>JAMXBD010000157.1:1200000-1625961 GCA_024138025.1 Combretum micranthum
GATGACCCATAAACTTAGCATCGATTTGAAGGTTAAACCAATATAACAGAAGTGACAATCCTTTGTGATCACTCTCCAAGCTGCTATAGAAGAAGAATTCTAGAAACTACTCAAAGATGGCTTCATTTAAGATCTAAAGAAAAAAAAACCAACCTAGCTTACCAATATGGTGATGGTAAAAAAAGCCAACAAAAGTGACAAATGTTTGTTAATTACACCACAAAGCTTGTCTTGAAGGTTGTTTCCCCTACCAAGGATAGACCAATTAGTAGAATCTACATCTAACCAATCACTGTTGAGTTTCATGGACTCCTTTTCGATTACAGCCAGATCACGATGAAACAAAGTGATTAGGTACAACACATCTCTATCATCGGCTTCAATACCTATTGATATAAAGTAATGTCGTTCAGTCTCAAAAACACCAGCGCTACATCCCAAAGGCTGGTACCCATGGTATCCAAAGAACGGATCAATACAACATGGAGGTTTATATAGATGATATGATAATGAAGAGTGAACTATTTAAAGGATTTAAAGGAAATACTTGACACTACATGGTTGTCAAAATTGCAATTTTACTATTCACCCGAGCCTGTAAAATCTATAGAATCGTACATAATTGTGCAAAACCGGTAAAATTGTAAATGTGTAGAATCGTATATCTAAATTCATAACTCTGTCTAAAGTTTGCATCTTAATAATTTTTCATACATTTTAATTAAGAAAAAATGTATAAAATCATAAACTCGTAGAATTGTATGTTTGACTCGTGATCTTGACAACCACGCTTGACTGCTTTAGATGATACCACATGGAACTTAACCCCCAGAAGTGTGTCTTTGGGGTGTCATCCATAAAGTTTTTGGGATACATAGTCGCTTGGTGAAGGATTGAGGTGAACCCTAAAAAGATCAAAGTCGTTGATAAGTGTCTAAAGACCCTTAATAATTGTGCTTTGTTGATAATATATTATGCATTATTTAGTTGATCTTCTAAACAAAAGGATACTTATTAGATAAATTATTCATTTTAGGAAAATAAGGAGTAGTTAAGCATTTTGAAGGATTTATAATGAAACAAGTGAAGATTTAATAAAGGTTTGAAGCTATCATTGCAATATCAGGAGTACACTAGAGAAGAACACAACCAGTGTACAATGTCCAGAGCAAACAACAACGAAAATATTTAGGTTTAGGAGTACATGATTAGTATACACAGATTGTATACATCGGATGGTGTACGAATAATTGAGCAAGAATTTGCATGTTGTTCCAAGTGTACACGACCTACACACATTGGCCATGTAAGGGTCATGTACAATGGCAGTATATATATGATGCTCTGTTTATTATTTGGAAAGACACCAATCAGATTTATTTTGTTTTCAAAACCCTAAAGTACACATCTTAGAGAGCTTTTCAAGGGAGAATAGTTAAGCAAACATCTGAGGATTCACAACGATTGTTTCGAAGGGTTTTGTCAATCATGTTATCTCTAAACTCTTCTAGAATTTCTGTTCTCATTGTTTATCCTATGAAGAGTAGATTTGTATGCCCTAGGTTTTGTAAAACCCTAACCCATGTTCTGAATCTTTGTTAATTAATGAAAAGTTTATGTCTTGAATTTATTCATATGATTTACATGCTTTTGTGATAATTTCTTATCAAGATTATTACATGTCTGATTCTTGTTGGTTAAAAAGAGATTTTAGCTAATAGGATAGATCATCCATGAATGAAGAGTTTGCACGTTTCACCCAGACATAAGGAGACTTCGAATTTTTGCAATAAATATTCAATCTTTAATTAGGGTTTATGAGTTTCATGCAATTTTGCATTGGTGTTAGTGAAGGAAGACATTTCCACTATCTCATGTAAGATTAGGAATCATTTAACTTAAAGAGAGTAATTGGCTTAATTAAGAAAACCTACAGCTTAAGACATAGCTAATCATTAATTAATCACATCATAAGTAGTAAGGGTTTGGGTGGATCAAACCTAGGAGCATTATTGTGAATTGATTTTTTTTTTTTTTACCAAGAAAAGCACTCATATTATTAATTAGGGTCTGCTAGCTATTAGTTTAGTTAGTAATTTAGAATTAATATAATCACCTTAATAATTTAGGCTAAATAGTAGTAAAAGGGAAATACTAGTACTTACTCATATATCCTTAAGACGATATCCAATTTCTACATTACACGATAGGCGTGTTGCCTTGTGTAGATCTAGGATTATCATGATTATAAATTTTAAGCTGGGTGATTATACCAACAAATAGGTTGTGATTGGTATCATGGTTGTAAATATCACGATTTTACTATTCCCCGAAATGCATATAATGGTAGAATTATACATAATCGATAAATTTGTAAACATATAAAATCGTACACTTAAATTCATAATATGACCTAAAGTCTATATCTAATCAATTTTGCATCCTTTTTAATTAAGAAAAAACATATAAAATTATAAACTCGCAAAACGTATGTTTGACTTGCGATTTTGACAACTATACTTAGCATGCAATCCCCCAAGTTTGTCAAAGAAGTCTAAAGACTTACTGATAGAATAATCACTTTGAGCGTATTCCTACCTAGGAGAGAAACCAATGCATCAAATTCTTCAAAATCTTAAAGAACCCTACAACTTTCAATGGATTGATGTTTGTGAAATAGCCTTCATCGAGCCAAAAAAGTTTCTCACCACTCTGCCAGTCCTAACCAAGCCCATGTCGAGTAAGGAACTATTCATGTACATGGCTATTAGTAGTAAGGCCATATCGTTGATCTTCATTTGAGTGAAGTGCTTGGAGTATAAACCAATCTACTATATAAGTTGCATTCACCATGGTATTAGAAGAAAGGTATTCAAAGGTTAAAATTTTTTCCCTAGCAGTTGTCATCTCAGCTAGAAGGCTCATGCCATACTTTGAGGCCCATCAGGTCACAATCCTGACCAGCCAAATACTTTGCAATATTCTCTACAAACCCTAATGCCTCAAAACACATGGTGAAATACGCATTGGAACTTAGTATGTACGTTGTATAATTTAAAGCTCAAAATGCCATGAAAGCATAGATCTTAACTAATTTTGTGGCCAAAACTACAAGCACAACCCACCCACGGCAACAAAACCCTTAGATAAAGGAAACCCTGAATGGACCCTCGATGTTGATAGATCCTCTTACTAAAAAGGATATGAAGCAGGTTTTGTACTGCAAGGCATGTACAATGTGAAGATTTGCTTCAGGTAGAAAACTAGAAATTGTTCTCTAACTCAAAACTGGTCATCTAATCTATCAAAGGTGAATATGAAACAAAAAGGGATGCGATGGTTAGGTACTTGGACATCATCTGATCCTTGGCCTTGAACTTTGGCACTTGGATCATCCATGAAATTCCCTAAGTAGATAATGCAAAAGCCAATACGCTATTCAGGTTTACTGTTATTATAAACCCCCAAAGTTTTGCGATCGGTTAATCTTAAACCCTAATTAGAAGGTTAATCGAAAATCCTAAAATCAAGAAAACCCTAGTCAAACGCAACTGTTTAAGTTCGGCAATCATGTGTTCATAACCCTAAGTGAGTAAATAAGAGATTAATATGTAGAATAGTTTGTAATAACATGAGAAAGCTTAAAAATATCATATTAGTTAAACTGCGATTCGTTTTGAGCTCGATCGGATACATTTTTCAAAAAGCATGCCTTGGGGCTTGGAATAGTAAAAATATTTTGGATACACCTTTAGACTCGTAAAGATATAAGGTTTTCAAAATAATATCAGTTTCATAATTTTTCGGTAACTAAAAATATCAGATATTGCAATTATATATGTATTTTTTTACTACCGGTACTTTATTTGTCATATCTACTTTAATTACACTATTCATTATTATTCTATACTATTCATCTATCTATACTTTTCCTTACAACCTACTCTTATAACCTATACACCTATTTTCTTACAATTTTCATTTCCAATATAACTTCACATCTCTCACACCTTACTTTTCATTAACAAAAATACAAAAAAATAAATAAATTTTCTCTCTCTCTTCCTCATTAAATTGTGTCGGCCCTCCCCCATCTCACACTAAATTTATTTCAATTTTTATTTAATTAATTAACACAAATTACCCTCCACTTTTTCCTATAAATACCACCCCTCTCTTCCATTTCTTTCACACTTCCCATACACTACCAATACTATAAAAAATTCTCTCTACAAGTTCTCTCAAAAGTTCTCTCTAGTTTGTCTTTCATAGGTAATGCTTTTTTAAGTTTTCCTTATGTTCATTTGCTTAGTACAAACATAGGGTGTGTTTTCTAAACCCATGGAGGTTAGGAAAGCAATAATATGTTCATACTTTATTCTTATTCATAAATCTATTTTCCTTTATGTTGTTCATATCTATATCTAACTAAGTATATCTATGTAGTTATATATCTTTTAGAGTATATAAGCTCATTTGTTATTGAAATTTACTTACTTTCCTTGCAATTTATTTACTTTCAAGTTATTTTAAGACTAATCTTTCTAGTCTTAGACTTGTCCTCATCAAGTCAAAACCATTTTCTTTTCTTTTTTTTTTTCTTTTGGGACTAGTCTAATCTTAGTCCCGGGAAGCCTTGAAGAAGTAAGGCTCCCAATACTTGACAATTATTATTAATATGCTTGTTTATTTCTTATATTCTTTATTATCTTATCTTGTGATATTTTTATCTTTTATAAAATACATAATCATATTCATGCATGGTTAATAAGTTATTGTCCAAATAAAAAGAGAATCTTTTTTATAAAAAAATAAAATTTTATCACTAAATAAATGTTTTCCCAAAGACTTAGAAAAATGTTTTCAAATAAATTTCTTTTGAAGGTTTACATAAACTCATCATGGAATTTCAAACTATTAATAAAAGAAGTTTCTTCAAAGTCTAAAGATACTTCCTTTCCAAAAGAAATCTTGATATATACTATTTTCACCAAATTTCTAAACCAAAAGCTAAATAAGTTTTTAAGAAAATCAACTTACAAGGAAAATGAAAATAAATTTTCAAAGAATAAACTCATCAAGTATTACTAAAGAAAACTTTTGGAAATTATATTTTTTCAATTCCTAGAAATAAAATTTGTTGATAACCTCAAAAGACCAAACTTTGTTTTCAACTTACTTTAGATAAACTAAAGAATCAAAATATAGAATATTAGATTTTAATCAACCAAAAATTTATAAGTTACTTCAACCACATAAAGAAAAGTTTAACAATTCCAAATTTTTCCAAAACACTAGAAAAGAACGTTTTAAGGAAATTAATTAATTAAGACAACACCTATAGCATCATGCATAAATTATGAGTCTATTTATATACATAAGGAATTCTTTTCAAATATATACATATTTGAGTTTTACTTAAACAAGCCTTAGTAAAGGAATGATTAGAAAATGTTGTTTTTCAAGAAGGGAATTTTCGTGTTAGATCTGTACCCTTCTAAACTGAGACCTAAATGACCTTTTATAGTAAAATTAACCTTAGAAATGGATAGATCTTTTTGAGTAGGTAGAAAACGACATATAATATGCGAAATTCCCAGTTAAAATGAGTAAGTTATGGCCATTTTAATTTGAAACTTCCTTCAATCCGATTTTACCACAATTTAGAAATAGACTTAGGATGTTTAAAGAAGAAATTTTATGAAAAGTTCATTTTCTATATTTCATCTTGTTTAGTTGAAGAAGGAACCGATATCGCCTTCCCGGAAGATTATTTCGACTAGAAGCGTTCGTTATGGAGTGAGTTAATCCTTTACTAATTACATTTCCTTAATTATGCTTGTAAATAGTAGCACTAGAGAGTAAGAAAAAAGATAAATGAATAAATGTTGTTTGAATTGGATTCATGATTGGATGATGTGGTAGTTGAATAAAAGCTAAGTATATCGAAAGAAGAATTGATGAATAATTTATGTTTTGTTGCAATAGGTTTGATGAATATTGTTTTGGTCACCATTAACTTGAAATCGATAATAATTGAATAAACCAATATTAAGAACAATTCATGCATAACATATTGTGAGTCACATTTATTTTTTGCTACTATTCTTCGTATGGGGAAATGAGGAGTCGTAGTGGTAGTTAGTAGGAGTCGAAAAGTCTACATAGGCTAGTAGGAGCTGGAAAGTCTACATTGGCAAGTAGGAGTCGGTAAGTCTGCAATAATTGATGGTCGTATAGACCGGTAACCACCTAACCCTTTACATGGAGGGCGTAAAATCCATGCTACACATGGTTTCCGGTTAATCGTGTATATTTTGTTTGCTCATGTGATTGATGTATTCCCATATGATTGTCTAAAATACTTGTATGTTTTATGGAAATGCTTTGAAGAAGAGAGTTATCTTACTAAGATAAACTAAGCTAGTTTTGCTTATATCCTTATAGCTTTTAGTTATAGTTTGATTACCTCTGGTTGGCACCAAGGAACCCTTTTTTTAAGGTATGAGCCAAAGTTATTAGGAGTTTTTGAAAGAAGTTTACATACTTTAGCTTTGAGTGTAGACTTCTAAGAAAAATCTCTATAGTAGACTTTTATTATATTCATGTATGTTTTTAAGATAGCTTAGACTAGCAAGACTTTAAGTACGGGAGAATGCCCCTAAGAAGTTGTAAGAATTTTATCTTATTGATTATTACATGTTTACCTTTATAAGTTCTTGCATGCTTTTATCATCTGCTTAAACGTAATACCCCTTTGAGTCTCCTACTATCTTGAAAGCACGCCTTGTACGTGATATCAAAGTTCCTGCGTAACTAAGATTGTCATTCATTAGCTTTAATATTACATGCGGTAGACTGCCACGTTTAAGATACCCTCCGAGGCGTGACAATTATCAATCTCTTTACACCAACCCAATGGGTCAAGATATATTTGTGGATTACTTCCCCCCAACATACCATTAACAAAGAATAACATGAAGCCTTGAAGGTAGGGGAACCGTCAGCATAACCCCATTGGATGGACCCCATCATGAAATATTTGAGGGACAATATCATCTTGAATGATGAGAAAAAAGAAAAATGATGATGTACCTCATAACCAAGTTCACTTTAACATGTAATATCTTATACCGATGCAGACATAACATGCCATACCCCATATGCCTCTAACCGGAAGAGGTTCTATCACTTTTAGAAGTCTGCATTTAGGTGAATGTAGCAATCATGTAATAGGTTAAACAATCCACATGAAAAAGCACTCCAATTCGGTTACTATTGGCTAACCATGAAGAAAGATGCTATAGTGTTCATAAAAAAATGCCCTCAATGCCAAAAACATGCCTTCATGGCACATGTTCTAAGCAACTATCTATAGACCATGACCGGCATGGCCATTCACCCAATGGGAATGGGTCGAGGCTCAAGCTCTCTCCAACATCATAAAAAGTGTGCTGAGTAATTAGTGATTAATCGCATCATGTGCAAAATTCGGGGTGCCATGTATCTTGATTACTTAAAATGACACTCGGTTAGAAAATGAAAAATTCAGAGAGCTCTGCTAGTACCACCACATTGAGTTAAGGTACATATTTTTGTCACGTCCTTAGAAAATTGGCCAGTTAATAGAACGATCACCAAAAGTTTGAAGAAAACGGTTAACTACAACAACATTGGCTAGGTAGAGCGGCTACCTAGTGTGCTATGGGGATACAATACCACACACAGGACATTGATAGGTGTAATTTACGCACTTATCCTCTAATAATCACTCATATTCATGCAATCTTCATGAGCTTATAGTGTCAATATTACTTAAAAAAATAAAGAATTGTATGTCCTATGATCATATGTGTATAAGGAGTTAAAAACATATCAAACTGAAGCTTAGATCAATTATTACGAGTTATATGTTTCACCTTGGTTTAGTGTGTTATAATATGTAAATTCATATGCTAAGAAGAAATGTGTATTGGAAACTTAAACTTGTAGTCTGTTATAGCCCACTATTTTGAGTTTTAAAAGAACAATGATATTTATAGTTGCATTGTAGTTTTGGAGTCATGTTAAAGTAACATTTGTGTTTCACATGTTACAGTAGCAACCAAACAGAGCAATTTGAAATTTTACAGCAACCATCAAGAGATTCAAGCAACTAATTTTAACTAAAAAGTGAAATTCAAGCGATAATCACCAAAGTAGAAATAGAATTAAGGTAAGGTTGAACCAAAATCCAAGTTGAGTTTATAACAACCAAGAGTAGCAAACTAGGAGCATAGAATTCCAATAAGACAATGTAGTCTCGACAACATGTTTGAAATTTTCATGCTAAACCAAGCAGTTAAAGTATAGCAGAATTAATACAACGAACCAATCACTAGTAATCTTTTGAAGCACATAACAACAACTATCACGACTCTAATAGGGGCCTAGTAGAATTGTCCTAAAGTTATCATATCATGTATGCACCTGCAATATGAGAACCATCTTAGAGGCTAGAGATTACAAGACCTACTTATTTATCTACTCTACATGATTTAATCATTACATACATACATATATATATAATATTTTTATTTAAACATACTAAGGAAATTGATATCCTATAGTTCAGTAGAATCACAGAGAATTGATATCTCTTATCAAATAGTAAGATTGGATTTTTAACCTACATAATACAAAATCTCAAATGAGTGTACAATTAATCTAATTTGTATTCTAAGTTCATTTCACTCATGACCTAACTTTTTAACTTCAAGAAGTCTATTGAAGAAGCACTCTTCACATATTCTTAACACATTCCCAGCAAGCACTATTTTTGCACAAAAACTGTAGAGGTGTGAGTGAAACCATGGTTTGATGAAGTAACTTGACTAGACTACACATTAAACAATAACAAGAAAGTATAATTAGCAAGTATATGCAATACAACAATAAACTATATGAATAAGTATAAGTTTAGATGACTAGAATCCAAATAGGGTATAGATTTATACCCTCTCACAAGGGTTACTAGGAACCAGACAAGTTAACCGTACCTAGGAGAGACTAAGAATTGAGGAAAGGAGGAATATATATGCATGCATGCATTCACTTAATATTTTAAAACAATTTTGATCATCTCAACTTACCCTTGGAACATAGAAACTCCACTGAGTGTTAACCAACTTCATGCAGATACCATAGGCAGCATTCCTTCAGATGCCAAGTAGTTTCGCATGGAACCGAGCAAAATCACTGGAAACCTTGTAAAACTAAGAATTTTCATATGGAAGTAACAAGAGAATCTATAAATCCGAAGTGTTAACACATAGTAGGGAACTGCAAAAATGCAAGTGTGCAAATTGTGCAATGCATGATGGTTTATTAATTCACCAAATAAATAATATGAAGTCCATTTACTAAAGTGACCATGCAGTTTAGAGACACTTATAAACAATAGCAAGCCAATATTACAAGAAATGAGTGATCACTTTTAATACGATAAATTATCAACCAAATCAATAACCATGCAACATATAAATACCCGATCCCACACATATAACAGTATTATAAATATTAAAGCTTGTGCAACTACATTACAAGCTCAAACAATGTGATAAAGTCAAAGTTACTAATCTGTCATTGGCTAAGTCATAATAATCTATTGAAAAATCCAAAGATTGATCTGTTTCTTCTATGAAATGAAATAATAATCACTAATTACCATACATATAACTTTATAATAAGTCTTATCGATGCTCAATTGTCCTAAACTCAGGCTTTAATATTTCCAACACTTTTTTCACATTCCTAATCCAATTTTATCATATTTATATTCATTTCAAAGCTTGTAAGGCTTATTTTTCTTGAGTTAGAATATAAAGTTTGTATAAACTTAGTTTTCTTAGGAAAAAAATACCCTAAATGATTTCGAATATCGATTTTACTCGCGAAATCTTAAACTATGCCTATTATACTCATTTTAACTTGGATTTTTACATATGGATAGGCATTGGAAAGTTAATTTCATGTACTTTTTAATTATCAAGTTAAATTAATCAATTTTCTCATTCTAGACTATGTTCTTCTAGGGATTTGAAATGTGTCATTATGATACCTATGATTCTTGTTTTATATTTTTAATTCTCATTTCAAGTTCATTCCCTTGTTTTATCTACATTTCATCAATTTTTTTTTTTTTTTTTTTTGTGATCAAACCCATTTTAAGTTCATTATTCTACACTTGACTAAAACATATATTTATATTTATTTTCATTGTGATTCTCTTGATCTTAATTTAAGTATGTATCTTCAATCAACTTGATCATATTAGCTAAAATTTCTATGATTTATATCAATGTAAACTTTGTAATCCTATTATCTTACTAATGTCACAGCCTATATCCTAACTTGTAAGAGTACTTCTTAAGGTTATTCACTTGATTCTAAGTTATAACATGATACAGCTTAACATGTATTTGAATTTCATTAATTTTTGTTTTAGAAATCTTAATCTATTATGTGAGCCAAGACATGTATATGTATATATAGGTATGTTCATGATTTTGTCTACTAGATTCAAAACTAAATTATCATTTAATCATTTAACATTTGGATTATATCGAGTTGTACTTCAAAAACCAATTCCGTTTATGAACCGAAACATACATATTCATATGTGATCATAATCACATAATAACTTTCTTAAATCCTTATTATATTATATATGTGTCATTTATCAAATTTAAACATTTATTCTCTTAATATCTATATTGGGACAAAAGTTTCATGATGGAGATCCTAAGGTTTTCCAAACTTGTTTTTCCATCTTAATTTCATCTACACACATAAAACATATCGTGTGTAGTTTAAGTTACTTGAATATGACTTAGAACATGCTTGGTCTTCTTATGGTCCAAACTTCCTTATAAGTATATATGTTCATGTTCTCATTAAATGAATCATATAACTTCATGATTCATATCATATGTTAATATTACTTGATATAACCTAAATTTCATAAATAAAAACATATGTCATGCTCGAACTCCTATAGAGGGCTAAATTTACGTTATGTAGGGTCCTATATGTTTTTTTCAAGTTCTCATGAATTTCAAAATGTTATAAACTTAGAGTACGATAGAGTTTACCTTAACTTAATAGAATTTGGAAACAATATCTTCCTTTCCTATTGACAACCAAAACCTTAGGAAAAAGAATAGAATATGAGTAACTTAATTTTCTACAAAGAAAGAAATTGATTAATTTAGATTCTTACCTTATAGATTTATTCATGGAAACTTCTCTTGATAATTCTAAGTTTTTTGTTTAGGATAAAGTGTAATAGTTTTCTATGATTTCTAACAAAGGTTTTAGAGGAATTTATGATATATTTGAGAGTGTATTTTGTGATGTTTGGTTTTTTGGGGTGGGGGTTTTGGGGGGTTTGTGGTTGGAGGGGAGGATATGTTTGTCCTTACAACTCTATGTTTTGGAAATGGAAGTCATATGAGAAGGGTTTCTTGCATGTGACTTGTAATATATTTATCTAGGAAATTGTTGTGATGTTGATATTATCTTCTATGGGAAAGGAAACTTATGACAAGAATGGAAAAGAAAAAGAGAATTCATTTGTCTCATGTGTTTGAATTGCATTAAATGAAATTATTTGTAATGATTAGGAAAATATTTCATCAAGTTGAAGAGTTGTGGCTATCATTGGTGGGACATGGTGACTCATGGCATTAAAGAGGAGATGAATGAGACTTTGATTTGTTTTATATGCTTAAATGTCATTTAATGTATAGATCATGTGAAGATTGAGGAAATATTGTGTTGTTTAAGATTTTGTGTGTGTGTGATTTATGGTTTGAAATTGAGGGAAAAAGATGGTGAGCTATATGTGAACTCAATTATAGACTAGCTTTAGATTATAATGAAGGTGATGTTATAAGTAATATGAAGATAAAATCAAGGGGTAAATTACACTAGAAGGTATCAATGTATAGGCATAAGTTCATTTAAGGTATCAACATTTGGATTAATTTTCAATTAAGTTTAATGATCATATGTTAATACCTTATTTGACTGTTTTTGCAAAACATTGATGCCTCTTTTTAATCACTTGAAATGTTAATACTTTAAATGAATTAATCTCCAAACGTTGATTCCTCTTTTTAACCACTTAAACATTGATACCTTAAATGAACTTGCCCTCAAATGTTGATACCTTTCTATGTAATTTACCTTAAAATCAAGTTGCCCACTTGCTATATTTCTTCCACGGTTAAGGAAGAGCCATGTTTTGTTCATATGTGAGTTTACAAGTGTTTTTGTGTGTGAATTCATTTAATGTCAAGTGCTTGTGATGACTCATAAGATAATTTAATGCATAGTTCCCCATGCATGAATGAGATACGGTTTCTACAAGGATTAAGGTGAAAGATTCAAGTTCACTATGTGTCAACATTAAATCAACTTAGATAAGACTTGCTAAAATGAGATAAGATGGGATGAGATAAGATAAGGTTGGATAGGATAAGATAATGTCATGATAAGAAAAATGTCATCATGAAGAATTACCATGATCATTGGAATTTCTTGTTGCCATTCTATAGAAGTCCACTTAACCTAGTTGACTTTTGGTAAAACGAAAGGAAACTTTTTCAAATATTGGATAAGTGTAAGTTACTTCATGCATTAATGCATGAGTTTCTTTGAAATTTCTTTGATATTTCTTATCGTCTTAGTCAACTTAGGTAGTTATTGTGTCACGCCCCATAGGTATCCTAAACGTAACAGCCCGCCACATACTATGTAAGACTCACGAAATCCTATCCGAGCTTTTCGGAAGTCTTATATAGATGTAAAGCGTCCCTTTACAATAATAGAATACTCAATCAATGGAGTTAAGAAGTTTAAGGCGGCATTCACTAGCCATAGATAATAAATCAAAATGCATATATATATATTACAAAAGTCTAAGGGGCATTCCCCTGCAAAATAATATCAAGTCCAATTACAGTCATCCAGAGTCCTTTAGTTTCCAACGGAAGTCTAAACAAAAGCGAAGTAAACTTCTAAGGGAAACTTATCTCCGGTACCTGAGCTGTGGCTTGCCTCGGCCTAAGCCAAATGAACTCGTGCTGCAACAAATAAAAGCTATGGGGGTAAGCTAACTAGCTTAGTGAGTAAGAACTTCCATATCACAATTAAGACAATTCATTCAAACAAGTGATTAATCAAGCAAATGGTATGCATCAGACAAATGAGTTCAACAAACATATGACCAGCCGGAAATCATATGTGGATGGACTTGCGCCCTCCATCCCGGGTTAGCAGATTAACGAGTCCTGTGGTATGACGCCGTTTAAGCTCACGGTCAACTGAAAAATAATTCGTTTTATGGATCACGATTAACCAACATATTCGTTTTATGGATCACGAAAAACCAACCAATGCTAATGCTCCATCCCCGTCGTGATATGAATGAGTCCAATTATAATTGAAGCCGAGTATATATTAATTCAATTCTTTTAGGTGACCAACAATTATTCGCAGACAATCAATATAAAATGCTAACTACTCAAACGATAGTTTAACACCCGGTTTCGATATTTCTTAAGTTCCATTTCACACATTAACAGCAGACAAATATACAATTCCCATATACCCCATCATACATAACCATTTTTATCTTTGCCTATTCCACTAGTGCCACTATCAATACAATCACAAACATTAATTGAGAGTGGAAGTAGTACTCACTCGGCCACGGTTCGCCGGTCTTTTAGTAATAGTAATCGGGTGGTAAATTATCGTCTTGCTCGGAATCACCTACCAATTAAGAACAACCTAATAAGAATCTCATCACCAAACCAATTTAAGCTATGCATCTAAACTACATGGAATCGGAATTCTCGTTATTTGCGGAAGCTCCGACTTAAAACGTCATAACTTGGTCATTTTAACTCGGAATTTCGTAAATTTTATATCGATCTCTATCTACTTCGAAAGATCTATCTATTTCTAGTATTATTTTCAAGTTTTGAAAACATTAAGGTCACGGAACAGTGGGATCAGTTCTGTTATGTAACTTTTCCAATTCGACAAATTGTTTCGCATTTGATAAAAATGTTCCTAGTTGATGATTCATGTATAGATGGTATATGAATGAATTCCTAATATGAATATCATGTAATGAGCTCAATATATGCATGGTTTTGATGATCTTGATGATGAACTCTTAGGAACTTCTATTTATTAAGAATTCTATAATGATCACTTATGCAAGCTATTCTTTCCAATTTTACATCTCCTAGTGTTTTTATGATTTTATCCTTGGAATTTACTTACCATCTAAATAAAAATGGGTTCTCAATATCTATACTAATCATGACCTTCATTTATGCATAAAAATCCACATTTTTCATTGGGTAAATATGTTTTTAAATAAGCTACTCACAAAAATCCGAATTTTGTAAATTTCCTTTTCTTGCAATTTCTTTGTGAGAAAACTTGTTTAATGCATCAAAATTGAAGCTTCATTATATCTATTATCTAAAGACTCCATTTAGCTCATAAAACATGCCATCTAAGCTTGGATACTAGGTGTTTATGTAGGCATCATCCTAGAATACGAATTTGACCATTAATATCTATATCAATATTTTTCATTCTAGTCTTCACTACTTGTTTTACATTTTTCTTATGCCTAAACTCATCTAAACTTATGAAAATCACTCCTCAAGGACATCTATTACATGTACCTTCCATTTTCTATGAAAAATATGAGTTTTAAAGTGGTTTTGGTGGTCTTTAAATTAGGGTTCCAAAATCATCCGAATTTTCAACTAAACATTTCTAACCAAATATTTTCCTTTTCAAGTTTCTTGTCTTCTATACATGTAGATCTACCATCTAACCTATCTATACATAAACAAGGCTACATTTTTATGATCATCAATGCATGAAAATCAAAATAACATATGAACATAAATGTAGATGAAGATGTGGATGTCTAAACATTAGATCTACTAAATATAATGCATGAATCATGAGTTTCATGGCATGAACATAAATATCTATGCAAGATCTCTACTTTACATGCATGAACAAGGTGATATTTCAACAAAAACTCATTTAAACACTAGATCCATATCTTGTGATGGCTTGATATTCTTGTACAAGTGTTTTCATGTCTCTAGCATATGCTCATTGGGATTAAATGTGAAAACACACAAAATAGCTTTGCCATTGCAAGATTTGGTAAGAATGAAGCTTGAAATCAACATACCAATAGAGATTAGAGGTAGAAATGAAGAGGAAATGAAGTTGTGTGTGAGTGTGGGAGGGGGGTGTCACGGCACAAGAGGGAGAGAGGAGAGGTTTTTACTTTGGTAAAATTTGGAAAAGTGAAAATGAGGAGAGAGAATGAAAAAGGTGTTTATATATGAATAGATTGGGTTTGTAAATGAAATAAAATAACAAAAACAAAACAAATGAGAGGGGAAAGGGGGAGTGGGCGCCGGCCATGGGGGGGGGGGGGGGGGGGGGGGGGGGGGGGGGTGAGGGGTGTGTTTGAAATTTGTTAAATTGTAATTTATGTAATTAAAATGTAATAAATGTAATAATTATTTAGGAAACAAAAATTCTTGGAAAAGAAAATTGTAATGAGTAGTTGTAAGGATGTAAGAATAGGTACGGTAGTGTGTAGTGTAGGTTGTACTTGTGAATAGTAGACAAGACATCTACTTTACCGGTTATAACGAAAACACAGGAAAAGGCTATAACTGTAATTTTTATAGCCGGAAAATTATAAAATTGATATTTTTGGAATCCTTATAAAATTACGGTTCTAATGAATATTCCAGAACATTTTTCTGAGTTCGTGGTCCTGGGGCACGCTTTTTCGTAATTGAGCTCGGGAAGGCCCGGAATTGAAAAATTCCCGAAATTAAAATTTTCAAAGGTCTAAAATATACTTCAAATGATAATTGATATTCATTTATTCTATAAAACTTCTTTTATTATGAAAACGAAGGAAAGCCGGATTTAGGGTTCCTAAGCTTCTCCCACTAGATTTAAACTGAACCGGATTAGGGTTTGTTTTTCAATTCCGGGGTTTTCTGAACTACTGAGAATACCGGGGTTTACATATTGCCTTATCTACTTGGTGTACATGGCATGCATGTATTGGAATGAAAATTTTCTAAGCTTCCTTAATGAGTAAAAAATGAATGTAGTGATGAGTTAGTTATTTGATTAAGTAAAGAGCAAGTTTACAAGTTATTTATGAATTGTAGTGCTTTATGGCCGAAACTTGGTCTCTAGGTTTCGTACAATATTTTATTTTTCATTCTCAGTTAATATATTAAACTTTAAGTTTACATGATTGAAAATTTTTAGAGTTTATATTTATTCGATTAAGGTTTTATAAGGATATTTAGACTTAAGAGATTAAATTTAATATTTATTGTAAAGTGATAATATATACTTTGAAAATTAAGCTTCTAAGTTATTTATAATACTTTATTTATAGTTTTAAATCATTATATATAATTTTAATCTTATACAATTAAGTAAAATTAAGTTTTGAGCTTACGTGATTAAATAATATTAACTTTTAAAGTTACACGATTAAAGTTGTAGAGCCTTAAAGTTTAAATTAAAATTTATCTATTTTAATCCTAATATCATCTTTTATTTCATGATTATAATATTGAAATATTGATTCTGGCCATTGCTTTAGTCATTGACTTATCATGTGATATTATAAAAGTTCATTTTATTACTAGTGTTTTATCTTATATTTTTATTTATAATCCAATAGATTATAAAATTTATTAAATTACTATATTCAGACGTTACTGTATCTAATTGTAATTTTCTAAATTCAAGAAATTTCCTAGGTTTATAGGGTACATGTGTGTGAAGCTTATAGTTTCAATGAGGAAAAAAATACATTATGAGATAAGTTTGAACACATTTAATGAGATGATATGATAATGATCAGGAAAAGATTATATAAGATGTGTTGTTGGTGTTTGCTACTATGCTGGAGAAGAGAAGAATAGAGAGAAAAACAAAGATTACTAGTGTGAACACATTAATTACATGATGGCTTGCATTTATGAGAAGGATTATATAATGGTTTTGAGGAGATATTTTATTGGATTCACTTGTTCTTCAAGTTTCAAGCTCACATATTGTTGAAGAATTGAGAAAGGGGATAGAAGTGGTTATAGATCATTATCAACCGTTAATATTTAGATTTTGGATAGATTTTTATATTAAAGAAAACATCGCTTTCAGACATTAAAAGAATATTGAGAATAAGATTCTACACTCATAAGTAGGGTCTCCCTCATATCCTTAACCCTATACGGTTTTTATGAAGAGAATTATCATATGATAATTTAATAAAAATTAGCTCATACAAAATATAAGATGATTAGCTTTGTTATCATGTTATATATTAAATAGTACACGTATAATTGTTTTTGTTATTTAAGACAAATATTTTGAAAATTAAGCCTAAGGCTTCTAAATTATTTGTAGAACACTTCCAGAATGAAAACTAAAATGTTAAATCTATGTAATTAAATATTTTTAGGGTTTTTAGAGTTATCGGTCCGAGAGGCCAAATTAAAGTTTTAGGCTATGTAGGCTCAAAACATTCTAACTTTCATATTTATGAAACCAAAATATAAATTTGAGTTTTAGATTTATAGATTTTGATCAATTATTGATTTCATCGCGTATATTTCAATCCTAGCAATTTGTCTCTAAACTATAGTTTGTTAACCAATAGACTCAGAAATTTATCTCTTCATTCTATACTTGATAGCTAGAGTTGAGTGTTTATATTTATTGAGTTATTGCCTCGTGATAGGTAATCTTGTCTTTGATATCTTTCACTAGTAGGGAAATTTTTAATCGAATTTTAAACTATGAATAGGTTCAAATATATTATTGTTTCAATTCATAGCATCTAAACGTCTGTTATACCACCATCTATTATGTGGTATTTAATTTCCTATTAGTGAACTTAAAGCGAAAATTCTTTAGGGTTACAAATATAATATTAGTAATGTAATAATTATGGTCTTACATAATTAATGTTACTGACGTATCAAAATTTTTTTAATATGTGGATTGTATCATTTATTATATGACAAAATAATCTTATTTATTATTTAGTACAATTATAACATTCATATTTTAATATTCTTAAATCGCAAAAAATTGGTAGCAATCTTGGCAACTTTTTCTTAAATCTTTTTCAAAAATTTTGTATCATATACTTGGTAATCATCATATTTAGTTTGTATAAATCAAGATGTTCACAACAACATGCATGTCCATGACATAGTTCAATTGACTAACATCGTTTTGGATCAATAGCAATTAAAAATCTTTAACAAGTTAAAATCTCTTCTTAAATCCTAGCTACTATCATACACAGGATTTCGAAGCATGAACAACCATATTTTGAAGTTCAAGAGTGATATAAGTAAGTAAAATTTAGTGCATAAGCCAAAAACTTAAAGGTAAGTGACTTTCTAAAAGTTGTCAAAATGACACGACTAAGACACAATCATGTCTTGAATTGTGTTCCTCTTTGTACTTTAGGAGAACTTGATTCTAAGAACAACATGAAAGAGACACAACTCTTCATATGCTAGGGTCAAGACTTCTGAGAATGACATAAGAAGACATTACCGTGTCTCTACTCATGTCACTCTTTGAATGCAAGGGTTGAGACTTCTAAGAATGACACAAGAAGACATTATCATGTCTCTTCCTGTGTAACTCTCTTTCGGGAAGTCAACTTGGATCCTGAGAGTGGCACGAGAAGAACACACCCATGTCCCTTCTTATGTAACTTTTTGTTGCCTCCGCAGCAACATGACACAAAAAGGGCACTAACATCAATAATTAAAAGACACAAGAACGACACAATAATGTCAATCTCATGTCCCACACTTAATATAAAAGGAAGCCATGACAGACCTCACTTGCACATTTGCACTTTAAGCATAAGGAGAACATTATATAGCATAGTACCTTTTATTTATTTATGTATTTATTTATTTTGAGGGATGTTCAATTATATAAGAGCCTTATTGGAATAGAAGTATGGATAAACCTACATCATTATATTGTGAAAGAGATGCCCGCATCAATAGATGGGAAAGGTGAGGCAGAGAATAGGGATATTTAAGAAGGGGAGGTACAATACAAAAGAACATATGGGAAAATTAGAAGAAAACAGTAACTAGACATTTTTTTTCCAATAAATTACAAATTTCCTTGTTAAAATTAATATATGTAGTTTGATAAAAAAAAGCACTAAAATCCTTTGTTCTAGCAACATATTAGAGGTGATTTTTGAGTTTTTAATGTAATTAAGTAATGCCCAATCATCAAGGTTATGGTTTTGAAGACTTTGATGAAGGAAATTTATTTGAGGTGTTTCTAAATGTTGTTTTATTATGTTAATTTCTTGATTATCTTATTGAGATTATGATTAATATTTTTGTGAATATTGAATAGATAGATTTGATGAATTGAATTATTTAAATTGTCTCAATGTTGAATTTTTCATTAACTGGATATTTAACTATTATTGTTTGTAGTTTTAAATTTGTGTCTGGCTAACACTAATTAAATAGATAGGATTGAAGATATTCGAGAGGGATACAATAGTCCTTACAAATGCATAAGTTTTAACAAATCTTATGAATTCATGTACTTTATGCAGTTAAAATTATGAATTTAGGTCACTTGGCCATGCTCGATTCATAAACTATAGTAGTATTTTTGGTGTGAACAAATTACTCTTTATAATGAATTTTCATTGATGAATCACCTTGGCAGGTTGATTTATGTTATACTAGAATTTTATACTCCGAGAGATGGTAAGTTCTAGTGAGTTCAGTTAAGTCCCATTTGAACAATTTCAATATCAATTCAAGGTATCAATTTAATCAAACTAAAATATAAGTGTGGTTTTCCAATTCAATTTTAACATATCCTAAACCCGAGACCCTCAATTTTGTTCCAAGACATTTAGTTAAAGTGTTCAATTTAGTTCATTAGTTCAGTTTTAAATTAAATCAAATTTCAATAGCTTAGCTTAGGGAAGAATTTGAATATATAATATTTAGCAAAAAGCCCTTTGAAATATGGCTTTACTCATCATTATACTACCAACATGACTTGATACACTTGCCGTTTTCTCTCGCTTCAGAAATGATTTTTGCAAAACCATGTAGCTACAATTAATTTTTAAGTGCTATGCAAGAGTGAGTTAAACATCTACGAGAGAATCCCCCTATCGAATGGCATTTGACACTAAGGCAGTTTACCTTATTGAGTTGGAAATCTTAACCATTAGATCACAAAAGTTTTAGGTGATGGTAAACGAGATAGGATTCAAGGCTAACCTAGACACTACAGAGGAAATTTGTGACAAGGCCACCTAGAGATTGATGGCCTATCAATTTAGATTGCTCATTACTATAATAAAAAGGTTCAAACACAAAAAGTTCAACTAGATGATCTTGTGTGCTGCAAGTTGGCTTGTATGGGCATTGGAGAAAGCTAAAGGAAACTAGCCCTTGCCTGAGAAGACCTAGTTTGAGTCATGAGAATTTAGCTAATGGAGCCTATCATCTGAAATGGCTTGACGGATAACCAATATCGAGGATGTGGAATGCTGACAGCCTTAGAATGTATCTTGCTTAAGTTTCATTTCTTCTAAGTGTCATTTCCTTTATGCAATTTTCATTATTTCAACAAGAACCACTGTAAATACCATTGTTTGGTATGACAACATTTTTTTTATTTGTTCAACATTTTCATGTAAAGTAACTTGGTTACTTCTTAGAAACGAAGCTACTCTAGTTGGCACACGAAGTAAAATGATTGAACTCTAAGTCCTACGTGAAGAATCTACTATAAACGAGCTAAATCCTAGGAACTTGATTGAGTTACCCTAGCCATCACATTAAAACTCTAAGTCCCAAGTATAAGCGCTTTTAGGTTTAAGCAAATTCTAGGGACTCGATTGAGCTACCACTCAAAGGCATTCGTAGAAAAGAGGAACTCCCAAATGGAAAGCACTTACGAGTATAAAGCCAAATCCTGGGGACCTGATCGAGTTGCCTCCTAAAGTCACTTGTATAAAAGATCAATACCAAGTGGAAACACTTACGAGTGCAAGCTAAATCTTAGGACCCAACCAAGTTACCTCCCTAAGTTACTGTATAAAAGATTAAATCTTGAGTAAGAGTGCTTATAGGAGTAAGCTAAATCCGAGTTCCCTCTCCAAGGGACTTACATAAAAGATTAAGTTTTAAGTAGAAGTTGTTAGTGATTGTGCCCTAAGCCAATCGTTAGATATTGTCATTCTTACATTTTATTAATAAAAAGGCATTTGTTATTGTATTATTTGTATGTTTAATTTATAATAATATCCTTAGATAATCATGTAATTATTCTAAAATGTCCCTAGATACTCATTACTGCGGAAAAGATAATGAATTAAATCTAATGAGATGGTTATTTATATGAAGATACAAATCAAACTCATAGATACATGTTAGAGAATTAAATACTACACCAACTTGCTATGAGATCACTACATGGATTAATGTCATAAGTGATTGTGATTCTCATAATAACAATGTTATCATATCCTTAGACTGAAATCACAATAGATTCCAACATGGAGAACATTATGATTTGATTTGACAAATGTTATCTTTAATCGAATAATTATAAAGGTTGTGATTGAGCATAGTCAAAATCACGTAGGGAAGATGAGTGATTAAGATGTGATTTATCCCTTTCATAGAGAGATATCTCTGAGCCCTTTCGATAAGTGAGATTAAGAAATACATGGCCATGCTCAAATGAATTGATAAAATAATCAATATCATTTGTCTTATCAGTTACTTGGAGATTGGGAAATGATAAGATTGAACAATATAAGGGCAACATTATCTATACCTTATGTTCAATCTAAATATCGTGTGACAAAAGGATTATAATAAAAGTTATGGATAAGGTAAAGTTGAATTGTTGATCTTCACTTGATTTGTGTAAACATAACGTCTTTTAGAGGTTATTTATATATTGTGGACCTAAAAGGGTTGTGGGTCTACTGCCAACATTAAGTGAACCAATAAGGTCGCATACATAGAATGAACCAAAAGGATCATAGCCTTAATTTGAATGAGTCCAGTGAGAATTATTATTTATAAGGTTTTAAAAAAGAAAAAAGGGAAACCCTAATTTGATTAGGGGATCCTAATGGCCTTATTTGTGAAAGGTGTGGTCATTAGTAAAAACAGAACACATTAACTCTCGTCTAGGTTTAATGACACTTGACATCTCATTAAGAACCATAATAAAATTTTTTCACACTTTGAAAAATCAAACAGGAGAGCTCTTGTGAGTTTTCCCATGTAGTTTTGGAATCATTCAGAGTGCGAGCATACAAAGGGTCCTTTTGATCGTGTCATTTGTGTGGATGCCATAGAGAGGGCTTGTGACACCATAGCACCTACAGATCCACATTATCAATGTGATTAAGATTCACAAAAGGTAAAACCTTAATCTTTCTTCGGATTAGTGAATCGCATGGATCCCATCAAGTTTTAGGTATTTTGTTTAAAAAAAAAAAAATTGCTACAAAAATCTAATTTTGAAATCTATAAAACCCATCATAAGCGCTTATGAGAATAAGCTAACTCTTGGAAACCTAATCGAGTTGCCCCTTAAGGGCACTTACCCAAAACATATGGTCCTAATGGAAACGCTCTTAAAAGAGAGCTAAATCTTGGGGACCCAACTGACTTCCCAACAATGGCACTCAGTTTAAAAATTAAGTCCTATGTGGAACCACCCTTAAAAACGACCTAAATCCTGGGGACTCGACCAAGTTGTCAAACAATAAACACTTGCCCTAAAATCATTATGTGTTGTTCACTCAGTTGTATGGACTAAGAGGTGAATTGAATTCAATTCAATTGGTATATAATAGACTATTATAATGTTTACTGGGTATAAATAAAAGAAGTAATTAGTGGAGTAAAAATAAAATGTCTATAGTGTCCCTTATATTTATTTCAAAGAAATGATAAATTGTATAAGTGATATTTTTCAAGACAAGGTGTTTATGACAAAGAATATAAACCAACCATTGAATGGAAATTCATTTGCGTGGGGATATGAATTGCTATTTATCATTTTATGTAATAACAATTGATTATGAATCATCATTCTCCTTAGTTAAACATTATAATAGCAACTTTACGTAAAATAAGGAGGATGAATAGCTATTTCCCTTAAGCAAACGGACTACAAGTCCTAAATGGAAGTGCTTATGAGTGTAAGCCAAATCTTAGGGACTTGATTATAAACCCTAAGCAAAAACACTTAAGAGTATAAATTGAATCCTTAGGACCTGATCAAGCTGCCTAGTTAACACACTTATAGTCCGTTCACTTGACATGAATGGTTATTCATTCCTTCCTCGTTCGATGTAAAGCTGATATTATGGTGTTCACTTAAAAAGAATGACAATTCATAATGAATTGCTATTACTTAACAATGATGAATAGTAATTCATGTCTCAAAATTGCCAATGGGTTATTTTTCAACTTTATCATAAATATCCTGTCTTGAAAATAAAACTTATACAATTATCTTCTCTTAATAATAAATATAAGGGGCATTATAGATATATTATCTTTTATTCTAATAATTATTATTTTTTCTTTTTACATTACGTGAATAATGTAATAGCCATCGCAACTCTATTGTATTCCTTTTAAATTGGAATTCCATTCTCCACTTATTTCATTCAACAAAGTGATCAGGACATTAGTAACATTGTAAAGGGTTTTGATGAACTTTCAAAAAGCCACATGAAAACAACATAGAAAAGAAATAAGGAAAAATGCAAGAAAATAAGCCTCACTACAAGGCAAAAGTACGAAGAATTGAGAAGGTCTATTGATATGAAAAGGGAATTTTAGTAGTTTTGACTGATATCTCGACCAATATTACGAATCAATTATTAAGTCTACTACTGCTTATAGTTATTTTCTCTCGATTTTGACGAATCAGACACAATCACTCCACACATGACCTTAGCAAATTATACAATCACGTTATGTCAATCCTTGCAGATCGAGTAGGTTGCTTAAGCCATAATGTAGTTGTCACGGTTAAACTACAAAGGTAGAGGTGGTGCAAAGTTCTATCACCTAAACTCCTACTTGAATTGCACCAAGCTAGCATATGGTTAGACCACCAAGACCTCGTCTTTGAATTCCATAAGTATTTGATGTGCCTATAAGGCACCCTTATATCAAATCACTACTAGGAGACCAAGCCCAAGCTATCAACCATTTCAGCAATGCTCCTTAAGATCAGGCCTCATTATAAGGGGATAGCATGGAGACCCAATTGAATGGAATCCTTTGTAAAGATAACTCGAGAAAAGAACTTCTTGACAACCCATAGACTTACTTTATATTATGGTAGAGAGACTATCGGTCCCTTCCCCCTTATACTTTCTACATAACCTAAGATAATAGGGCTTCAAACCCCCATTGTATGCCATAATGCAAGACTAGTGGTCCTACGGTATAAAGAAAATAGACATTACTTTGGATACAAGTCCTTCAGGAAAATTCTAATTCTTCCAAGTGATCAAAAAATGTACCCCCAGGGGCTTGACTTGTCTAACTAAAGATGACAGTCGAAAGCCATTTTTTTACTTGATAAGGAAAAAGAAAAAAACTCAATGTGATATGGCTAAAAGAAGCAAAAGACTCGCTTTGATGAATAAGGACTTGAATGGTGAGTCTTATTTATAGACGCAAATCCGGCAAGATTGATATTTGTTCAAATTTTTCCAAATCTTTAGAAGATCATTTGTCACAAACCCCTAGCTGTTGGATGTGTAATGCAACATATCTAATGGCTACCGAAGAAATCCCATGTTAGAAAATGGGTAGATGTCGTGGCACAAATCCCGACCTACCATGATTACATAGCATGAATCTTAGAGATACAACGTGCGTAAGGATCTCAAGATATAGAACTGCCATTTTATCCTTTGACATGATTTAGTTATACCAAGTCAAACCTAAGCCACAATAGCACCTAAACAGCAAAGCTCAAGTCCTATAAGCATAACCTCAACACTAAGTTATTGAATGTCAAGTCAACCATGATGGTTCAACTATACCAACAAATTATAGAAATACACAAAGTCTACCACCACAACCAAATAAGAAGAGAAACACCAAAAGGTAAACAACACATATAAGAGTACGGAAATGGAAGGATAATTCATCTATAAACCTATATTCTATCCTTCATTAGGTCTAATAGGCAAGTGTGCCTATTGTTTGTTAGTATGGATGAGTATAGGGTCATCTCCATAAGGAACGGATACAAACACTAGTATCGATTAAACTTTCTATTAACTAGCAAACAAATGATTAAGTTAAGTATATAGAAAGTCTAAATTGGACAACTAAACTATACTAAAATGCAATTACACCAAACTGATGCAACAAACAACACAATGACAATAGCAAGATCAATTCATAGTAGGTTTACTCCATCATATCAACATGATTCAATACTTGTTCTTTCTATCAATTATTTTCTATAGAAATTCTTAAACCATAAGTATTATCCTCTGAATTACTTAATCCTAATTCTAATTACATTTGGATAAATTATACAGTGGTTACAATGTTTGGGTAAGTTCATTTTGGGTCACACTGTTTGGAAGAGTGATTCAATCCAGGTCAAGGTAGATGCGTGTCAATAGGAGAAGGATGACAGGTGTCAACAAGAGGTGATACGTATCAATAGGAGAAGGTGGTATGTGTTAATAGGAGAAGATGACACGTATCTACCGTGACTGTATTGAATCACTTTTCCAAATGTTATGACCCAAAATGAACTTACCCCCCAATCGTTGTGACCTAAAATGAACTTTTCCAACCCAAAATAAACTTACTCTCAAATGATGTGAGCTATTAGTGTAATTTATCCAATTGCATTTATTAGAGTCTCTCCTAATGAATGGAAAAGTCAAGATTGCATTAATCTCTATTATTATTCTTGAATTTCACAATAGTAGCACAAACTTCCAAATAACATCTCTATTAACAGGAGTAGTTTGTTCTAGTAACCCAGATCTACTCGATGGGATTGTTTCTCAACATATTCCATTGAGATCTACTGCAAGATTATATTGTGCACTACACTATCTTAACTTTGTCGAAGTTCTAGCCAAGAGAAATAAACAATTAATAGGTCGAATTCACAGAATCATGCACATTCATATTAACATGACTTCATAAACCCTAAATCACTACTCACTAAATATGGAACTACGAAATAATGACAAAATGTAGAAATGAACAAGAAACAAAACATGAAAATAGGGAAAGAGGGATACCCCTTTTGGATTACACAATGATAAAGTCTGAATACAAGGAATCTACAACAATCCTTCGTCTCTGTCGAGTCTTGAAGGTAATTGCAACCACAAAATTATAGAATTCACACACACTTACAATCTCACATAAACTCTCAAAAGTACTTGCTATGAAAGGTATAAATTGTAATGAAATTAACTACATGATGATTGGTGGAATATTTCATACCGATAACATTTCTTGAAGATTTTTTTTTTTTTTGTGAAAAAATACAGCCTTAACCATTAGATATATTGTTTCGTAGAAGAAACATAAAAGTCATATTCAAGCCTTTTCAACTATCATGCCCATGACATCTTGTCCTTGATGGACTTTTGCTACTATAGACTCCAAATGACAAGCGTGAAGTATCCCTTAGTAGGTATTGTGCTTGTCAAATTCTTCTTTACTCCATGAATCATGCTCGTGATTTATGGATTCTTCATCAACATAATTTAGCTTTTCAAGAATTACGGGTGTGATCTACTCTTTACTAGACATTGGTTTCGATCTTTCTCCTATTTCTTCATAAGAAATGCCATGATTTCAATCTCTATTGCTCGAGTTCTTCCTTAGTCCAGTTATCATGCCCATGATCTCATCCTTGGTAGTCACTGGACTTGAAATTCCTCTTTACTCCATGAATCACACTCGTGACTTTGCTATCCTCATGCTTGCCTTTGCTTTCTTGATCTCTCCTAAACAAAAATTCCTTATAATATCTTCAATATGCTCCAATTTGACCTAAGATGAATATATACACTAATTAAGTAACAATTCTACTACCAATCATATCAATAAACTATGAATTGTTGTTGACAAGGATAAGGAGAAATCATGCCTATCAGGGTTCACTCAACTCATTGATTATTCTCTAGACTTCTTGTTAAGCAGCCTCAATCCGAATAGAGGAAGAAGGAAGAACATCACTTAATACTCCATTAAGATGCTTGATCACATCAACGACCATCCCATGACCCAGGATAGATGAGATTTATTATTCTTACATGTGAGTTAACAGAACTTGACCCTTAAGGAAGCCAGCTAAGACTGCAAAGGACTTTTAGTCGTGTCTTGCTCTTGTCTAACTGAACTTGAATAGTTATTGGAAGTTTTAGCCATCTTTCTCACTCGCACCTCTTGCAAGGAGAGTTAAAATACGTGTTAAATCATAAGAAAACCAAGATAAAAATTGGTTAACCATGCTAAGTGTACTCCAAACAGCCAATCCTCATCACTCGGGTCTTTAGCGCAAAAGTCATCTAGGAAACCACTCGGATAAGGATTACGATAGCTAAAAAGTACCTCTAGCATACACTTCCCTCTCTTAAAAAAAAAAAAAAAAGCCTAAGGAATGAAGCATGAACCTTAGTCTATGAAAAACTTAACGACTTTTTTAGAGTTAAAGGAACCAACATCTATTGAAGAACGTCACTTTGAAAACACCACCAACTCTTCAGTAGTCTCTTGGTCATTCAACCCTAGCTTAAGCTAACTAAAAACCTTAGGCAATATTACCTAATGAGTTATGAACCTGAGTTCCTGATCAAGTTTTACAATGGTAAACTTATCCTTCCAATTCTTCACACAGGACTCCAAATCAGTAAATAAAGTCTCTTCCTTCCTTTGCTGAAGGCTAACCACTTGTAGAAAGAGGAGTAAGTCTTCGATATAATCTTATACAAAAAGCCTTAAAAGCAACTAACAAGCACCAGGAATTATGAATCAATCGATTAAGGCTCTAGTTAAAATGTGTTTACAATTCTTCTTAGAAACTAGTTAAAGGAAAACATTATCCATAAACCGAACAATTCATATACACACAAAATTTAGTCCCATACACCAAAGTGACAAGGTCATCTTCACCTGGCATGATAATGGTGTAATCACTTAGAGTCTTCCTCTTGAAATATTGCTCCCTTAACTCTTGCAGGTTCTCCTAAAAAATGCTACACCTCATGTGATTAAACCCTTTCATGATGTCACTTAGAGAGGATGATTAAAAGCATCACTAATATCCCTTATTTCTACATCATTGACAAGATAAATATCACTCAACGCACTCTCAATCGCTATCTAAATGCCTTCATTATTGCGTAAGGACCTAAAGTCGTTAACCACCTAGATCTATACCACATGGCCTAGTTGATAGCCTTCGCTTATGAAGTGCCATTACTAACAACATCACTCAGGGTTTAAGAAAAACTACTACAGCTCTTATCGGTCATTTTGCATTAACAATGCTAGAACGAATTGAAATTGAATGTTTGAGTATGTTTCAATGATGATGAAAAACTCTTTAGAATGTTAGAAGAAGAAAAAGTTTGCAAAAAGGAATAATAAACTAGACTAATGATATTTATAGGTTACAATGGCCTCTTGAGCAATGAGATAATTAACCTACTATTATTGATCTCTAATCATTAGATACACATTTGTTTTGATTTGATGGCTATGAAATGATGCCCCTTGCTAAAGTATAAATGTTATAGCATGTTCCCCACAATTTTATCACATGTGGACACATATTCACTCTTGCCAAAATTCGAAAAGTCATAGCCTTTTCAGCATGATTTGACACAATAAAAAAGCCATATTGCTCCCAACTAAGGCAACACTCGGGTTATTCATTAGCTCACTAACCAATTTAACCTGCTAATATAGTCTTTAGCTTGGATTATGAGCTCGGATGTTTAAAAGAGCCACTTTCACCTGACTACTATAAAACAAAGAACAACACTTGTTCTTCCTAATAAATGCCTCATATGCAACTCCCGTTAAAAGCTTAACTCACCTTAGTCGACCCTTCCATTCGACTCATTCTCCTTATCGATTCCTCAACAAGTGTTGTTGGTACAATATGGATCATCGAGCTCCTAAGCTTAGTTTAACTTGATGACTGTATAGGCTGAGCCATTGGGCTTAGGCTTAGCTTATGCCGACAAGACCTAAAGCTTTGTTAAGATGCCCTTCATTTTGGCTCGAAGTGCTGATTGACCATCGTTGCATTTAGACGACATATGACCTGGTGTCTCTTAACATGATCCCTCCACTCAATCTTGACATGAGTGAACATAAATTATTAGGCTCTTCCCGTGTTCATGATAGCTGTCTTCAACCACTCCCTCATCTAGGATCCAATAATGCTCTCAATCGCCAGGGATTTCTCTACTATAAAATCTCCTTCCACTTCTCAGGAATGGTAATGCCATTTGAACTCTCTCTCTTACTGATCATTCCCCCTTATGTCAACATGCCTAATGAATTAAATATTGTAGTAGTTGCACTAGGCCTAGCCACGATGTGCCACTAACTATGTTTTATTTTGCAGGCCTAACAAGCACACAGATTCAGCTTAATGATTCTCCTTTTGAACTCTATTGGATTAGAACTAGAGACAATGATAGTATGGGATAATCTGTCATGATACCGTAGAAGTTTCCAAAAGGTAATCACACATAGGGTAAACATTACATATGATATCTAGACATTATTCCTTTTTCTTAGTTAACTACCTAAAATGAAAAAAAAAAATTCTCATTTATTACCTAAAATTTGCTCAATTTTATAATTGTTACATGAGCTGATTCTGCTAATAAAGATTTACCCTTACAAACATAAAAAATTGGTTAGTAGTATGCCGAGGGGTTGTTCGGCGTTGCCACTCCGATACTTAAATTAGTTCATGAGTTACTTAGAGAGTTCCTGAAAGAGTATTGATAAGATAAAAACTCACTCACTCACACTCTCTCTTTCCCTCTCTCTCTCCTACTAAATTTTTTCTGTTAGGGCGAATTTCCATCTAATAGCTAACCTGATACTTGAGGTAATGGATTCATCTGGTGTTTGAGGTGAAGGATCTGTTTTGCATAGAGTTTGGACAAGCAATGTCCTCCGTCCTCCCCACCCATCTACCTCCCACTCCTTGGCCTCGGCGACCCATGTTATGATAGGGATGAAGAGGAGGTCTTATGGAGATAGCTCCTGAGCAAGCTTATCGATTTCCTTTGAAGACAATGTGAGTGTGAGCTTAGATCCTTCACTAGGATATGATCTAAGGTGTGCTTGTCATAAGCCCTTTTTAGGCTGGTAGAGTTAATGATCCTTTAAGCCTTTTTTTGAACTTTTCCATCATTATGAGGATGGTGATAGGTTGGGTGAGCTGTGAACTATATTTTATTGCCGACAATAATGAACTACTTGAAGTTTACTTTTTCTCCTTCTAAATTGATCATCTAATTTATATATAATAAATGATCATAAAAAGTTTGAAGGAAGTAAATTTTATATGTTATGGTAATACTATTTTTTCTTAGGGTAAATTACACTAGAAGATATTAAGTTTGAGGGTAGATTCATTTAAGGTATCAACGTTTCAAGTTATTAAAAAAAAGTATTAACGTTTTGTAAAATTCATTTAAGGTATTAATATTTCGATTAGTTTTTAATCAAGTTTCCTATATTTTTATTAATGGTTAATCATTAAGACCTTATTTGACTCGCTTTGTAAAATATTGATACCTTTTTTTAACTATTTGAAATGTTAATACCTTAAATGAATTTATTTCTAAACGTTAATACCTCTATTGATCTACTTAAAATATTGATGTTGATATATTTTGATGTAATTTATCCTTTTTTTTTTTTTTCCTTATGATAATCACTTATTTTTATGAGGTGGCGTAATTGTGTAACTTGATATATATATATATATAGAGTTCTTCTAATATTTTATTTTATAATACGCAGATTATTCTTATTTTGGTAAATCTATATTTAGATAAAATAATGACCGTGCTGTCAGGGCCTAATTTTAAGTCCGCGCATGATTCCCTCCAAACAAAACAAAACAACTCATGATAAGTCGCGATGAACCAGCTTTAAAAATCACGATTCACACTTGCTTTATCACTCCTCAACTCACTCCCCCCTTTTCCTCTGCTGGAGAAATTGCCAATATAATAAATCACTCCTACTTCCTGCACCCGCACACACTAAACCCTCCCTATTCTGAAACAAACACTTACGTTTTCGAAGTTAAACCTTATTTCGTCCAAAATCACAAATGCCTCTCAAGTGGTAAATCCTTAATCCATCCTTGTGTTCCTTTGTCGCGTTTCTCCAACGTTTTGTCGAATCTCATTCCCATTTTTATGTCTTTAGGGTTTTGCAGTGGCATCCTAACCCAGGAAGTGCAGTTAACAGCCAAATCCTGACGGAAGTTTCTCAGTGCATTGAGTCCCTCAATGGGGTTAAAGGAGGAAGATGGAAAGCCTCCCTCACCTTTTACAGACCAATTCTCCGAGGTACTATCCGAAAGCCTAATCGAATTGCCTCAAGTTTTGAGCCTTTTTGAATATTTTGATCCATACTTTATTTATTATGTCGATTTGATACCTTCCCTGGGTGTAAGTGAAGCTATTAGATTCTTGTTCTATACAATGAGATGAAAGTTGGGTTGATGAACAAAGTTCGAGTTCTTATTTCAAAGTTTAATTTCTTTTTATTTTCTTAACTTTTTGAATTGGATAATTCTTCAGATTCCGCGATTCCTTCTGATCTACCGCGGGATTTTATTGGGATAGCGCTGCCGGAACAACCTAGCAAGTATTACTTCACAATTCGAAGCCATCAGATGGTTGTTGAAGCTGATTTGTCGATACAGAATATAATGGAAAAGTTGCAATCTTACAAGTCAAGGGTGGTTCTTAATTTTGAGGTTTGGTTTTTTAGCTTAACTGTGAAAGATAGGCATTGTTTGATGTGGTTGCATGATCTCAGTGCTTATCTGATACCACCACTGGGATGGTTTATTAGCTTCTGTCTTCTGCTTATTGATTATACAGGGGTTCCAGTACCAAGTTGGTGACTTCCAGTTGAGGGTGGGGAAAGTCGTTACCAGTCATTCTGAGCATTTTAGAGGGATTGTGATGGAGGTATTGTGAGATTTCATGTATTGCACTCTGCGTGCTCGTGCTTGTTGTGAATGTGGCCATCATCTCATTGACCCCCCATTTGCGTGAGCAACTTCAAATTTGAAATTATATTAGAAATGACTATAGAGCTTTTGTCGCGAAGGCTTTAATTAAATGCTTGATAGAATATATTTAGTTTAAGCTTAATGAGAAATCAGCTTATGATCATCTGTGGTGTTACTAAAATTGCATCTCATCTTGTTATACCATATGCTTTTGCAAGCCAATAAGGAATTAATAAGTTGAATTGGCTAAGGGCAAGTTTTGTTGGATTGGCACTAGGGAAGCAAGTCAACCTCGTCAAGATGTTAATTTTTCCAATAAAAAAAAAAAAAAAAAAAAGGAAGAACGAGAACAAGAAATTTCAAGATAGTCTAAAAGCTGAATCTGGGCCCAATATTACATAGTTCAAGTAGAAAGAATTATCTTATCCAAAAAGTTAGGAAAATTAGAATTTGTGGTCCTTTTAGAACTCAAAGACTGGCCATCCCAGTTTCCGTGACTGATCTGTTGCATAAGACATGGCTTCTTTGTTTACTCTCTTTTGATATTATTAAATTCAGTTTAATATGACTCCAACAAGATTAACTGCGGTTCATAGCCTTGTTACTGTATTGAATTTTGAAGATCAACTTATGTTGTGGTATCGACTAGTACTATGATGTTTGGCTAATTGTTCTGTTGGTGATTTGTTTAAATGTGCTGTTATACCTACGATAGTGACGATCACCTAAAAGCATTTGCCTATTTTTTGGAAATTGGAAATCAAGTTTTCATATCATGCTCAATAACTTGTTGTTTTTGTAGGTAGAGTATCTTCCTATATCTTCCTTGGAGATTTCTCGGCAAATTATGAAAGAATTTATTGATATATGGCAAGAAGCCTTGTCGAAAAGGTCTTTGCCAGGTCACTTTATCCACACAGAACCAAAATTTTCAGATTATGGTCTTTCAGACCACTATAGTTCACAACACACAGCTGTACAATATGCTACTGTTGCCCAAGTGATTGCATCTTCACAGGCAGTTCCTGCAGTGAGAAACTAGTACTAGTGGATCACTTGTATAATGTCACTCCCAGGAGGGTGTCCTTGACAACTTGAATTTTGAGAATTTTCTCTAATCAATGTAAAGATTCAGACTTTTTTTCTTTTTTTGGGCATTAAAGATTCAGACTTTGCAACTCAAATTTCCAGAGGCAGAAACAATTGCTGGAATCAATCTATGATGATGATCTGTTTGGCCATGCATCAGACAAGAAGGATGACACCATGCTTCGGTGGAACTTAGCATGAGGTTTGGACATGGGCAAGGGATTATCTTGTATTGGTTGTCTGTGGTAGTATTAAGATGCTGAGACATTGCATTATAGGAATAATGCCGTACGGCATTTTTTTATGGTAAATAAAACCTTGCGAGGTTAGAGGCAGGGCTATGTGTTTAGAGCCATCCTATGTGAGGTTATATAATTGTTTAGGGTCAATATTGAAGAACAGACTTGAACTTTTCATGTGAAGAATAAGCCACTTTCTTACCATTGGATTTTCAAAGTAGATATTCGGATGTTAAATTCTGTTTATTTAGTCATAAGTTCGGAGACATTTGTTGCGCAATACAGGGACACATCGATTACTAGATCTTTGAAGGGAAAATAGAGACATAAGATTAAATATTGCTTGGCATCTCAAATCATGTCTGCAAGTCTGCTCGTAAGCTTAAAGCCAACGAAGTGTCAGTTTGAAGAGTCATAGTATAGAGCGGTATGAGGTGCATGGACATAGGAAGGTGAGAGCTCGGGAGAAATGCTGCAGAACCATAGCTAAAGCTGCTTTAGCTTCTAATGTATCGAAATTTGCCAACGCAGGTCCTTGGTCCCAACCAAAGGGAAAAAAACTGGTTGATTCTTTGATGCTTTTGATTTGCCTTCAAAATCTTTACAACCTGAATTCTTCCACGTTGCTGCACCAGAGCTTGGTATTTTAATTGATAAGCAGGCTAGGCAGAGTAAGATCATCCCTTGCTGTTAGGCATATATCACCTATCTTGGTTTCTTTGTAAGTGTGTTGGTATAAAGCAATATTAGGTAGAATAACCTTAGTACTTCATATTATATCATTATCACTTACAGCATAATTTAGAGAAATCCATACATAAATGAAAATGCAATAGCGTTTGCTTCTCAGTGCCTATTTTTTCACTTGGTTGTTTTTTTCTATATTCCACTACAAGGTAGAAGTTTGAGAAGGAGTAAATTATATCAAAAAATCACAACGTTTGGGGGTAAGTTCATTTTAGATCGTAACGTTTCGAAAAATTCAAAAAAGGTCACAATATTTAGTAAGCAAGTTCATTTTAGGTTATTACGTTTATAGGTAAGCTCATTTTAGGTCATTACGTTTAGAGAAGTAAGTCAATTGAAGTCATTATTGGCACATGTCAATAAGAGAAATATTTAATTGAAACTTAAGAAATGCTTCTTTTAAAAAATACATAATTAAATCTCATAAGATACTTTTTCAAATATTGTGGACTCTAGTGAATTTTTCGAAATGATGTGATTTAAAATGAGCTTATACCAAACATTATGACCTTTCAGTATAATTTACTCGATTAAGAAAGGGAAAAGTCCTTTTTTTTAGGTGGCTTATGGTTTCAAAATTTGGACTATTTTGCTCTCTGTTGACCCCTTTAGGCGATGAAGAAGGGAGTTGATGTAATTGTTATGTAAATTTTAAACCTTTTCGAATAACCCCTTCTATTTTTTTTTTTTTTAATTAGCATGATACTTAGATCAAATAAGAAAATAAATAGATTATAAATATGTAGTTAATAAAAAGGAGTAGAAAAGATAATAATCAAATAATTGTATATAGTAATTCTTCTCTGTAGCGACTTTCTAGGATTTGTCGTCTACACCAGTACCATATAATTTAAGAGAATATAATATAACCACAGGTTACAATTCTCATCACTACTCTATCTCACACATTTCAACATTCAAAACCCACAAATTTAGACAGAGTTTGAATCTTTTTCAAACTTAATGGTTGAAGTGAAGAGATTCTATTCGCCGAAGGAGTTTCTAACTTTTACATTGGTTTAATTCTGTTAAATAAAAAATAAAATCAAGTAAGGCATGAAACAACTTATCAACTTATGAAGCTATGCGTGGATGGTCCATTGCCCTAAAAGTGAATTTTGGCACAACCTTGGTGCCATCGATTAAGCCATCCACTCCTCAAGGTTAACATAGTCAGCCCCTAATGCGTGCATCAGCGGTAGAGGCTTGGGACAAGAAGAAGTACAATTGCCTATAAATGAATCGTATGTAACGATATCTCTCAAGACATAATTTCAAAAGAGAAAAAAAATCTAGAAAATTCATGTAAATTTAAATTAATTTTCTATTATAGAAATTATATGGTAGACAGTTACGAAAATAAAATCTACAGTTGAAATTATAACTTCATAACTATGAACCAACCCAGACCAGACTGGGCTGGACAGGCAACATGTGCGTGTGGTATTTTATTCAAAACATTCATCAAACGTAGTTGGCTACATACCAGTATTATGTTCTATTCTATAAGAAGTAGGCACCATACCAGTATTAGATAGACCAAAAAACTCATTGACGTCATTTTTCTTCGAGGGAAAATTTGATTTAAAAAATTCAGCATTTCTAGATTCACAAATAGTGAGATCATTTAAAGACATAAATCTATACATAGCACTATTTTGAGCATGCCCAATAAATATACAATCAAATGTCTTAGGACCAATATTGGTCTTTTTGAAATTTAGTAAGCTAACTTTTGCTAAAGACCCCTACACTTCTAAATAATCTAAGTTAGATGCAAAAGCTTTCCACATTTCATAAGGGGTTTTATCTTTTTTTTTTTTTTTTTCATGCTAAACTTTATCAAGAATATAGCATGCATATAAGATAGCTTCCCCCCACAGGATGTTAGACAAGCTAGAACTTAATAACATAGTATTCATCAATTCTTTAAGAGTTCTATTTTTCCTTTAGCTATGCCATTCTGTTAAGGTGTATAAGGGGAACTAGTTTCATTTACAATTCCATTTATCTCACAAAATTCCTTAAGAAAGAGTATTCCAAATTCTCTACCTCTGTCAATCCTAAAGCTTTTAATTTTCTTATCTAATTGATTTTCCACTTCTGTTTTGTATTATAAGAACATCCTGCAGCTTCATCTTTTGTTTTCAGTAATAAAACTTTTGTGTGTCTTGAAAAATCATCAACAAAGGTGATATAGTAACTTTTACCGCCTTTACTAATAGTGTTCTTAAAATCTGCTAAATCCAAATGTATTAATTCAAGTAATTCTGTGCTTTTAGTTAATATAGATTTAAAAGGCTTTCTAAAAAATTTTGCTTCAACACAAATAGGGCATCTAGAATAGTTATCATCTTTCATAGTGTTTACCAAATGCATGTTTTTTTAATCTTTTAATAAAGGCAAAGTTTACATGTCCTAATCTACCATGCCATAAATCAATAGATTCGGCAAATATAAGCAAAAGCCGGTGAATTAACATTAACATCAATAACATTGTTGAGAACAAATAAACCATCAGGTAGGTACCTTTTACCTACAAAATCCCCATTTTTAGTGATAACTACCTTATTAGCCTCAAAAACAAGTTTCAGTCTAGCTTTATTCAATAAACTCCTAAAGATAGTTTCTATAAAGAGAGGGCACATACAAAACATTATTCAATGCTAAAGTTTTTCCAAAAGCTTATTTAAGAAAAATCTTCCCTTCACCAAGTGCTCCAACAGTTGTTGAATTTCCCATGAAGACACATTCTCCATTTGCAACTTCTTCAAAATGTTGGAATAGGATTGAAATAAAGAAACCCTAGGAAATCAAACCTAAACCCCCATGGCCATATTTGAATTCTAATGGAAAATTAAGCTTGGTTTGATAATTGAACCATATCTAGTTGAATAGGTCAATAAAACACTGATTCCTTGATGGAAATTGGAAATACACTCTAATTTATCTGAAGTAAGGAATGATATACTTTAAAAAGTACAATATAATACTTAGATGTTAATCTTGATTGAGATGATCCACATAATCAGAATATAATCTCAAATAAAAGACCAAGAGAAACACAATAAAACTAAATTTGATATAAATTTCAATTCACTAGGGATTAATGGACTAAAAACAAGTTTAATTATGAAAACCCTTAACAAAAACATTAGAAGAAGGAATAAAGTCGAAATGAAGATTATAAGGTGTAAAATGAGAAATTGGATAACTTTAGTGTGCCTATCGGATTTCATAGTATAGGTTGAGTACCACTAGCAATTTAGATAAATTGGGAAGATCATTGATAATACTCTAAACAAGCTTTTCAATGCTTATTTATAAGCAACAATTTGAATTGTAACGGGTACTATATGTTTAGTTAAATAGTAATATCAAAAACCCATTTATGAAATCATCTAAGTTACTTTTTCTAAAAAAAGACGATTCATATGAATTTTATAAAATTTAGAAATATATTAAACCGTATGAGCTCAGGAGTGACTAATCATATGAATAAATTTAGATTAGACAAGAGAAAATAGGATTAAGAGAAATAAAAATCAAGTTTAGGACATTTCAGCTGCAATAGGAAGTGTTATGTAGTTTCTATGTAATAATAGATACTTTATGATTCTCTTATAGGTAACATTGATCACTTAAGAGAAATTCCAGAAGATTATTACAATTGAGACAATGAGCAGGTGAGTAACTCATATCTATTATACTGTTTTTGCTTGTAATTAGTAACATATGTAATGCAAAGATAATAATACAGTTGTTGTGTAGAAGTATGATGAGAATGATTTATGACTTGAATTGGTTGTTTGTGATGCCAAGACAAGTTAATAAAAGTGATAATATTATTGTTTGATAATTTGAAATAGCATGTTGATTATTGTGTATAATGTATGATCACCCTATATCTAAATAAGAATTATTGGCTTATTAAATAATATGGTCATGCATTGCACGTACTGCATTATTGCATATTTAAAAATGGTAACATCCTGCTATGTATTAATATTTCGGTTCTCTGTTAATGCTTGGTTTTTCTAAAGTGATAGTTCTTTCCAGATTTTCTTTGTTCTGTCGGTTCTATGGGAACTAAGTGACAACGAAGAACACCGCTAGTAGTATTGCTTTTAAATGATTAATACTTAGGGAGTTTCTAATGATTGTTACAGGAAATGGACAGTTAAATTACCTTTAAGTTAAAAGTGATAACCCTAAGATGAGAAATCGTTGATTTTCTTGTATATTTAATCTCTCCTAAGTAGGTAGGTCATAAAAGTAATTGTTATTCAATCCTAAAAACAAGACGTAAATCTTTTTTCTGTTTGGATTCTAGATCATCCAAGCTTGTATCTGTGCATATGCTTGATTGTTGCATTACATATGATTTGTTAATAAATTTGCTTGATGTGTAATATGTTTAGTTATTCACTAAGCTTGTGGTTTTGCTCACACTCCTAACGACCTTTCAGTTTAACTTTACAACCATGGATGGTTACTTCCAAGAGCATGGCTCCGATAAGAATTTAGAAGCTAGAAGAATATGGGATCTTTGGGTTATGTTATCTACTTTTATTTCTAGACATAAGCTAGTCAGTATTTGAATTATTAGCTTATGTATTGGAAACTTTTACAATAGAATTGTGGTCTGTAATACTATATGATATTCACCACTTATGATGATAGATATTTACTAATTTATGTCTTATATGTGTATATCATTTCTTATCAATGTAACTAAAAGATTCTGTTATTTGAAAATATGTCATTCTCTGATGGTTAACTAGTAATATTATACAAGTATGGTTTGTATATTACTACTAGGATACTCTCAGGGCATGACACCTGCAGAGTTAAATCTTTTTTCTTATGCTTCAAACGGTTTCTGTAGTCACTCCAAGAAGGTGGGAATTTCTCCAACAATATATTTGCTTGCAGGATCGTGAGCATCTTTATTCCTTCACTACGAACATCTAACACTAAATTTTCATACTCATAAACCCAATCCATGACTGGCTTGTCATCAACTATTTGAAGTGGCAACCATTTTCCAACAATGTATTTCTCTTTCCTCGCATCATTAGCCCCATATCTTGTTTCAAAGGTATCCCAAATAGCTTTAGCAAACTTTTGACTAACAAATAAATCAAATAGTGAGTTGCTCATATGGTATAGTAAGTGTCCTCTCACTGTTTTATTGTCTTTCTCAAATTTTTTGCAAGTTTGATACTAAGGAGTTTTTTTTTTCCTCAGTGAGAGGCATGGTTAAAGGAGTAGAAGTTGCTTTTGCAGAAGGGGCTTCTGGAGGAAAATCAAAGAAAAGAAAACCTTTGATTGCTCAAAAAATATCAACAATTTTTTAGACTAGCGTTTATAATTAGTTCCATCAAGAGGTTCAATTTTAGAGAAACCAGGAAGAGTCTTTTTACTTCTATAGCCGTAATATCAAAGTTTGTGTTTAGATTATTAAAGAATATCAACCTGTGAGTGCCATGAATGGTCTACTGCCTTGAAAGCGAGTTTTGGCACAACCTTGGTGCAATTGATTAAGCCGTTCATTCCCCAAGGTTAATAGAGCAAACCCCTAACGTTGCACTCGTAGCAGAGGCTTAGAACAAATAGAAGTATGGTTACCCAAAAACAAATCATATGTAATGATATCTCACAAGACAGAATTTTGAAAGAGAAAAAAATAATCTATCAATGTACAAGACCTGGAAAATTTATTTATTTGAAAAATAGAAACCGCTCAAATTAAATTTTTCGTTATAGAATTAAAATAACAAAAATTAAAATTAATCGGTTACTAATTTAAATTTAAATTAATTTTTCGTTATAGAAATTATATATAACTTTGTACTACCCCCGCCCAGACTAGGTGGGTGGTGCGTGTGTGGTCATTTATTCAAAACATTCATCAAATATAGTTGACCACATGTCAAGTTCATTTCAATAAAAACATAAGATAAAATTACGAATTTCCCATGTGGGATTAAGAACAAGGAAAAAACATAATTTAAGGAAAAATTCCATCTAGCCATCCTCACAAATTCAAATTTTCATCGATTATGTGCTTTAAATGTATGTTTCACACTTGAAATTCAAAATCCATAAATCTTGGTTGTTTTCACAAATTTTATATGTTAAACAGTTTTAGCTTATAGTGGCCTATGTAAATTATTATATTATTCTAATATAATATGGTCTAATATGATGGTCATTAGGTATAATGGTAATTAGAGTCAAAGGGTTTAAAATATCGTATCTTTTCAAACGCTCTCACTTTTCTTTATCATTAAAGAAACATAACAGTAATAGGGTAGAATAGGGAGAAAAAAATCATCATGAACAACTCGGATTTTCTTTCTTCTTTTGCGTTGTTAAATCAATCATCATGGATAATGGTATGTTTCTAAATCATCTTATACAATGAAATTGAAATTGCCTGTTTCCATAATGTTTAAAGATCTTGTTATGAAAATATTAAATTAATTTACAATTGGTATCAGAGCAAGGTTAATAACCCTTGTAATGGGACTTTAAAATATAAATATTATTATTTATTTATTTGGCTTGACTTACGGGCTGAGTGACAGGGCCTAATGAGTTCAGCTCAATTATATTGGGATGGCTTGGGGAGATTTGGCTTAGTAGGCTTGGAACAGGGATCGTTGGACCGGTCCATCGTATCCAACCTTTCTCAGTTAGGCTCATGCACACACAGGAGATGACTACAGGCCTTGGCCCATGAGGAGCTCATTCATGATAAGCATGAATTGATCTTGCTCCATCTCATTCATTAATCACTAAGGTAATCTAATGGTCGTCATTCACACCAAGTGCCTATAAATATTTAGTCACTCCTCCTCCTCATGGAGAACTTTTTGGGGAGAGAAGACAAACAATAGTCTGTAAACGAGGTTCTATTCAGAAAGATCAAACAAGGCAACTCAAGTGATTTCTACCCAACTGCTCAAGAACTGTAAGGTTGACGTGCGAGGTCTACTCAAGCTCTCTTATCTGTCACTTATGCATTTAAGACACTAGATTGCCTGTTCCTCCTCCCTTGTCATTCTCTCCAAGCCATCCCGTCATCAAGTGTCATTTCCTCAGCATCACTCTGAAGTCACGTGCCAGGTGTGAAACCCATGTGACACGTGCGTGACCGCTATCATCAAGAACCCTACATCTACATTTTGGCGACTCCACTGGGGACTAAGGATTTTGACAGAGTCGTGATGGCACCTCCAAGAAGAAAGCCAAGTAACACTGACGACAACATGAATCAAGACGTCAGCAATCCTAACCCCAACACTATTGATCCAAACATGCCAGCATTGGAAGATGCCAACACTAATGTTAATGCCAATCATGCTGGCAACATACAAGGCATCATTGTTGACAATGCACAAGTAATACATGCTATATAAGAAAGCAATGCAGAGACGACACGAACCATTCAAGAGAACACCCGAGCCTTAAACCAGTTCTTGACTGCACTCACCTGTCTTATACTAGGGATGGCTGCTAATGCTGATGCACTCCAAGGTGTAGCCTTATCAGGACCCACCTCGGTTGTGCAGCAAAACACCCCCTCTTTATCCTAGCCTACCACTGCTCCTACCATTTAGGCAACTATGCCTCAAGGAGTGAATGTGCCAATCCCATCATCACAAGTTATAGTTGAGCAGCCACTAGTCTCGGAAGCAGATAACATAAGAGCTCAACTTGACGGGTTGTCATCCTTACATGTGCACTCTCGTGCCAGCCTGAGTGAGACCACTCCCTCGCCTAATTCTAATCTTCCTCATGCATCAACTCCTCCGATTGTACCGGTGGCATCAGTTGCACCGACTGCATTGACTCCACCTGTTGCACCAGTTATGCCAACTGCACCAGCTGCACCAACTGTACCATCAATATTTGTGCCAAGGGAATCCTTTATAACTAAGGAAGACTTTGACATTTATCTAAAAGAAATTCAAGCTAAGTCCTCTACAGGAGTACTAGACTTAAAGCTTTCATACCATCACCGGATTGTCACGAAGCCCTATTCAAAGGACTATGTTAGTCCTAAATTTATGTTGTTCGATGGCAAGAAGGGCAATGCTAAAGAACACCTACTCAAATTCATTGAAACATTGGAAGTCTACGGGTTTGACGATGACTTAAAGCTAAAAGAATTCTCTAAGTTTCTGATTGAGAAAGCATACACTTGGTATGTCATTCTCCCCCCAGGGTCAGTTGATTCATGGGGAACCATGTGCAAAATGTTCTTGGAGAAATTCTTCTCTACTCAAGAGTAGGCTACCATCATTGATATGGGAAGAACACGACAGAAGCCGAAGGAAGATCTTATGGACTACATGGAGCGTTTTAGGGAATGTTCATTAAATATTCAAGACATCTGTGATGAGAAAGAACTAGTGAAGATCTGCATCCAAGGGATGTTCACTGAATATGCCATCCACCTCGAGAATCTCAATCTATGCTCCTTTGTTGCTCTCTTTGAGAATGTGCGAAAGACCAACAACTCCATATCTAGACAACGTGAAGAAGGTGGAAGGTTTGGAAAGAGAGCTACAAATGTTAGCTCAGTCAGGGAGAAGGTTCCAGAGATACCAAGAAACCAAGGAACGATAAGTCAAGGAGCGCTCCACCAGCGCTCTCGTTCCCTTGTCCCATGGGAAAGGTTCATACTGTACTTGACCAATGGTTGAGAGATGGAATATCAAGCTCCCAAGGGTTGAGCACCTTCCTAATGCAACTGAAAAGAGTGATCCTAAGTTCTATAGATTTCACAGGATTGTGGGTCATCCCACTAAGGAATGTTGGACACTCAAGAAGATATTCAATAAGCGAGTCAACAATGGAGAACTCATCATTGAAGGTAATGATGTACGCAACAACCCACTTCCTACACACAATGCTCAACGGGGTATGGCAAGCGCTGTTAATCATGATCTGAGGATTGAAGAGGAAGAAGTGCTACAGACTGAGGCACGAGAAGGAAAGGAAATACTAATAAATGATGATCAAGGCATAGATTCTACAGTGGCTGCTGCCTTGTTAAAAACTGCCAACTTTAAGAAGTTCTTTGACTTGTTAGGATTTGATGAAGAAGCACGGATTGCAGCAGCAACTACACTTACCTAAATTTCTAAAAGACAGTATGGGGAGTGTAGTGTAGCACAACTCGTACGAAGAATGGCACACGCACATGAGAATGCAATTTTATTTACAGAAGTAGACATGTGCGTGAGGATCCCAACCACAGCCGCCCATTATACGTTGAAAGCACACTTAACGGACATTATGTCAAGAGGACATTCATTGACAATGGTACCTCTACAAATATCATGCTAATGTCTACATTCAAGGCTGCAAATATAGACATGAGGCGGCTCATGAAGTAACCCATTGCTGTTTATAGCTTTATTGACTAGACCACAAATACAATGGGATATGTCAATGTTGATTTCAAGGTTGGACTAATTCAAAGCTCCATGCAATTCCATGTGATTGATGCGCCAGTATCCTACTACCTCCTTATTGGAAGGAAGTGGTTGCATGATCACAACCTTATACCTTCGACACTGCATCAATGTATGAAGGGTCATTGGAAAGAAAAAGATGTATTCATTCCTGCTGCAAAGAATCCTTTTGAGTACAACGAATCATATCTTGTTGAAGACAGCTTCTTCGATGACTATGCTGAGGAAGGAGAGACAACTATGGTGAAGCCATCTGGCATAACATTGCCCACCTGGGAGGAGACTCAAGAGAAACAAAATAAAAAGAGGAGACGTGGCTCCCTTAGTGGTAGGAAGAAGCAAAAGCAAGTTACCGAGGTGGAAAGTTTTATTCGATCTGATGGGAAAAGGGTATATTACTTATGACGATCTACGGGATCTAAACAAAGCTTTCATGTCATCTTCAGATCCCATGATGATACAAGAACTTGATGGTATCGAGTGTCCAGTGTACTACTTGAGTCACTCCCTTTAAGGAAGCGAGATCAATTACTCAACATGCGAGAAACACTATCTCGCATTGGTATTCACAACACAGAAGCTCCGCTACTACTTCTTGTTACACAAAGTTAAACTTGTCACAAACTCCGATCCTATCAAATAGTTGCTGTCACGACCGGCCTTATCAGGCAGGATTGCTAAATGGTTACTTTTGTTGCCAGAATTTGACACCACTGTCATACCACCTAAGGCTATTAAGTCTCAAGCCTCAGCTGATCTCTCGACATAATTTCCCACTATAGATGGAATTCATGCCACGAGCCAGATCCCGGTAGAATTTCATGAAGACTTGATGATGGTAGAATCAGAAGGAGAATGGCAAGTACAATTTGATGGCTCCTCTAGTAATACTGGACGAGAAGCTGGAGTAGTTTTGACATCTCCAACAGGTCAGGAGATACCTCTGGCATTCAAGTTAGACTTTAATTGCACTAACAATGAGGCTGAGTATGAAGCACTCCTTCTCGAACTCATTTTTGCTCAGAATGTTGGAGCATCACACCTATGCATCCGCGGTGACTCAAATATGATAATAAAGTAAGCAAATGGCGAGTTTACCCTCAAAGAGCCAACACTTGCGCCTTACAGGGCTTGCAATGCAAGCTCTCGTTAGGAAGTTCAATCTGGTAAGATATAAGCACACCAAGCGATCGAGTAATCGTTATGCAGATGCATTGGCAACACTGGCTTTTAAGGTTCCCATGGAGATTAAGGAAGACTACCTGAATGTACAGGTTATCAAGAAATCTATCCCCTGTACAACTTTAAACTTAGTGGATGAAGAAGAAGAAGCTCAAGATGATTGACATATGCCCATCAAGACACAGCTAGCATAACCCAATGTGGCTTCTGTGTCAACTTTGAAAAATTTTACTTACATCAACGATGTCCTCTACTTCAAAGGGCCAAATGGCATCCTAGTACGTTGCATCTGTGCAAAGCAAGCTCGTCTTAAGTTGGATAAATACCATACACTTCGGTGTGGAGAGGAAGGACCACCCTTGTATCATTGCATTCAGTGCACGGGGTATTGTTGGCCAACCATGTCCAAAGACGCTTCTCAATTGCAGATGAGTTACCCAAAATGCTCTTAACTGTCAGATCAAGGTGAATGCAACTTTATAGGAAGCGCTGGTGACTGGCGACGACCATATATTAACTATCTGAGGAATAACACCCTACCCACAAATAGCACAGACGCACGGTTAGTCAAGCATAGGGCAAAGAAATACATCATACATGAAGATGAGCTGTATAGGGTATCATTCATGGGAAAACCTCTTAGGTGTATCGCTTTTCCTGAAACAGATACTATATTAGCCTAAACTCACTCTGGAGATGGTGGCGAGCATCAAAGAGGAAGGAAGTTATACTATCATTTGTTGGATCTAGGATATTATTAACCTACCATGGAGACTGACACCTTTAACTTTGCAAAGAAGTGTGTTGCCCGTCAGAAACATGGCCATGCAATCCATGCTCCTGCTGTCGCACTTCACAACTTAACTACTCCATGGCCATTCCATACTTGGGCATTTGATTTGATTGGTCCGATCCATCCACCATCGAAGGGGTGTATTTGGATTTTAGTAGGAACAGAGTGTTTTACTAAACGGGTAGAAGCAATCCCATTGAAGAAAGCTACCAGACCAATGGTAGCGACTTTCATGAAAGAACATGTCATCTGTCGCTTCGGAATCCCAAAACGCGTTCTCTCGGATAATGGGATGCTTTTTGTCAACTCACATGTCTGGCAATTGTTGACCTCTTACAATGTTGATCATGTGAAGTCCACACTCTACTATCCCAAGGGAAATGGACAAGCAGAAGCTACTAACAAGATGCTTTTGAAGACACTCAGTCGTATGGTGCATGACAATCATAAAGAATGGCATGACAAGCTTCCCCTAGCATTATGGGCCTACAGGACATCCAAGCACATTCCTACACAAGCAACTCCGTTCTCCCTCATATATGGGTAGAAGGCAATGATGCCCATAGAGATCTTGGTTCCATCTGCTGACTTAGCTATCAACTCAAATTTAGAACCAGATACTCTACTTATGTTGGACTTAGAAGCATTAGAAGAAAGGCGAGACACTACTAAGCGTAACTTCGCTAATTATCAACAACGGCTTAGTACTGCATATGACCACTTGGTTGGGAAGTGCTCATTCCAACAAGGTGACGTTGTACTTTATGCAGCAGAGCATGTGCGGTGTGGTACTCCAGCGCCCAAGTTCACGCCAAAGTGGGAAGGTCCCTTCATCATTCATGAAGTGCATGATAGTGGCTATTGCAAACTTTTGAATGTAACAAATGACAAGGTCACATCACCTATCAATTTTCAATATGTTAAGAAATTTCATATGTGAATCCAATAGATGTACCTTGAATACATTATTGAATAAAATTAAGGCTTGCATTATCAAAGCCCTTCTCATCATGTCTTCTCTGTCTCTCTCTTTTATTACTCTATTAATTTTCTTTTTTTTTTTTTTGTTGCTGCAAAGTTAGAGATATCTCCTTAGCGCACAAAGATTAGTTAACACGACAAAAAAGTAAAAGCATTACTTATATATGTTGCTGCCACTTAGTAAAAGCATAGTCTTTAAGTGCGCGACGATACAAATATGGCATGCTGACTAGTAGAAGCATTGTCTTTTAAGCGCATGACAATATGCTATCATACCTAACATAGTGCAAATGTTTTAGAAATATGCAATAAATGGTTAAGTACCCTCTTAACCAATTAACCTCAACTAGTAGGGTGGTAAGCTTATCAAGCACATAATACTTTCGTTGCTCCAAGCGCGATCGATCTATTACCCTATAATAATAATATTGTTGCTTGCAAGCGAGAGTACTACTCAATGCACGACATAAGACTCATATAGCCTTTATTATATTTTAATTGTTGCTGCTAAGTGAAAGCAATATTTCCTAAGCGCAAGCACATGCCACTAACGGTTTCAATCAAATGTTAACATTCACACATATACATATACATATGTAAAGAAAACAGCAATGATTGCAATAATTTTAAATTCATTCATTACATAAAACAACAGTGCTAACATAATTGGTCTATAATGGAAACAAAGTAAGAAACAAATCCAAACTAAGGCTTACAATCCAAGCCTACTACAAATTCTAAGTCATCTTCTCCTAAAGAAGTCTCCATTTTAGTCTTCGCTATCGCAATCTTTGTTTGGATCTCTTGCAACTTCACCATCAACTTGTCATAATCTCTCTTGGCATCCTTGTAATTCAGCACTCTCTTGGCCGTGTCAGCAACAGGCCATAAGCTATCGATGTTAAACTGCAACATAAGAGCCCCCTCAACACATTTGACAAGTTGCTTTAGCTCTGTCGTTGATAAGGAGCTCCAACGTTTGTCCATCAATAACATAGCTTCACCAATCATTTTCATCATTGCTGTAGCTACCTCGGTTCCCAACATAGGAGAACTGGCCCAGAATTCCCTGTCCATAGCATTCAGACTCTCCAAGGGTGCTATCAAATGAGATGATATGGTAAAACCATGGAAGGAAGTCATCTCCTCTATGCAACATAGTCCTCTGAAGTTGCCACCACGTCTTCACAAGACAAGCCAGCAACTGAGGGAGGAAAGGAGCTCAATAGATGCATACCTGCACTCGTGATCCCATCATCAACAATATGCCCATTATCTTCATAATTGAGCTCGTCAGTCTTGTCGACATCACTTCCATTGTCATCACAGGGGTTTGGAGACAGTTCGTAATCAATTTTGTCTAGGCCGTCATCTTCATCATCCAGTACCATCACTGGTGTAATAGCACCACTAGAGCGATGCGAACTCAGAAAAGAGCTTGTGTCGACCTGAAAAAGATGAATAAAGAAAAAGTTGGACAACAAAAGAAGAGTAATAATAGCAGGTTATACACAAGAAAAATAATTACCTCCTGATGAGTGCACGCTTTGCTGCCCTAGAATCCACCAGTTGAAGTGGTGGATGGTTACTCTTCGGTTTTGAAAGAGGCACATTAGTAGAAGGTTCGAATTTGCCTGATGCAGACTCTTCAACCACTTGAATATTACCGATTGGCCTATGGTACTTGTTCCTGGGTAGTCTGAGATAGAACTCATAGCGATATATGAGTGGGGCATCGTATCATCTATGGATGCAAAGGCATAGTCACGGAAGATGGCTATACAATTCGACTAGTGCATCAGCCAACCAATAGAAGCAACTCCACGACGCTCCACAGAAGGAAAGAATAGCTGTCGTACCATAGGATGAATGCACTTGAAGTTACTTGGCGAGATTGATTGGCAGCATGAATCGAAACTCTGTGTAACATTGAGAAGACGCGACACTCCTTGATCAAAACCAAAATGGCGCACCACTCTGTGAGGGGAATATACCGTCACCCTTTGCTCCAAGAATCGCTCATTTGAATCTCCTTTGTCAAGCAAAGATGGCAGGCCCCTGGGATGCACCAAAGCATGAATCTAGCTTGATTTTTATCTAGCTTATGACGATTATCAACTAAGATAACCTCACTTTCAGAACCTAAAGGATAAAGCCCATTACCATCTTGATAACCTTCAAGAGACTCTACGAAAGGTCGAAACGTAAAATCCTTCTCAACATCAATGAGCTGAAGAAGTGGCCGATTGATCTCTACTCCAATCCACGCCCATGCTCGAGGAGCAGCAAGATTTGAATCTCTGTTGATGGCTGGTTGTGCAAGGTGATTCCGAAACCGCTCACAGAAGAATAGCTGCAAGAAAAGTAAGTCTATATGTGACACATTCACATATCGACCCTTGGAACGGACAGAAGCTTGGTGGTATAGGTCAAGATGTCGGTATAAAGACCCCAAGTAGAAAGGAGCTAATGCAAAGCATTGGCCCCGTTAAATACATACAACCAAAGCAAAGATCCGAGGGCTTACACCTTCTTCTGGCCCACCAGGGAACACGAATAGTGATAACCAAAATGCAATGAAGCCTATGAGCTCATACCTATACCAAAAGAGAAACGTGTTAGTTAGAGAAGTCAAGTATGAAGTAATAATATGAACATACTTACTCTTTTCCATGAGCTGGTCCTACTACTTGAGGCATGTTCTTTCTCCGCTCTTCGAAGAAATGTGTTATCCAGGTAGAGAAACACGGTTTCTTCTTATCATCTCGAGCAAGCTTTAGAGCCGTTAGTAAAGATGCTTCAAGGTGGTGCTCTTTACGTGAAGTTGCAACTGCAGTGGCATTAGTCATCCCAAAACAATGTAGGTTCAGAAGCATGACTACGTCTTCAAAAGTTGGTGATATCTCCCCCCATGCAGTGATAAATGTATGAGTCTGCATGCTCCAGCGAGAGATGATGGCACAGCATACTTCCATCTTATTTGTGTTGACAAGCCACAAGCGAGTAGAGGTGATGATGGCGTCGTAGACTTTGGCTTGTTTCAGTAGCTTCACTTATTCCAGCTGGTCGATGATGTAGTCTACCTAGTCGCTCCATCTAGGTGGCGGCTCCTTAAGAAATAGGAAGTGTGTACTAGAAAGTGGTAGCTCATTCCTTTCGTTTATGAAATGTAGCACTGAGTCCCCCTTAATGGTGCTTCTTGAATCGGCGCGTGGCGCGGCTCATTAATCGGAAGTCACCATCAGTAGGGGGAGTTGCACATAACTTGGGGCGAGAAGCCTTGTCCCAAAACGTATCTTCAGAAATTGTGTCGTCTATCTACTGGTCTCGCGGAAGCTGAATTTGTGGTAGATTACCATCCTGACGCACTAACAAGTCCCTTTGTTTGATAACTTCAACAGTTGGTGCTTGCCTAGCTTTGATCTCCTTATGTTTGGCCATTTGGACACTGGAGCCTTGGATACTTCTTGTTTCCTTGGATTTGGTAACTGCAATTTGTTGAGCTTGGTTATTCTTTTCTTCTTTTGCCATCAATTTCTATTGACACTTTGGTGAGATAACGCCTAATAAAAAAAATAATATCTTGGGTAAGAAGAGTAGCAAGAGTGTCAACTTTATTGTCAAATATCAAGATTATCAAGATTTCATATGAGACAGGGGAATCATAAAAAAAAATTATTTCAAGGTGATGTAGTCAATAAGCAATGTTCCAAATTTATCAAGATACCAATACTACCATGAATAGTGAAACCATGAAGGCTATCAAGATTATCAAAAGCATGAAGATTATTATGATTACTAAAGTCATTACATGTATCAGAATCAAGAGTTGTCAAGATTGTTAAGAGCATGAAAGTTGTCAACAAGTACCAAACATATCAAGAACATCAAGAAATCAAACAAACCCAAAAGGACACGGATGTACATATATAAAAAAAAATTCATGTTTTGGTACATGGTGATCTATCGACATATCAAGGTTATTAAAGATAGAGACAGATGACCTGGAATCTAGCATTTACCAGAAAAGATTAGTGTTCGGAGCACAACAATTATCGCGATACCTGTTAAAGCATGTTAGATGCTAATAGCAATGGAAGCCAATAAAAATAGCAATAAATATTTGGATTACTTTCTGATACCTGCAACTTGATTCAGTTTTGACTGGATGCTTGTTGGAATTAGCTAATACAAGTGATAATTTCAATGAAACATGGATATCAGGTGGATGCTAGTAAAGTGGGATTCCATATACACGGTCTCCTAAAAAAAACATTATTGAGGTGAAGAAGATGATATATATATATATATATATATAAATGGTTGATATTCGTTAAAGCATGTGGTTAAAGATCTTGACTTTGATACGAGATTTGATTTATCACATTGGGTTAGTTGCTTTGTTGGATTTACTTTTGAAGTTCACTAAGATATGAGGTGAAGTATAACAAACAAAAGCTTCAAGGAATACTCGCTCTTCGATTCGTTGTCAAGCGGTTTGATTAACTTGATTAGTCAATTTTACTCCTTGACACTGGCGTTGTATTTATCATCCCTGAAAATACAGATACAAAAAAAAAAAAAAAAAACCCTACATAAGCATCGATAGATTGATATGGGGTAAAATATATATATGTATATATATAAGAGAGTTTGTGACGCACACAGCCATAGGCCAAAAGGAATAAAATCTTAAAAAAAACAATATAGTCTTAATGATGAAGGTATGATTAAAATTCTGATGGCAGGAAAAATTAAAAAAAAAAAAAAAAAGGAGAAGAAGATTTTTGACAAGTTTTAGATGTTGTTTTTGGAGATTTAGGTTTAATATTTGGTAGGATATGGAAGTGATGTTTGATTTGGATGAGGATATAAAAGTGGATATGAAGATGAAGATTTTGGGAAACCGAGAATCACGATTTGATGAGACTTAAAAGATGTTTATCGAACTCATTTTTTTAAAGATTTGGACTATATATGGATAATGACATGGGCAAGGGTTTTATGAAGCGGAAATTTAAGAAAATGGATTGGTGATGCAGTTTGAGATATTCAAATTAAATTATAATTTGCGGAAAGATTTTTGGTTATCTCATGGAGGGATGTTATCGGAAGAAGTAGTGAATCGTGCTTATTACTCAACATAACTTATGGGAATATTATTATATTTGGATAGTGAACATATGTTGGGCGTTGCACATTGTAAGTTTTACATGGTATATGCATTTTGATAATTATTGTAGTTAAACGAAGACCACATGTGATTGCATGTAAAATACAGTTATCAAATGGTTTCATGGAGGCAATATCATTCATATAAATACAAGACGATGCACAAAACTCGAGTAGTGTAGCAAGTTCGCACACTAAAATATAGTTATATGCAAATAAAGTGGGTTGTAGTGCTGGCGCTTAGATTTTACTCAATAATTCATCTACAACAAATGAAATCTTCAACTCTAAAAGAGTACTTGGCAGCATTATGCATTGAGTATCGATCAAGCTGCAGATAAATGCAAGTAATGCCCAAAATACTTAAATTCTATCCAAAAATTTTGATTAGGAGGTAAAATGTAATGGGATTTTAAAATATAAATATTATTATTTATTTATTGGGCTTGGCTTATGGGATGAGTGACAGGGCTCGGCTCAATAATATTGGGATGGCTTGAGGAGATTTGGCTTGGTAGGCTTGGAACAGGGATCGTTGGATCGGTCTACCGTATCCAACCTTTCTCAGTTAAGCTCATACACTCACAAGAGATGATTACAGGCCTTGCCCCATGAGCAGCTCATTCATGATAAACATGAATTGATCTTACTCCATCTCATCCATCAATCACTGAAGTGATCTAACGGTCGTTATCCACGCCAAGTGCCTATAAATATTCAGTCACTCCTCCTTCTCATGGAGAACTTTTTGGAGAGAGAAGACAAACAATAGTCTGTAAATGAGGTTCTATTCAGGAAGATTAAACAAGGCAACTCAAGTGATTTCTACCCCAACTGGTCAAGAACTGTAAGATTGACGCATGAAGTCTACTCAAGCTCTCTTATCTGTCACTTGTGCATTTGAGACACTAGACTGCCTGTTCCTCCTCCCATGTCATTCTCTCCAAGCCATCTCGTCATCAAGTGTCATTTCCTCAACATCACTTTGAAGTCATGTGCTAGGCGTGAAACCCACGTGACACGTGTGTGACCGCTATTATCAAGAACCCTGCATCTACAACCCTTTTGCTATTAGAATTAAATTTAGACTTATTGGGTTCATAAATATATATATATATATGTATGATTTCCGCGAATGAGGGTCGATTTCTGTTTAACTTTCTGTTATGTTACTGTTGTTTCGACATTTATTAATGAATGATAATGAATTTATGGATTAAACAATCCTTTAGTGATACTGTTTAGGCAATGTATGTCGGTTGTGATGGGAAAGCTTTATTTAATGACGAAGGAATTTATATGAATTTTAAATAATGGATACAACTGTATATAAAACTTCCTTAAGCCATTATTTCAAGAAACACCATATTGTTTCCTGATAATGAGATACGTCTGAACCTTTTGTCCAATCAAAATTGGCCCGATGGATCGAACAATATTGATGCCGCCAAGCAAGATCAGATTGAAGTTTTAATATTTCTCAGATGCTCGGCGGTGTATTCGACGGATTTCGATTCATTAGTGGAGATGGAGATCCAGTTGATTAAGTATTGGATCTACAACATAGTGCTCTATGATGACAAAATTATGGATGGGTTTTCGAAATCATGCAGTATATGAATATACTCATATATTACGGTACATTGCTCATAGAGTCGAAGGCAGGGATAGATTTGTTCATGATAACCACATCGGCCTACACTCCTCAATGAGACGTAGTATATAAATTATAACTCATGATTTTCCTACATTTTAAAGGATTACTATATATATATGAAATTAGAACGAGAATAGTATGTCCAAGTAAATGCTTATTATATAGAAAACTTGTTAGTCACCAAAGTGATCTAACTTGAGGATATTTAGACATTTAATTATATATTCTCAATTGTTCATGTTTATGTGATGCTACTAAATGACATAAAAGTTTGAATTAACAATTGGATCATTAATTATAATGCGAGATCATTCAAAGATGGATCATTGCTTATAATTAATGATTTTAAAGAGATTCATTGATATAATAAGTGAATATGATTGTATATCCAACATAACTTGCATATTGACTTAAGTATGATTAATTAATCTATCCAAGTAAATTTAATTTAGCATCATTATTGATTAAAGTTATGCATTCAAGTATCACTCAAACATGAACTTAAATACATAATCAAGGTTTATTTTTTGTCTGAATCCATTTAACTTTACTCAAAGCATTAATGTATATACTTGGATTACATTTGCAGCTTCTAGCGATTTATTCGCTTTAGGCAGTGGAATGATCAAGTTTCAATGGGCTGAACTATGTATATTGGTTTGAATAGATTTAGTTTCAACAAGGTATTATGGATTTGGGCTTAGCAATTATTTTAGATGAAAACCTGCAGTCATCATTGCGACTAGTAGAGAGTATGATAAGTCCTTTTATGAGGCTTGGGAACGGTTTAATAGGCCGAGTTTGTGTCACACGTCAAAGGGTAGTTTAAACGTAACAGTCGGCCGCATGCTATATAAGACTTAGGAATTACTACCACAACCATTCCAAAGTCTTGTACAGATGCAAGGCGTACCTTTACAACAATAGAATACATGAACCAATGGAGATAAATAGTTTAATTTGACATACTACAAGAATCAGAATATAAACCATGAGTCCACATAATTTATTACAAAAGTTCTAGGGGTATTTTCCCACAAAATAATATCAAGTTTAATAACAGTCTTTTATAGTCATCCAATAAATAATAGAGTTTCCTATGGAAGTCTACACAAAATCAAACATGAACTTCTAATGGAAACTCCTAATTCCTATACCTGCTCGGTAGGATGCCTCGACCTTAACCATATACAAGAATACTACAATAAGAAAAAGATGTGGGGGCGTAAGCTATACTAGCTTAGTGAGTGAATACTTTCATAAAGACATTTATAACAAATCAATCAATCAAGTTAATTATTCAACTATATGGAATGCATCAATAACTTGAACAAACAATCATTACTAGAAATCATATGTGACTGAATTTATGCCCTCCATTTGGAGTTACCAGATTAACGAATACTGCGATACTACTGTTGAATTAATAAGCCGTTTATGGATCACGGGTAACCAACTTATGTCATTTATGGATCACGATCAACTAACTCATTTATGTCGTTTATAGATTACGATCAACCAACTTTTAGCTATTTACAGATCACGAGTAACCAACATATGCTAATGCTCCATCCCCATCGTGAAGTGATTATGTCCATATTAATTTATCAATCCGAATAATCATTAATACCAATTCTTAGGTGATCAACAATTTCCGCGGATAATCAATCCTATAGAACTCTAAACAAGCATAAGTTAATCACTCAATTCCGATATTCTTAATACCATTTCTCAACTCATCAATAAGCATACATAATCCCCTTAATTCCCATCATGCAATTCCATTTTATCTTTTGCCTATAATTTAGTGTAACTATTTGCTACAATCACAAGTAAGAAATGAAATTAGGAAGTAATACTCACTCGGCCATTGGTCGCTGGTCTTTTAGTAATAGTAATCCAGTGGTAATGAATCCTTAGGATCCAAGTCACCTAAACGAAAGAAATACCCAAATGAGTATTTCAACTTATATTTAATCCATTTTATTTCATAAAAACTATTAAGTTCGTAATTTCATCATTAATGGAAATTCCAACTTAAAACGGCCATAACTTGGGTCATTTTAACTCGGAATTTTATAAATTATATACCGATTCCTATCTATTTCGAAAATCTATCTAATTCTAATATAATACCTCAATTTTGAAAACTTTGAAGTCTCGAAAAATTTGGATCAATTCTGTTCAGTAATCAACATCCATTTTCGAAATTGTTTTTGTGATGAATTATGATATTTCTACTATCCATGCTACATATGTATGCAATATTAACAAATTACTATCATGAATGGTGTGTTATGAGTTTCTTATATGTATATTCATGATGATATTCTATTAGAGAGCATTTTTGGAAACTTCTACTTTACAAGATATAATGTATACTTATCCTAGTAAGTCTAGTTTTGTGTTCATGACAAACCACACTTGTTTTAGAGATTTTCCTTCATAAAATTTATCTATTCTTGCTAAAATTAAGTCTTTTCCATATCTATTCCTTAAGGTCTTCATTTTTTAACACAAATCCTCATTTTACACTTTATAAACATGTGTTTAAATATTGGCTATTCCTAGATCCGAATTTTGTAAAAATAGTTTCTAAGTGATTTCTTTAAGAAAAACTTGTTTGATACTTTAAAATTTAAGGCTCCATTATTCTTATGCCCTAAAGACTTCATTTCCTTAATAAAACTTCCATTTTGAGTTTGAAAAGTAAGTGTTTACTTATCCTCTTTTCCTAGTTACGAATTTCGTGTAACTATCTTGAGATCTAAATTTTTTATCATGTAAATATTTCTTGTTCGACAAATTTCTCTTAATAAATCTACTATTAACTTATTAAAACCATCTCTTAATGGTACCTATTCCATAAGCCATTCATTTTCCCCTAAAAATCATGTTTTGGAGTTGAAAAATAGGTTTTCAAAATGCAACTCATTTTCCATCCGAATTTACAAAAGTTTGTTTTTATAAAACCAAATTTGTTCTTGAGCTTTTTGGCTTATCTTCATAAATATCCTAACTTTTAGAAATAATGAATCATTCATTTACATAAAACAAAAAATCTTTATGACCATTTATTCATGTTAAACATAATAAATGCATGAGATCTCCACTATCATGTAAAAGAATAAATGTTTAAAAGCTAGATCTAAGTGTAATAATCATGTAAATTGCATGAAATGAAGTATACTACTTATGACAATAATGTAGTAGAAAGATTCCTACATGAAATTATCACTATATGAACATATATCATGATCATGGTAAAAATATAAGTTTTAATCACAAGATCCATAACTTGTGATGGCTTAATCATCATGTTCTAGTGGTTTCATGTCCCTAGCATGAAGCTTATAAGGATTTTTATGAATCCACACATGAATGATCTAGCCATTACATGTCTTTGTGGTAATATAGTTTAGATCTATACGTATTTTTCTTGTGGAACAAGAGGAGTTGAAGAAACAAAAAAAGTGTGTGAGTGTGTGTGTGTGTCTGTAAGGCTCACGACAAGGGAGTCAAAGAGGGAGAGAGTTTGTGAAAATTTGTAAAAGTGAAAATGAAGAAAGAGAATGAAGGTATAAAAGAATATTTATAGTGAGGGTTATTAGGGTTTTGTATAATTAAATAAAAGAAGAAAAATAACACAATTTAAGAGGGAATAGAGGGGGATGTGCGCCGACCATAGAGGGGGAAGGGGGAGAGAAAATGAGTTTTGTAATTTTTCAAATTAAATTTGTGTAATAAAGTGTGTTAGAAAAGTAAATGTAAGGAATGTGATGTGATAAGGTAAGGTTAGATTGTAAGGATGTAAAGTAGGGGTATGGCTTGTGAGTGTGAGTAGGGTATGGGCTTATACTTGTGAATAGTAACAAATAGTATATTAGACAATTAAATTATCGGGTAGTAAAGAAAATACGATATAAAAGCTATAACTGTAATTTTTATAAATCGAAAAATTATAATAAATATATTTTCGAATTCCGTATTAAATTTTGGTCTTAAAGAGTATTCTGGAATATTTTTTAATTTAGAGTCCCGAGGGCTGATTTTTCGAAACGAATCCCGATCAGGTTCGAAATAGATAATTTTCCCAAAAACTGATCTTTTTATGTTTCGATATATTCTTTAGAACTATAATCTAGGTCAACTTGCTCTCATAAGTTCTATGGTTTTATTCTTGATAAAGCCAGACTTAGGGTTTCTAGGTTTCTTTCTAACCCTAGCTATTCCGGTTCAGGGTTTTAGTTTCTGATTCGATTCTCGAAGTCAAGCTTGGTTACAAAGAAAACCTAGGCTTATAGTTTGAACTTGATGCGAACAACAATAGCTGAAATTGTCAAGACATCAATGCCTAAGACGAAAAATACAAGGGAGTTTATGATGAAAATTAAGGAGTACTCTCAATCATATATAGCTAACAAATCTATTGTAGGGAGCCTAATGAGTGAGCTGACGACCAAGAAGTTTGACTGGTCATAGCCTATTCATGACCATGTGATAGGCATGGCTAATCTAGTAGCAAAACTGAAATCAATGGGCATGGATGAGAGTGAATCCTTTTTGGTTCAATTCATCATCAACTCACTTATACCTGAGTTTGGTCAGCTTCAGGCAAATTACAATACCGTTAAGGAAAAATGGAAGCTCCAGGAAGTAAAAGGCCATGTTGAAGCTAGAAGCAGCAAGTCTAAACGAGGCTAGAAGGATAAAGCCTCAATGAAGGTTTGCAAGAAGACTAGCCACTTCAAGGAAGACTGTCCAAAAAGAAAGGCTGGGCTCGAAAAGAAAGGTATGTACTATATATTAGTATGTTTTGAATCAAATCTTATTGAAGTGCCTAATAACACTTGGTGGTTAAACTCTAGTACCACTACTCATGTGTCACAAGCTATGTGGGGATTCCTTTCAATCCAACCCATAAACAGAACTAGAAAGTTCCTTTATATGGGAAACATAATGAAGGCACAAATAGAAGGAATCGAGACATACAGATTGATCTTTGATACTGACTGTCACCTAGATCTTGAAAAGTGTCTCTATGTTCCTGAATATGTTAGGAATTTAGTAAAGTTGGATGATATAGGATTTAACTTTAAGATTGGAAATGGTGTATTTTCATTGTATAAACATATGTACTGTTATGGATCTGGTACTTTAGTTGATTGTTTGTATCATTTTAATCTTGATATTATGCATGTTGAGTCTCTATTTCTTATTGAGCATAGTATAGGTAACATACCTAATGCACATAATGAATGTTCTACTTTCTTATGGCATTAAAGGTTAGGTCATATATCCCAAGAAAGGGTGTTAAGGTTAGTGAAAGGTAAGATCTTATCTCAATGGGACTTTACTGATTGGGATATATGTGTTGATTGCATAAAAAGCTAAGTAAACAAGACACATATCAAGGAATCCAACCACAAGAAGCAATGAAGTTCTTGAATTGATACACACTGAGATCTATGGTCCTTTTGACGCTCCACCATGGGGTGAAAAATATTTCATCATATTTATTGATGAGTACTCACGTAATAGTTATTTATATCGACTACATGAAAAGTCTCAATCAGTAGACATCTTAGAGGTGTTTGTTAACGAAGTAGAAAGGCAGTTAGATAGAAAAGTGAAAGTGGTGAGGTTGGATAGGGGTAGTAAATATTATGGTAAATTTAATGAAAGTGGACAATGTCCTGGTCCATTTGCTAAATTCCTTGAAAGTCGGCATATGTGAATAATATACAATGCATGGTACACCACAACAAATGGTGTCGTTGAAAGGCGAAATCGAATACTTATGGACATGGTTAGGAGTATGTTAAGTTATAGGACTGTACCTGTAAGCTCTCGTTTTCTTAACAATCTGAATTCGGTTTCGAAAATTTGAAATTGGGAACCAAAACCCTGAAAGAATACCTTGGACTAGTTGGACCTAGAAACCTTATGTTCGACAATCCTGAGAACAAAACCCCGAAACAATAAAAATGAGTTAGCTCTAGAATATAGCCCTAAGTAATTTATCAAACATAAAAGGTCAGAATTCGAAGCAATTCATTGGTTTCAGACCCGATCGAGATCTGTTCTTGAAAACTAGTCCCTAGGACTCGAAAATAGAAAATTAATATATAGGACTCGTTAGAACCGAAAATTAATAAGGAATTCAAAAATATATTTATAATAATTTTTTGAGTTATAAAAGTTACATTTATAGCCCTTTTATCGTATTTTCATTACTACCGGTAATTTAGTTGTATAATCAACTTTTTGATTTTTTTACACTATTCATCAAGTACAACCACCCAAAGCCTGTTCTTACATCTTTACAACCTATTCTTATAATTTTACATCATTTTCTTACAAATTTTGCCTTTCCAATACATTTTATTACTTAAAGATACTTATTAAATTTGAATTTTATTACACAAAATATTTAAACTTCTCTCTCTCTCCCCTTTTACATGGAACCAGCACCCTTCTCCCCCACTCTCTCTCTCAATTGTTTGATTTTTCTTCGATTATTTAATCACACAAAAACCCTAATCTATTTCCTATATAATCTCTCTTTCACCTTTCACTTTTTCACTTTCTCTCATTTTCTCACAAAACAAACTTTTGGAAAGTCTTTTTCTATCCCTTTCCTCCCTCTTTCCCGTGATCTTCTTCTACAACACACATACACATACAAATTTTTTTCTACAAGTTTCCTTCTCCAAACACTAAATATGTAATAAATCTTGACCCTACCATTATAAAATATGTAATGGCAAGATCATACATGTGTGGTTCCACCAAAAATCCCCATGAGCTTTACACTAGGGATGTGAAAATACTAAAACATGATATTCTTGCTATCACAATATGTAGATCTTGTTATTAAAGTTGGTTTACTATTATTTTGCTATAATATTGCTAAATGTTGATCTTGTAGTTATTTTGTACAAAAACTCTTTCTTTAAACTCATTTACATATTGTTTGTGTTGCATTGCATCCATTACATGAGTAATATAGTAGATCTATTTGTTTAAAGTACTTAAAAAGACATAGTTACTTATCTTACATGCATAAAAGGTTTACAACATGATGGTCTTGGTAAATGTGTTGTCAAAACTCAATATCTATTTTATTTCTATCAATACTGATTTTGAAAATTCAAATCTTGGGAAAGAACCATTTATAAAATCTATTTTCCAACTTTAAAATGAAAATCTTACGTATAAAATGAAGGGCTTAGGTGATAGGTATCATAAAGGAGTGATTTTTATAAGATGAGCTTAGTCTTACTAAGAGAAATTTTCAAAACAAGAAAAGGGTTACAAAAGTTAAGCTAGATCTATGTTTCAACACCAACAAAAATTTTGAAATTCATAACTAGGGTGAAATGCTAAGGAAACACCTATTTTAGTTTTATTAAAGAAATGGAAGCCTTATGGAGTAGGTTTGATTAGGACTTAATTTTAGAAAGATTAAATGAGTTTTTCATAAGAAATAATCTCAAAAACAATTTCCCAAAATTCGGATCTAAAAATGATCCCCATTTAAACACCTGTTTCTACATATCAAAATGAGGATTTTAATAGAAAAATAGAAACCTTAGGGAATAGATGTAATAAAGACTTGATTTTTATAAGAGCAAATGTGTTTTATCAAAGTGTTAACCTAAAACAAAGGAAAGGTTTCCAAACTAGGATCAAACAATATTTTCATTTCCTAAAATTTTGTAAAATTCGTCACTAGGAAAACCACATTTAAAAACCTATTTTCCAATCTTTAAATGAAGAACTTTATTAAGATAATGAATGCATTAGTTATATAGATGACCAAGGCCTTACCTTAGTAAAATTTTAGATGATTTTCAAGGAGATAAAGCTAGTTTTCTTAAACAAGTGTTCTTGACATTGTTGCAAAGTAAAAGCCTTTCCAAAAATTCTTTTCAACCAAAAATTATTAAGAAAATACATATAGATAGCTCATATCATGTCATCATGGTAATAACTTGTAGACAATGCATGCATATATAATATACTTGGTAGAAATAATGCGATTTTCACAAAACAATTTCGAAAATGCAAGTTTTAGCTACTGATCAGATCTGATCCGAGCATTCCAAGACCTAAACGTTTTCAAAACTTAAGAATAACATCATAAATATATAGATCTTTTGAAGTAAATAGAAATTGATAGCTTATTTGTGAAATTTTAAGTTAAAATGACCAAGTTATAATCATTTTAAGTTAGAATTTCTACCTACCATGAAAATTAAGAACTTAAGAGTTTTATTTAATAAGTTGGAATTAGTTATGGTATGAAATACTCATTTGGGTATTTCTTTCGTTTAGGTGATTTTGAATCGAGGGAAAATTATTGTTTCTGAATCACTATCATTAGAGACCGGTGTCCATGGCTGAGTGAGTTCGCTATCTTTAAATTATATGCTTATGATTGTGCTTGTAATGTTAGTGGCATAAGAATTAGGACAAGATAAAATTGGAATGTGCATGTGGGATCTATTTGGTTGAATTGATGATAAGAATATTGAAATCGAAAGTGCTATGAATACGTGTATGATGTAGTATAGAATTGAAGTGTCTGCAATATCTATGATCACCTATAATCCGCTTAAATAATATGCCATGATCTTACAATTAAATTTACCATACATACCATATGTTGAGTCACATTGCATTTGTTATTATACCATTGTGGGAAGAAGGCATAATAGTTGAGCAACAGGAGGCCTATAAACTTGAATGTTGGCATGAATGGCCTAAATTAAAATGGAAGTGGTGTAGGCATTTGTATCAACTACAAAATTAGTGGGTGGGTGGGCACCTAAATCAACCTATAAACCCCGGTATTCTCAGTAGTTAAGAAACCCCGGGAACTGGAAGCGAAACCCTAATCCGGTCCGGTTAGAGTCTAGTGAAAGGAGCTTAGGAACCCTAAATCCGGCTTTCCTTCGGTTTCATAATAAAAGAAAATTTATAAAGTAAATGAAATTGAATTATTGTTCTAAAGTATATTATAGACCTTTGAAAGTTTTAAATTCGGGAATTTTTCAATTTCGGCCTTCCCGAGCTCAATTACGAAAAGCGTGCCCCGGACCACGAACTCAGAAAAATGTTCCGGAATATTCATTAGAACCGTAATTTTATAAGGATTCCAAAAATATCAATTTTATAATTTTTCAGGCTATAAAAATTACAGTTATAGCTTTTCCGTGTTTTCGTTACAACCGTAAAGTAGATGTCTTGTCTACTATTCACAAGTACAACCTACACTACACACTACCCATACCCTATTCTTACATCCACAACTACTCATTTTAATTTTCTTTTCCAATGAATTTTGTCTCTTAATTAATTATTACATTTATTACATTTTAATTATCTAAATTACAAAAATCAAATTTCACACACACACTCCTCTCCCCCCTAGATGGCGGCCCCCCCCTTAGCTTTTCCCTCTCAATTTAATTTATTTTTACTCAATTTATTCAACTAAAACCCTAATCCACTTAATATATATACTAAATGTTCATTCTCTCTCCTCATTTTTCACTTGTTTCATTTTTACAAAAGAGAAAACTCTCCTTCTTTTCCCCATTTGTGCCGTGAGCTTCCCCCTCCCCCACTCTCACATTTTCAACTTATTTTCTCCTCTTTTCTACTCCAAGACTCCATTGGTAGGTTGATTTTAAGTCTTGTTCATCCCAAATCTTGTAATGGCAAGATCATTCTTGTGTGTTTTCCACCATTAATCCCAATGAGCATGAGCAAGGGACATGAAAACACTACACAAGAATCTCAAGCCATCACAAGAAGTGGATCTAGTATTTGAAAGAGTTTTGTTTGAAATATCATCTTGTTCATGCATGTAAAGTAGAGATCTTGTATATATATTGATGTTCATGCCATGAGATTTATGATTCATGCATTATAGTTAGTAGATCTAATGTTTAGACATCCACATCTTCATTTACATGTATGATCATAGAGTTATTTTGATTTCCATGCATTGATGATCATAAAAATGTAGTCTTGTATATGTATAGATATGTTAGATAGTAGATCTTCATATATAGAGGCAAGAACATTGAAAAAGAAAGGTTTTGTCAAATATGAATGGTTGAAATTCGGATGAAATTAGAACCCTACTTTGAAAACCACCAAAACCATCTTTAAACTCATATTTCACATGAAAAATGAAGGGTATGTAATAGGTATCTTGAAGGAATGATTTCCATAAGTTTAGATGAGTTTAGGCATGATACAAATGTAAAACAAGTAGTAAAGTTAGAATGAAAAATATTGATTTATGGATGTATAGTCAAATTCGTATTTTTGGGTGATGCCCACATAAACACTTAGTATCTAAGCTTAGATGGCATGTTTTATGAGCTAAATGAAGTCTTTAGATAATAGATATTGGAGCCCAATTTTTGATACATTAAACAAGTTTTCTCATAAGGAAAATGCAAGAAAGAAAAATTACAAAATTCGGATTTTTATGAGTAGCTTATTCAAAAACATATTTACTCAATGAAAAATGTGGGTTTTTATGCATGAATGAAGGTCATGACTAATATGGATGTTGGGAACTCATTTTTAATTAGGTGATAAGTAAATTCTAAGGATAAAATCATAAAAACATTAGGGGATGTAAGGTTGGTGATAATAACTTTTTATAAGGGGCCATTAAGGAAATTCTTGATAACTAGGAATTCATAAGAGTCCATCATCAAAGATCATCAAAACCATGCATATATGGAGTTCATTACATGATATTCATGTTAGGAATTCATTCATATACCATTTATGCATGAATCATCAACTAGGAACATTTCTCATCAAAAGCAAAGCAAATTTTTGGAATTGGAGGATTTACGGAACAGATCTGATCCTACTGTTCTGACCTTAATGTTTTCAAAACTTGAAATTAATATTAGAAATAGATAGATCTTTCGAAATAGATAGAGATCGATATAAAATTTGCGAAATTCCGAGTTAAAATGACCAAGTTATGGCCGTTTTAAGTTGGAGCTTCCGCAAATAGCGAGAATTTCGAATTCGTCTAGTTTAGATGCATAGCTTGGATTAGTTACATGATGAGAATCTCATTAGGATTATTCTTACTTGGTAGGTGATCCCGAGCAAGACGACACCCTACCTCCCGACTATTACTACTAAAAACCGGCGTCCAATGGCCGAGTGAGTCTACTTCCACTCTCAATTAATGATTGTGATTGTAATGTAGTGGCACTAGTGGTGTAGGCAAAGATAAAAATGGATATGTATGATGGGGTATATGGGAATTATAATTGTATGTTGTTGATGTGTGAAATGGAACTTAAGAATATCGAAACGGGTGTTAAGCTATTGACTGATTAGCTAGTATTTATATTGAATGTCTGCGAATACTTGTTGGCACCTAAAAGAATTGAACTAATGTGTATTTGACTTCAATTGTAATTGGATTCATTCATATCACGATGGGGATGGAGCATTAGCATTGGTTGGTTTTTCGTGATCCATAAAACGAATATGTTGGTTAATCGTGATCCATAAAACGAAATTGTTGGTTAATCGTGATCCATAAAACGAATTATTGTTCAGTTGACCGTGAGCTTAAACGGCGTCGTACCACAGGATTCGTTAATCTGCTAACCGGGATGGAGGCGCAAGTCCATCCACATATGATTTCCGGTTGGTCATATGTTTGTTGAACTCATTTGTTGATGCATACACTTGCTTGAATAATCACTTGTTTGAATGAATTGTACTTAATTGTGATATGGAAGTTCTTACTCACTAAGCTAGTTAGCTTACGCCCCATAGTTTTTCTTATTGCAGCACGAGTTTATCTGGCTTAGACCGAGGCAAGCCACAGCTCAGGTACGGAGATAGGAGTTTCCCATAGAAGTTTACTTCATTTTTTGTATAGACTTCCGTTGGAAACTAAAGGACTCTGGATGACTGTAATGGACTTGATATTATTTTGCGGGGAATGCCCCTTAGATTTTGTAAAGTATAATTATGCGTTTTGGTTTATTATCTATGGCTAATGAATGCCACATTAAACTACTTAACTCCATTGGTTGAGTATTCTATTGTCATAAAGGGACGCTTTACATCTATACAAGACTCCCGAAGGGCTCGGATAGGGAATTCGAGAGTCTTATATAGTATGTGGCGGGCTATTACGTTTAGGATACCCTATGGGGCGTGACACAACCACTATATAAATGAGAAAAATTGAAATCTATGGTCGTATGGGCCTGAAACACCTAACCCTGAATGGAGGGCGTAAATCCATTTAATATAGGACTCCCAGAAAGTCTTATGTATTTAGTGCTCATGTGCTTATGCATTTCATATGGTTGTCTAATATAACTTGCTTGCCCTATTGTTTGATGAAGTATTTAATTTTGGAAGTGAAACTCACTAAGCTAGCATAGCTTATACCCCCATAGTTTCTTTTTGATGCAGTTCCCGTACATATTGCTGCGTCCCCAGACTTGGCCAAATAAGGTAATGCGATGTTAGGAGTGTTTCCCATTAGAAGTTTATGATTATTTTTGTATAGCTTTTGTTAGTAAACCTTAAATGATCGGGTTATACTTAAAAGATAATACCTAGGCTTTTGGTTTAGTAGGGGAATGCCCCTTAGTATTTTGTAACTGATCTGTGAGATATCTGTGGTTTATGTTTTTATGATTATCCTATCAAATTGAACTATCTATCTCCAATTGTTTATGTATTCTATTGTCGTAAGAGAACGCCTTGCATACTAACACAAGACTTTTGAATGACTGTGATAGTGATTCTTAATTCTCATTAGCATGCAGCAAACTGTTACGTTTATGGTACCATTTGGGGTGTTACAGTACCTCTTCGTTATCGATGCATGCATTAAAAATTGCTACATATTTGCTAATTAGAGTTCCTAGCAAGGCAATTCTTAAGACTTCATATGAATTATAGATAGGAAGGAAACTTAGTTTAAGGCATCTCCATGTTTTGGGTTGCCCAGCAAAAGTAAGGATATATAATCCACATGAAAAGAAGCTTGATGCAAGGACCATTAGCGGTTACTTCATTGGCGACACTTAAAAGTCTAAAAGGTACATGTTTTATTCTCCTAACCACAACACAATTATAGTTAAGTCTAGTAATTCTTGGTTCATTGAGAATAGTCAATTTAGTAGGAGTGGCGAATCGCGAAAGGTGGATATTTGAGAATTTCAAGACGAAACCCCTACACTTAGTGTTTCTACTCAGGTTGTTGTTCCTCCTATTATATCATAGTTGCACAACATGTTGAAACAACAAGTTAGTACTCCAAACACACAAAGTGAAAACCATAATGATGGGCCAAGTGACAATGTGCCAGTCACAAGTAAGCAAGTGTTGTCACAAGAAATAACATTGTGAAAGTCTACAAGGTAGAAAAGACTAGCTATATTAAATGACTATGTGGTTTACTCACTTGAACATGAATTTGACTTAAGCATTGATAAAGATCCAGTCTCATATAAGCAAGCCATGGAATGTAATGATTCTAAAAAGTGGTTTAATGCTATGAAAGAAGAGATTAAATCAATGGATATTAATGAAGTTTGGGAACTATTGCCTAAAGGATCAAAGTGAGTTGGCTATAAATGGGTCTTCAAGACCAAGTGGGAATCAAGAGGCAACATCAAAAGATACAAGGCCAAACTTGTCGCCAACAATTATACGTGAAAGGATGGCATTGACTATAAAGAGACCTTCTCTCCAGTTTCTAAGAAGAACTCTTTAAGAATTGTTATGGCTTTGGTGGCTCATTATGATCTAGAGCTTCACTAAATGGATGTAAAGACCACCTTTTTGAATGACGACTTGGAAAAGGAGGTTTATATGGACCAACCCAAAGGTTTCATAACCACGAGACAGAAAAACTCGATGTGTAAGTTGAAGAAGTTGATATATGGATTAAACAAGTTTCCTAGCAATGGTATATTAAGTTCCATAATACCATTACGTCATATGGTTTTATAGAGAACATTGTTGATCGATGTATCTACATGAAGATTAGTGGGAGTAAGTTTATTATATTAGTCCTATATGTTGACGATGTCCTTCTAGCGGCTAATGTCATACGTTTGTTACATGATGTAAAGAAATTTCTCTTTAAGACTTTGAAAATGAAAGACATGGGAAATGCATCCTATCTAATAGGAATAGAGATATTTTGCAATAGATCGCAAGGATTGTCAGGATTGTCTTAGAAAGGCTATATCAATAAAGTATTGGAGAGATTTAGAATGGAAAATCGCTTTACAAGAATAGTTCCAATTTAGAAAGGGGACAAGTTCAGTGAATTGCAATGTCCAAAGAATGATTTAGAACGAAAATCAATGGAATCTATTCCCTATGCATCATTGATTGGAAGCTTGATGTATGCTCAGACATGCACTCGGTTGGATATTAGTTTTGTTGCAGGAATGTTAAGACGATATTAGAGTAACCTTAGAATAGACCATTGGAAGGCTACAAAGAAAGTACATAGGTACTTACAAGTCATCGAAGATTACATGCTTACATACAGAATGTGAAATCATCTTGAAGTAATAGGCTACTTGGATTCAGATTATGTTGGATATGTAGACTCAAGGAAATCTACATTTGGTTATATGTTTTTGTTAGCTGGAGGAGTTATTTCATGGAAGAGTAGGAAGTAGTCTTTCATTGCTACTTCCACTATGGAAGCTGAATTTATGGCATGATTTGAGGCCACCATTCATGCATTGTGGTTGCTAAACTTTATCTGAGGGCTTGGTTTTGTCAATAGTATAGCCAGGCCGTTAAGAATTTACTGTAATAATTCTATAGCTGTTTTCTTCTCTAAAAATGATAGGTATTCTAAGGATATGAAACACATGGATTTGAAGTACTTATTTGTCAAAGAAGAAGTGCAAAACCAAAAGGTGTCAATTGAGCATAATGGTACTGAATTGATGATAGTGGATCCATTAACAAAAGGTCTACCTCCAAAAACATTTACTAGACATGTTGAACAAATGGACATTGTAGATAGGTCCTTATTAATTTGATATTGTAATGTGTGTGTGTATATATATACATATGGTTGTTTTTCTCTTATTACTGTGACATTTGTGAATTCAATTAAAGTTATGGTTTTGCTTATTCGTTTGTTATCTACATCGAGTTGTATACAAGTATTGTTTTGTATGATAACTAGTAACATATTTGGAAACAGTAAATTTAAGGATTATAACATTCCTCGATTTGAGTTGCCAAGAGTTAAATTGATCATGTGATGCATGGAAGGAATCATGTCATTAAATGATATGTGACTGCCATGATCAGGTCATTTTAATTCAATTGAGAATTATGACTTGATGAATTCTGAATATGGTGCATAGTTATTTTGTTGTTGAATCATCAAGTCATAATATGGGCTAAGTGGGAGATTGTTAAATTATTTTAACTTTTAGTGGTCCATGTAACTTATTACATGATTATAATATCATAGGATCAAATATGATGGTCATTGAGCATAATACTAATTAGAGTCAAGAGGTTTACAATCCCTCCCCTCTCCCTATCTTTAAAAAGAGATAGTTACAAAGAGTATCGAATCGTATCTTTTTGCACGCCCCACTTTTATTCACCATTAAAGAAACATAACAGTAACAAGGCAGAATAGGGAGAAAAAAACCATCAAGAACAACTCGGTTTTCTTTCTTCTTCTACATTGATAAATCAATCAACATGGATAACAGTATGTTCCTAAATCATCTTATACAATGAAACTGAAATTGGTTGTTTCCATGATGTTTAAAGATCTTGTTATAGAAATATTAAATTAATTTACAGTATGGAGAATCTTAATTTGGACTTTATCTATATTTATTTGAAATTCGTCCAGAAAAAGTTGCTGGTAATTCTCTAATAATTTTTTTTATATCTCATCAGAGTACTCCACAGAAGTTTGAAACTTATTTGTAAAATGATGTCCACTTTATTTGAATTTGAACCTTATGATCTCGTAAAATCTCTAAGAATTTCGAATTAAAGTTGGAAATTCAGATTTCAAAAGATCTGAAACTTTTGTGACAAAGGTTTGAATCTTATCACCAAAACTGTGTATTTTGTGCTTTCAAATTTTGTAATAACTTTATATAATCCAAATATAATTAACCATTTGGTCTCAACCTTTTAATATTGTTATTTAACAAAAATTCAAGCCACTCGCTTTTGTTGAACTCTAAGGAACTTAGTGATGATGAACAAACGTGCTATTGCTGGCCTACGATAATAAAATTTGCCGCCAAGTTGTTTTATTCTTTTTGCTTTTCTTTTTTTTTTATTACTATCACTTTTGTTTAATTGTTGACTAATGAATAATGATCTACTGGTGTTGCTTTTGATGAGCTAGTGTTTGTGTTGCTCATGATTGAACTTGTATTGCATCTAATCGAATTGGTGTTGCATCTGATCGAACCTGTGTTACTTTTGGTAATGATATATTCTCTTGAACAAGTTGATAAGAATTTAAACACTCATGAACTATTATAGAAGGACTTGACATGCTTAGACATATCTCCTTCTTGAATTAAACTTTAACTTGGTTTGTGACACATTATCTGTGTTGGGGTTATAGATCCAACTCATATGGGTTTATAACCAAAGGAGCCTAAATATATGTAGGATATATATTTAAAAGACTTTGGAATCAAAGGAGGAATGGATCAACACACTTGCACAAGGAAACCCTAAATATATGGTTCTATATATTTAGAGGATATTCAAATTAGGGGTATCCTAAGTATATGACATATACTTGGAAAAGGCCTTGAAATTTTGAATTTCTTACTGAGAGCATGCTGGAGACTACACCAACTTCAATGTCATCGGTGTAGGAGGATACAATGCCGGCATAGGGTAGGTATACCTTTAGAACGGTGGCGTTTCAACACCGCCCCTACGCTGTCAGTCTTTGTTTTTGTCATGCCAGCATTTGTGTTTTGCATATAAATAGTCCTTATTATCCTAGGGTTTGCATGGAATAGGTGGCGTGCCTCTTCTCAAGCTTAGCTAGAGAGATCTACAAAGAGAAAGAGAGAAAAGAGAGGAAATCTTAGAGTGAGAAACTTTGGAAGAAAATCTTGTTCCTATTTGTAATCCACCGATTGTGGTGAAGAATTGTGAGATCCACTAATGAGATCTAGTGAAGAAACTCTATTGTAATCCCATTATATTGTTTATAGTGAAAGATTTAAGCGTTGCTGATACCGTGGTTTTTACCGCATTAGGTTTTCCACATTATATCTTGGTGTTATCAGTTTTACTTTTCTGCATTGTTTTATTGTTTATCGCATTTGGCAAGAGGAGATTTAATCTTTGATCATTGTTTGATTAATTGTTTGCTTAATCAAGTTTTGTTATTATCGTGATTAGGGTTAAGCTTTCTCTTAACGAGTGGTATCAGAGCACAAGATTCAAAAAGAAAATTAGGGTTTTTGTTGTAGTGCAAATATGGCAAAATCAACAGGTACAACGATCAAACTGAATTCAACAAGTTACTCCATATGGAAATCTATGATAGAAGATTTATTATATTGAAAAGATTTATATTTGCCTTTAGTGACACTATGAAGCAGAGAATAAAACTGATGTTGATTGGGTAATAATGCATAGGAAAACTTTCAATTATATTTGACAATGGGTAGATCACAATGTGTATCACCATGTGGCCCAGCAAACGAGAGCAGATGTCCTATGAAGGAAGTTGGAATCCATGTATGAGGGAGATGGCCTTAAATAAAACTTTCTTGATTAAGAGAGTTGTAAATCTGAAATACAAGGATGGATTAACATGGTGGAGCACTTGAATGATTTTCAAGGGCTAGTAAATAATTTGTCTGCCATGAAGCTAATGCTTGATGATGAGATCCAGGCACTGTTGTTGATGAATCCCTTACCTAATAGTTGGGAGACACTGGTTGTGTCAGTCAGGAACTCTGCCCTAGAGGAAACACTCACCCTTGCAATGGTGAAGGATAACCTAATGAATGAAGAGGCTAGGAGGAAGTATCTTGTCATAGGATCTGATTCTAGGGATGATTCTAGGCACTTGTTATTTGTTAGCCAGGAAGGAATGACAGAAGCAGGTATAGAAGATCATCTGATGAAGATGATAGATCTGAGAAATCCAAGGGAAGGTCCAAGTCAAGAGGAAAGAAAAATTTTAAATGCTACTATTATAAAAAGCCAGGTCAATGAAGTGAGAGTGCAGACTCTAGAAGAAAGAGAAAGATAAAGGTGAAGAAAGGATGTAGACAGAGCTACAACAGCAACAGATGATGATGAGATCATTATTGCTTGGGATAAGAAGTGTGTTAGCCTTGCAAGTCATGATGATGACTAGGTTATTGATTCCGGTGCCTCATTCCATATGACTTCACATGGTGAGTTCTTCTCAACCTACACTGTTAGTGATTCTGGTAATGTCGGGATAGGAAATGATGGTAAATCCAAGATTGTTGGCATTGGAAACATAGTTTTAAAGACTAACACAGGTTGTAGGCTCATTCTTGGAGATGTCAGATATGTTCCAGATATTCGCCTTAACCTTAATTCTGTAGGAAAACTTGATGATGATGGCTATAGCAACTACTTTGATGAAGGAAGATGGAAGCTCACCAAGGGTTCTCTCATTGTGGCAAATGGAAAGAAGGAGAATACCCTTTACTTAATGTCAGCAAAGCTAAGTAAAGGAGATGTGATTCCTGTACTCTCACATAAAGGTTCTAATGATGGCAGAAATGGGGGAGGTTCAGTTAAAGAATCCTAAAAGCCTCATCAATAGTTTGGGATGAGAAGATCAACAAAAGATAGAAGACCATCAATTAGATTTAGTCCAGATGAGTATAAGATAACCATTGATGGGGAGACAATCACATGGTTATCAGAAAGCCACGAGAAATAAGAAGAAGTCAAGAAAGGCTAGAGCCATGAAAGATGGACTGAAATCCTTGCATGAGAACAAGAAAATTGACTTGGTGAAACTGCCTAAGGGCAAGGGACCTCTATAGAACAGATGGTGAAGATTGATAACAAGAGCTCATAATCAAGGAACAACAAAAGCTGGATGTGAAAGATTCAGTCTCACAAAAGGTGCTATAGAAGGCAGCAAGATTGGTGATACCCCCCATATGAGTTAGAGGGAGAGATTGTTAGGGTTATAGACCCAACTCATATGGGTTTATAACCAAAGGGAGCCTAAATATATGTAGGATATATATTTAGAAGAATTTGGAATCAAAATAGGGAGACCAGCACACTTGCACAAAGAAGTCCTAAAATATTGTTATATATATTTAGAGGATATTTAAATCAAGGGTATCCTAAGTATATGACATATACTTGAAAGAGGACTTAAAATTGTGAATTTCTTGCCGAGAGCACATTGGAGACTACGTCGTCTTCAATGCTACTGGTGTAGGAGGATATGCTGCCGGTATAGGGCAGGTATGCAGCTGGGTACGTTGTTCCTAGAACAGCGGCATTTCAACACCACCCCTGCACCGCTAGCTTTGGTTTATGTCGTGCCAACCTTTGTATTTTGCATATAAGTAGTACTTATTGTCCTAGGGTTTGCAAGGAACAAGCGGTGTGCCTCTTCTCAAGCCTAGATAGAGAGATCTGGAGAGAAAGAGAAATCCTAGAGTGAGAAACTCTAGAAAATCTTGTTCCTGTTTATAATCCACCGATTGTGGTGAAGAATTGTGAGATCCACTAGGGAGATTTAGTGAGGAAAACTCTATTGTAATCTTATTATATTGTTTACAGTGAAAGATTTGAGCGCTGCTGGTCCTGTGGTTTTTTCCACATTGGGTTTTCTACGTTATATCTTGGTGTTATCTATTTTATTTTTCTAAATTGTTTTATTGTTTATCGCATTTGGTAGGAGAGATTTAACATCTGATCACAGGTTGATTAATTATTTGCTTAATCAGGTTTGTTATTATCGCGATTAGGATTTGGCTTTTTCCCAATAATTTGACGTTAAATGAAATCATGAACTTAGCTCCTATATCAACCTTTGCTTTTTGAACAAGGATTTATATAACCATCTATGGTTTTGCTTAATTTATCTTATTTTCATCTATTTACAATAGTTTTGGTATCTACATAGTGAAATATCCCAACCATACGATAATCTAAATTAGAGAGGTAATAATTAAATACTATAAAATTTTGAATAATTTTGACTTTAATATAATTTTAACTGGCAATTAAACTTAGATAGTTTAATTAACTAAAATTAGTTAACTATTGTATATAGTTAGATAATTTAGTATAATTAAAATAGCAAAAGGGGTTAAAGTAAAATTAGAGATTTAAGTATTTCAAATACTAACTCAATATATAAAATTGCTCAAATAACTTCCAATTTCCAATTTGAGCCAAATAAACCTAATCCCAATTTCCTAAATATCTTTATCAAGTTAAGTCATTCTAGCTTCAATGCCTATATCCTTAGAAATTCCAATTTCAAAATTTTCATCTCATATATCAATCCATTAGCTTCTAAACTCCTAAATTCAAGCTAAATATCAAATTTCTATTAATTAAATTTCTAAGCTAAATTACTGAATTAATTTAGCTAAACTCTAATTCAAATCTCCTTATTAAATCCTAATGCCCTTAGATATTAAATTAATCAATCCCCTTAGCTTGGAAGTTGTCACACCCCGAAGGGTACTCTAAACGTGGCAGTCCGCCGTATACGATATTAAAGCCTAGAAATGACCACCTCAGTCACGGAAGGCTTCCATACTATGTACAAGGCGTCTAACACATGGAGGAGACACATCGAGTGATACATTTTATATTGTTACAACTTGGTAACAATGTAAAGGAAATACAATTCACTATACTTCAATTACAATTCATCAAAAGATATCACTACATGAAGCAATTCACAAGACCTAGCTAATATCTTCCAGTATTCTTACTTCCTTCCGGAATCCTGAAGTCATATTTGGCTCCAACCATCTCGATCCCCAGGTAGCATTCTCCCATCAACCTGTTTATTCAAACATCTATTGGGGTATAGCTACACTAACTTAGTGAGAGTTTCCTTAATTTCGTACCATAACAAGCAAGTTATAAATCATCCATATGCTATGCATGAACAAACAATTATGTATGGGTATCCGGAACCCGTACATAGAATTGATTTACGCCCTCCGTATCTAAGGTTAAGATGGTATTGAAAGTCTACACGACCTGCTGCTAGTCCCCAAGCCCCCGAGGCTTATAACAATCGACTCGGCTTGGCTCATACATGGGATGCATCCCCGGTGCGCTTTAGTTCCCTATGAATGAACTCTGATACTGGGTCTCATTCTCCAAACGTGACCTCGGACCATATCGATCAACTTGTGTAAGAGTAGCACGCTACCAATGCAACTTGACCGATGCAATGCATGACTAATTTATTTTTTCTTAGGTCAAATTATTCATACATTCTTTAAAGTGACCAATCAATATCATAAACATAAACAAAAACAATATGAACAATGCAGTTATCCAATCGAATCATGGTTTCGATATGCTTTAGTATTGTTTGGCATACATACATCAAAGTCTCATCATTTATCCCATCCCATTCATATCGGTTTTTATGTTGTTCCTATAATTCTAATGCAACTAGCTACAAGTACAAACAAGGTAACAAAATAAGAGGAAACTCACATGTCCAATGGACTTCGGTCTTTTAATCGTAATAGTCGGGTGGCAACGAATCCTCAAAAGCAAAGTCACCTAAGGAAAGAAATACCCAAATGAGTATTTCAACTCAAAACTAATCCATTCTATCTCATACAAACTATTAAATTCGTAATTCTCGTCTTAAGTAGGAATTCTAACTTAAAACGGCCATAACTTGGTCATTTTAACTCGGAATTTAGCAAATTATATACGATTTCTATATACTTTGAAAGATCTATCTAATTCTAATATCATATTTAAGTTTTGAAAACTTTGAAGCATCAAAAAGATCTGATTAGTTCAGATCAGTAGCGAAATCCAATTTAGAAAATTGATTTTGTGAAAGTTCATGAAGTTTCTACTATCTAAAACAAGTATTCATGCAATATGAACAAGTTACTATCATAAATGATATGTCATGAGATATATACGTACATGTTCTTGATGATATTGAATAAAAGCAATTTTTAGAAAACTTTTTCCTTATAAGACTTTATGAAAAATCAACTTAGAAAGGCTAGTCTTGTATTCTTAACAATCTCCACTTGTTTTTAGAAAAAATTCCTTGATAAAATTTATTTATTCTTGTTAAAATTAAGTCGTCATTATGTATATTCCTTAAGGCCTTTGTTTTTCAATAAAAATTCTCATTTTACACTTTGTAAACACGTTTTTTAATATGGTTAATCCCAAAATCCAAATTTTGTAAAATTATTTTTGTGGTGATTCCTTTAATTAAACTCATTTGATACTTAGAAACTTAAGGCTCAACCATACCTAGCCATTAAGGACTTCATTTATTTAATAAAACTTCTGTTTTGAGTTTGGAAAGTAAGTGTTTTCATGCCATTACTCAATTATTATGAATTTCTTAAAATGACGAATAACTCAAATTTTCCTACTTTATTTGTACTCCTTGTTCTACATATTTTTCTTGGCAAATCCCATCTCAACTTATAAAAATCACTACTTGATGATATCTATGACCTATACTCTTCATTTTTCATATAAAACACAAGTTTTGGAGTTGATAAAAGGGTTTTTAAGGCATGGTCTTGAAACCATCCGAATTTCACAAGGTTAGGATAAAACTCAAATTTTGTACTTTGTAATCTCTTCTATTTTGAGAATCTCTATTAGTAAGTCTACCGTTTTCTTATCAAAAACATCTCCTATTGATACCTATTCTATAAGCCTTTCATTTTTTAAACGAATCATTCATTTTGGTGTTGAAAAATGGGTTTCCAAAATTAGTCTTGGTTGAGATCCAAATTTACAAAATTTGTTTTTGGACATATCTTTTGATAAAATCCATCTAAACTTATGAAAATCCATCCTTTACATATCCTATCTTAAGAGTCTTCCATACCTTGAATAAAAACTTCATTTTTGAGTTGGAAAACATGTTTTTAAGTTATGCCTTTGTCTAGATCCGAAAATAGAATTTTATTTTGAAAAATAATCTTTGAAAATCACTTTTGAACCATATAAAATGAAGTCTTGATGATATATATACATGAAGCCTTCATTATTTCAAGTAAAACTTCTATTTTGACACTTGGAAAGTGGTTTTTAAAATGGGTCTTGCCTAGATACGAATTTCACCATTTTTGTTTGAGTTCAAAACCAAGATCTACACTTACTATAAACATAAATATAAAAGAAATCCATGGTAGTAAACTATAAACTCATAGATTTAAACATAAACATAATCAAAGTTACATAAAAATTAGATCTACAAAATATAACCATTGCTAACAAGAAAATAATAATATTGCAAGAGAATAATCATAGATAAGAGGAGTGTTTCATTTTGGCATCATCATCTTTAGCTTTTAAGCTTATGGAAGGTCATTTGATGCAGGAAACTCTCATTATACTTTACTTATATCATATATGGAAGCTTTGGATAAGAGTTTTACCAAAGGATCTTGAAGAAATATATGTGAGGGCTCAAATAAAGAATAGGGAGTAGCAAGTGTTCTTGGAAGAACAAGAACAAATGAAGAGAGAAAGAGAGAAAAAATAGAGAGGAAAATGCAAAGAATGATAAAGGTTTAAATGTATGAATGAGAGAGGGTATATATAGAAAGATAAGAGGAGTTAAAGGTGCTTTAAATGAAGTAAAAAAAAAAAAAAAAAAAAAAAAAAAAGAAAATGGCAGCCAAGACATCCACTAGGGCTGGCGTGAAATGAGGAGGAGAGAATGAGGGAATTTGGTTAGTTTTTAACTTGAAATTGTAATGTGTAATTAATGTGTATGTGTTGCTTCTTAAAGAAGGATTGAAATAAGGTTATTTTAATCAATTTGGGAGTATTTCAAAGGACAAAAGGCAGCAAAAAGAGGTCCAAAAATCTACCATGAAGTGATGAGTGAAGTGTAGAAAGATTGAAGTGAAAAAGAAGTGATGTTTGAAAGGTGTACTAAAGGTATGAGCTTGCAAGAGTACTTTCTTAATAAATAAAATAAAAATAAGAAAAAAAATAGAAAATGCATTCCAAATTTTTGTAGCGGAATTTTCATAATTAAAATAAGATAAATAATTAATTTATTTTAGCAAATTATCAAATAAGTTACTGGTATTATTAAAATACGCGAATATTAGCTATAATTGATATTTTTATAACCCGCAAAATTCTAAAAAGTTATTTTATGAAAATAAAAATATTTTAAAAATATTTTTCAATTATTAAATTAATTTATTTTATTTTTAGTATCGAGTCTTAAACAGAAATTGATCCTGTAAAAACTCGAAACGAACCAAATTTTGGAAAAACAGAATTTTCTATGATATATAAAATATTTATAAAAAAAATAAAGGTTTACAGGAGTAGTAAAATTGTGTAATGAATAGTAGTGAATAGTGCAAAAGACTAGTTAATTACTGGTAGTAAAGAAATACGAATATAATAGAAAAATAAGATATTTCTAGTTATCGAAAATTATAAAACTGATATTTTTGAAATCCTTATGAAAATACGAGTCTAACGGTATTGATGGTGTCTTTTTTATATCTCGAGCCCTCTGACATGCTTTTCAAAGTCTGTATCCGAACGGGTTCGAAATAGGTTAAAATTTACCAATCTAATATTTTTAAGTGACCTTATATTACTACGAGTTACTCTATACACTTAAACTACACCTCGGCCTCTAGGGTTAAGAGCGCGAGATTGCCGAACTAAAACTACTCTATTCCACTTAGGGTTCCCAGATGATTTTCCGGTTTAGATATTTGCCAATTTGGAAACTGAGGGTTTATATTTATACAACACATTTAGTTTGAGAAATTTTATTTTAAATTTTATTTTTGTAAGTATTTAATATCTCTTAATATTTTCAGAATTCTTGAATTGGGTTTTATTTCCAAAGGTTAATAGTTATTTACTTTTTGATAATTTGTTTTTGGGTTCTATATTACCCGATTTTACAAGTCAGAGTTAAGTATAAATTTGTCATACGTAGTGGTTTTGAATTTAAAGATTGTTGAGTTTTTAGTTTATTTTTAAGGATTCTCATTTTCTCAAGATTAAGAAATTTCTGGATTCGTTCGTGATTTAAGACTAGTCGAAGTTTGGTTTTAATTTGAAATCATTTTTAGAGTTTATATTCGATGTTTATTTTGGAATTATTTACTGAAATTTTCTGAGGCTTACAGAAGTAGCATTCACAAAAGGTATCTAAATTTCCACATGTTCTTTTATTTCCATCAAAAAGTAATCTTCACAAGGACTTAACTTGTAAGTTGTTTCAAAGCAAGGACAACTATTAGTTGATAGGATAATGGGGTACTATGCATGCATCATTTACTTGTGAAAGGACTTACCTCTTTTTCTTTTCTTCTTGTTTTCCCACCAAAGATCCCTCCCATATTCTCATTTTTTGTTGAATTTCCAGCACATAAACACACGAATATCCTCTCAAATTTAGCTTCAAAACATCACAAAAACTCATCTTTAATTCAAGCTCCAATTAAGTAAAATATTAACTAATACCTATAGCTATTATTTACCTATTCAATGTCAAATCTAATCTCTATTTTAATTTTATTCCTTAGAGTTTTGAAGAATAATTTCAGGTTTGAAGTTGAGGTTAAGGGTTAGAAGCTTCAACAAATAACTTGTAGTAGTAGTGTGGGATTTAGGAGCTTGATTCACTAATTTTCCTTGTATTCTAGTAAGTTATTTTTAATTTATTTGATGTTGAACTTGTTGATTTGATTTTAATACTTATATATAAGTTATGGGCTGATGTTATATGCTTAAGTATATAGTTTCATAATGATGTTATATGCTTAAGTATATAGTTTCATAATGATATGATAAGTTTTTACAATTTACTAAATGATTGTGCGTATATGCATGTAAATGGAGTTTTATTTGATAAATAATGCAAGAAACAAGCTGTAATCTTAGATCTAAAATTATAATATGTCTTTATGATGTTTTTATAGAATATATTAAGTACCAAATAAAATAGTTATGAATATGCACATTATATTAACCTAAATTGTTGATTTGTGTTAATTTTTGATAAATAAGGATTTGTATTATCTATGACCTTAGGCCGAATTTATGCATGTTATAATGTATTAAATCTTTTGAAATTGATATATACAATTTAATTACGAATTTACCATTAATATAGAAGATATGTTAATATTTGTAAATAATGTTGAAAATTTGGATTTAAACTTAAAAAATGTGATAATATTTTCTAGAAATTCAAAAATATTTTTAATAAATTTTAAATAATTAAATTCTGATTTTAAAGACATTTTTCTAGAAAAATAGACTCTTATATGTCTATGGTTATTAAAAATATTGAATAAATTTATTTTCTATAGAAATTGATGGAAATATTTAAAATAATATCTCTATGTGTAAAATTTTTTTATTATTTTTTAAATTTAATTTGCTATTTTTAATAATTAGTAACTTAAACAATGTCGTTTACTAGTAAAATTTTATCTAACAATCTAAACCAGATTTCAAGTTTTAAATCTAATTTAAAAATTTTATAAAATGAAATTATAATGAATTTTGACAAATTATAATTTATTTAGAAAAAAAATCATAATTTTTAATTAATAATTGCTAATTAAGTGTAATTTGGGGTAAATTGTACAATTTTGCATCAAATTGGACAAATTGGATTTTAATGGTAAACCTTGGGTACATTAGCTTGATTATGAACTAATTAGCTTATTTTAATCTTAATTAGACTTTTCTAAATTAATTTAGCCTAACTAGTTAATTTATAGCTCATTGGCTAATTCTATGCTTAAATAAAATATATAGACTTATATTAGGCTTTAAATCTAAAATGGAGTTAGCTAAAATCTTTATTAACCTATTTCTAGCATATTTGGTCTATTTACTTTAAATGGGCCTATTCTTATTTATCGTGGATTTCCTTAGTCTTTTTAGGGTCTTTTTAACTAAAAATCAACTCATACATCAAATTGATGATTTATGGGCTTAAATTTCAAAATATAGGCCTAATAACCAACATTATTTCAATTAGGCCTAATTCTAAAGTATTTAAGTCCGTGATCCATTTCTAGGTATTAAATTACCTCTTAAGCTCAAGTACAATTTCATGAGTCCAAAAGCCTTAAAATACAATCAGTGAATAATTGGGCCTATTTAGAAGTCACCAAGGCTCAATAGTCTAAATAAGATCTAATTCTAGTTTGTTGGGCTTAAATCTAAAATATTGAGTCCAATATTTAATTATACTTTAAAGGACTCAATTCCAATATCTAAGTCCAATTCCATCTAATTAATAAATTGTAATTCCTAATGGGCTTATATCCAATTCTTTAAGCCCATGACCCTAAACAATATAATACGTAGACATATTTCTATGGGGCTTGATTTAAGATCCCCAGAAGCCTAATACTTTCAAATAAGAAACTCAATATCGAATCAAGTGGGCTTAACCAAAATCTCTCGAGCCCATTACCTTGATTGATTTCACTTCAATTATATTCATGGGTCTTATCCTAGTATTTGTTTCCTAATTTCCAAATCAATTGTAATTTGATAATTGAATAAATTCTTACATGAAATCAATTTTCTTGAATAGAAAATTGTTCACTTCCAAGTCTATGATCTAGTATTACTCAGACTCTAGTATATGTATCAAGTACTCAGTGACTTGTGTGTTGCTTGTCTAGGATAACCATCTTAAAAAGAATTATATTTAAAGATGGCTTAGTGAATGATTGATTGATTGTGCATGCTCGTTACTTGACCTCAGACGAGGGGTGACAAACTTATTAGACGATGCTAGCAAGGTAGTTAGGCACTTAGGCCATCGAGGATGGCTCGATGGGTAGCTAATGGTGGAAATGGTAGTGAGGTAATGTTTAATTACACTTGGTGAGAATTAATATAGTTTAGTTCATGTCTATGTACCGGTTGAACAATATTATATTATGAACCGAGATAAATAAAGATGTGTAACGGTTGTAACCCTTAAACAAAGCTATTACTTAGATTTAGATAGGAGGTAAAAGTATTCGATCTGCTTTTATCAACCACTTAAGCAGTTGCTGCTACTTAAGAACCTTCGGTTTTCAGCGTGTTGCTAGAGTGTGAGTGCTCCATTATTGATTTGTCACACCTAAATTAAAGATCTAAATTTTTATTGTTACATTGCATTTAGACTAAATGCGTGTGATCATATCATGTGTGCTTGTGTTATTGTTGCACTGGACTTTGGCTCACTTTTCTCTTTTTCAGGTGAGGATGAGTATGATGATGATCCCTATAATTACTTTAGGTATGGTATGGATATTGACAACTGGATGACGAGTAGAGCGACTAAGATCATTGAATTAGTTAAGCTTCTTACTAGGGTTTTAAATACCATTTGGACTTATATTCCTAATGAGGGCTTAGCCTTGAGCACATGGTTTGTATTTGGGATTTATTAGTATTTAAGCTTATACTAGATGCTTTGAGCTCATAGATACTCGATACCATTATTAAGATGTTTATATCATGTTTTGAGACATGTATATTATATATATATATATATATATGAATAGCCTACTCATGAGAGTAGCCTTTTTTGGAAATCTTTCTAAATTTACTTTTCTACTGTAATACCAAATGTATTCAAACCTAAATGAATGATTTTAGAATCTAAAACTGGTTAGCAAACGATCATAATAAACTAATAGTTTAGAATAGTCTGCGTATATAATACCTAAGTGTTATATGTGGCAAAATTAAATACGCCTTGACCCTATTCAGGGCATGACACATAGCTTTTGTAAGTAGTGATTGATAGTGGGATTGGATAGTAGTATTTAACAATGGGGATTAAGGCTTGAGTGCAATGGTGAAACATGGTCCATGTATATAGCTGATCCCATATGGGGGGATTAAGGCTTGAGAACTATTGTTTATGGTTGCTATAGATGTAGTATAGTTCTCTAAATATGGTATATTTAAGCACAATATTTAGCTTGCTTTAACATCTTATATGGTGACATTGATTCATATCTTGGCAGCATTATACATGCCATTTATTGTACTTGTTGAGCTATGGATTAACAATGTAGGAAAAGAAGAAAGTCTCTCTTACATTGTTGACATGTAAAGCCTTCTATATCTTTTACATTTATGGAATAATGTCTTTATCTAGGCCTTTACAACTTTTAGTATTGATCAATTGTAAGAATTAGATAGGACAAGAGAAATTAGATAGCACGATTCACTTGTATCGTATTTGATATGCATGGTGCTGAATATTATTTTAATGCTATTCATTTTTGGTATACAAGTGCACACAGGAATGTTATAAAGGGTATTAATTGTCTAGTGAACAGAGGATTGTTTCATCCTCCACATTGTATTATTTTCCTTCAAATTTGTTCAATACTCTTAAGGTTTATTGCTCGGTACCAAAGATTATGACAACAACCAAACAAGGGGCAAGATATTTGTACAGTCTAGTCTCACAAATTTATGCTAATCAAAATACTACCTTTGTTATAGTGTAGGTAATGAAACTTGTAGGCTTGTGAGGTGACTAATAATATAGGCATCAGGTGTGTCAAATTGGAGCCTTAGCATGATGGAGACTTACGTTGGGATTGGTTCATTGGAATGGTTTAAGTTCGAAAAGAAATATACGTTGTTTTATGATTAAGGGCATATTGAAAAAAAAAAAAAAAAAAGAATAGATTTTTTCATAACGAATAACAATTCTTTTGTTGAAGAGAAGGAATAGAGATTCATTATCCATTCAACTTTATATGAAATAGACATTTCTTTTTGTAGGATTTTCACAAACCAAAGAGATATTTCAAGGTAATAAAGGTAAAAAATTTCATTCCTGTCAACTAAGTTCAATGTTTTATTTCCTTTCTAACAGTGTAAATAGCATTATCTACAATATATTTTGTTGAAAGTAATTAATTACCATAGATTAATTAACATATATCTATATGACATATAAGCAAAATAATCAAGGCTAATATTCCAATATAGAATGTTAATCTTGTATATATTGTTGATTTCACAAGATAATCTTGATTGAGCGTGTTTTTTGAATTTTGAATCAAGCTTAAACTTGACCTTAATACTTTGTTATTTTGACTCAATTTATTTGTTATTTGATGCATTACTTCTATAGCTATAAACTTCTTAATAACCCTTTTGTAAATTTAGACCATTAGTAGTGAAACAACATTATATAATCATATTTGCATCGATAACAATTTTACATCTATTATACAAATATATTTTAATCCATTACACAATTGAGTTGGCGCACTTGTCATATTATTTTATTAAAATCAATTTTATGTAAATTTACTAAATATTCTTTGAGAATTTTTTTTTCCTTTATCTAAATTTAATAAGTTTTAATTGTACATTGACATGTTGAATATAAGTATTTTCTTTCATTGAGTTTTTTTTTTTTCTTTTTTTCCTTTTTTCCCTTATTGAAGAAATTTGAAATATACCCAATATCAAGGTTCCTACACCTTTTATGTTGTGTAACTTTATAATCTATAAAAGTGATTCAAATTTCTTTATCAAAATATTGTGTTTGGCTCAACAAAGAAGTTACACATAACGAGTGTTTTATTTTTTAACTATGTTTCACTAAATTTTATTTAATTCATTAACCATTCATGTTGTTTAAAGCATGGTAAATTTGATCATCCAAAATTATTTGTAAAAGCTTCCTTAAAATCCTATTCAGCATGTTGTAAACAATTTTATTGTATGCTATCTTTTGTTAAAAGCAATTAATTACCTCAAATTAATAAACATATATGTATATGACTCATAAGTAAAATATTCAAGGCTAAAGATAATAAATTCAGCATGTTGTAAGCAATTTTATTACGTGCTATCTTTTGCTAAAGGCAATTAATTACCTCAAATTAACTAATATATATGTATATGACTTATAAGTAAACTAGAATGTTAATCATGTATATTGATTTCTCAAAGACTCATACATTTAGTCCATCCAAATTAGCAAAGTTTCTTAAAGAAATTAGATAGACATAGATAAGAACTTCACTCTACAATAATGCAACATCGTCTTCCTTGGCTAGACCACCTACGTACATCTTTTGTATTAATTAACAACGATAACTATATATATTATATATATATATAATATTAAATTTCATTTCAAATTAATTAAAATATAATTCTCTTACTTCAGCATGGATAATATAATCATATTATGATAATGGTTCAAACCTTAAACTAAACAAGATGAACCTTTTTTTAGATATAAAAAAATTACAAACCAATAGGCATGATTATATTCGAATCAAACAAAACAATCAAACCCATAATATAAGGTTTGATTTAATTCAAAGAATGTATAGAACCCAACTATGCACACCTCTAATATTAATGAATTGTATCATGGACCGAGAAGAGACATGGTCGTAATAGCAAATCAAAACAAGTTGCGTGCCCTAGTAATAGTTTGGAATAAATATAAAAGAAACCATATATAGAAGAACCTAACTACAATCGCACATACAAAATAATACATCTTTGTAGTTTATTAATGAGATCCATGTAGTTTGCAAGTACTAACGAAATTCAAAGTTTTCATATATTAAATTGATTCATTTCAAAATTTAGGTATCAAATTAATCATTTTCAAGCTTCAGGTACCTAATTACATATTTTATCAAAGTCCATGTACCATTTGTGACATCATCCCATATAAATAATTAAAGGGATAATATGATAAATGGTATATGAACTTTGACAAAATATATAGTTAGGTATCTTAACTTTAAAATTGATTAATTTAGTACTTAAAAAAATTTGAAATTGATTAATTTAATAACTAAAAGAACTTGATGAAGGTATCTGTTAATGTACACAAAAAGTTCTTTGAAGTATTAAACTAATCAATATCAAAGTTTAGGTACTAAATTAATGAATTTTAAAGTTTAGATACCTAAATGCATATTTTTATCAAAGTTTAGGTATCATTTATGACATTAACCCTAATTAAACTAGTAATACATTTTATCATTAATATATATAAAATCCTATAAAATTTAATTTCATTTCTTACATATTCTCATTCAATTAGCATAAATGGTTTAAACAAATTTAGGCCACAAAGTATATAAGTGAGTTAAATTGGCTAGGTAAATGGGTTAGCTGTTTAAACCATAGGAAAAAGTGGACCGAGTTAAGATAATAAAAAAAAAAATTTCGCTCATTTATCAAGCAAGTCAAGTTCTTTTAGCTCGTTTGACCCACAGGCCAAATTATGTTGGGTTGACCTAATCGACCCACTTGCACACTTGTATTGTTGATGACTGCTCCCGAGGATCCATTTATCCCTTATTTTCTTACATGGATATAGGCTTTAGATATGGATCTTAAAAAGTTCATAAGCATTTCATATCTAAAGGAAGCTTAAATTATTTATAAAAGAGCCCGTCTTTAACATAATTAAGCTTAAGGTCAACTCAAGACCAAATTAACTTATGAAGACATTTTTCAAGTCCAACTTTCATGCATGAGAAAACCAACTAAGCCAAAATTAAGAAATCATTCTACTAATCTCTATTCTAAGCCTACCACTATCCTTAAGACATCTCTAATGAAGCCCAGTCTAAGACCATGTTACAAGTCCAAAAGATTAGTCTGTAACATTAAATTAGGTTAAAGACCCAACTGCTAAAATGACCATTATATATTTTACCTTATAATCAAATGACACGCCCCAATTAGATTTAAGGCGTGTATAGTGCCACATATAATATATAGATACTCTGACTATCCCTAAATAGAATTGTTTATTTAAGTAATTTCCAGCTAATTTTAGATTTTGAAATCATTTAATTAGATTCTGGAGACAATTGGGTTTAGTAGTAGTAAAACAATCTTTTTACAAAATCATTTACTAATCCATTCTCATGAAGTAGATAATCTTTCTCATAAACAAAACTACAACTATTCTCCAGAGTAGTCTAACTTTAAAACAATTAAAACCACCATCAAGTATCTCATATACTTTTTATGATGGTAAAACAAAGCTTAAAAGCTTAGTACAAAACATATGGGCTCCACTTGGCCTTTAGAGAAAAATTACAAATTCAGAAAGATATAAATCCAATTCTCATACAAAGTAAAAAAATAAAAAAATAAAATCCAGTATCATAACTCGTATCACTCTTCAACAAACTCCTTTAAAGTCGTCCCATACACCCGATTCAATCATCATCATCGACATCATCACCATCATCAAATCTTCACTTGGAAAAGAAGAACAAATGAGTTAAAGCCTAATAGTCAACACAAGTACACACAAGATAGCACACAAGTTGATACTAATGCAAGGCAACAAACAACAATTTATATCTTTAAATTTAAGTAAAACAAGCAACACTCACACTTGGAAAAAAGCTTCTGAGAATTCGGGATCTTGAGTAACAGCAACCGCTTAGGGGGTTGATATAGGTAGCTCGAATACCTATATCTCCTATATGATATACCAGAAAAGGAAAATAGCTTCCTCTAAGGTTCTCAGCCATTACACATGTCTACTTATCTCATTTATAATATCATTTAGCTCAACCGGTCCCATAAACATGAACTAAACCATATTACTTCCTTCCAAGCTTAAGTAAATGTTATGCCAATATCGTTTGCCCTATCAGCTACCTGCTAAGACACTTATAAATTATCATTACATCATGACAAGGGGGTAACCTAAGTGCTTAACTACCATGCTCGGCTCCAAGTATGGTTATTGCTTCTCAGACCAGATTCAATAATACAAGCACAAACAACAATCGTTTATTAGGCTATCTTTAAGTTTTAGTTCATGTAGGATGTCTATCCTAACATACAACACAAAAGTTATAATACCTTATACAACTGCTACAATCCAAACAAGATCAGAGGATAGATTAGCTATCCATTTATCTGTTCATAAAATAAACTCATATAAGCAATTAAATAAATTATCAACTCACATTAAACCTATTTGATCAAACACTAAGTAGGGACGCCACCATGGCTGCAAAAATTGCAACGCTAAGACACGGACAGTTCTCCATTTTCTGTCAAATTATTTCTTTTCCTTTATTTATACGCTTTTATAATAAAAACATTATCATATTGTTCACCTTCAATATAATCATTTTCTAGCAACATACTTTTGAAACAATATATTCCTCATATTAATCATGGTTTAGCTTGGCATATTAATCTAAGCCAATTATAAGTTAAGTCTATATTACTTAACTTAGTTAAGTTGATTAAAATTACTCATTTAATCTAGTTGCATTCAATTATTTCACTAAGACTACATATATTTTATAGATCTTAATTAATCTAGTTCATTTTAGCTCACTAAGTTCATTAAGTTAAGTTGAACTTAGATTTGTTAACTAAGTTTATTTTATGCTTAAGATTCATTTTATACTTAAAACTATGTTAAGTTTAATTTGTGAAATACCCTAAACCTTCATCTAAGTTAGAAATTAAGTTTATATAGATTAAATAACTCAAATGAATTATAAGAATAATTAGACAAGTTGACACAATTGGATTAGTAATTAATTAAGTTAAAATTTGAGATTTCAATTCCTAAATCTCTAAACATGTTATTAAAATGTTTAGAGGATTCCTAAACCCTTAAATTTTAGCCCAATCCCAACTCCTAAATCATTATAAAAATTTGGGTTCATTTGCTAGTCTGAATATATCAGTTCTTAAACTTGAATTCAAATAAAATATCATTTTAGTCTAAATTAAATTCTTAAATTAAGTTCTTATTTTAAGTTCTTAATTTCTAACCTATTGGTTTTGAAATTATCTTCTAAATATCCCTAGAACTAAAGATATTGATTTGAAAGTTCTAAACCTAATATGTTTATTCTAAAATATCATAAATTTTACCTTAATCCCTTCCTTTTTACTATTTCTTTTCCCTACCTCCTTTTCTCTTCCTTTTTCATTCCAATTTTCGTTTCTCTTTCTCTCTTTTCTTTCTCATTCTCTTTCTATTTTTCTCTCACTTCCATCTCTCAAAATTATCTTCCCAAATCTCAATTTCAAAAGGAATAAAAGAGAAATTAAGTAGAAAATGAAAAACAAGCTAGAAGTAGCTTTAATAATTTGGAAAGAAGAATAAGGAAGAGGATCAAGTTATTTAAGTTGCCTAAAAGCTAAGTATATTTTTTTAAGTTGCGTTGACTCTTGTTTTTTTTTTTTTTATATATATGATGAATTGATGTTAGTTATAAGTAGATTTTATGATAAAATTGTAGATGAATGAGTTAATGAAGTCATGAAATGTTTAAATTTGGATATGAAGTTTGAGAGTTGCATTATGATGGGGATGTAGAGTTTATGTGTATTTGATATTGTTAAGGGTATGTGTTGAGTTGTATGATGCTTTTATGGAGTTTTATTTGAATTAGAATATGTAAAATTTGATAAAAATGAAGTATGAAAACATGGGAAGTTCGTAACCCCTTCAAATCTGTTTATCATGGGCGTGACTATGCCCTTGCAAGGCTCAGGTTAGGTTATTTTTGGAAGTCACAGGTGTGATTCCGCCCTTACTGGCCGTTGAACTTGATGTTTTTAAAAATCAAAGGCGTGACATAGCCCTTAGTAGTCTCTGATCTTGGTGTTTTCAAAAATCACGATCGTGACTCTACCTTTGCTAGCCTATGGTCACTGTATTTTTATCATAAATTTTTCATACAAACTCGGATTGAGGTGATTCAAAAGGCTACAAAAAAGCTTAAAAATATATCTACAACTTTCATGTTTTTAGTTTTTGTAAATTCAGAAAGTTTTAAGGCTAAAATTTTATTTCTTTTTAGCTGCTACGTTTTCCAAACAAAGTTAAAAACTTATATTTGCTTGTTAAATGTGTGTATTCAAGTATAAAACAATTAGCTAATAAATATAGATTCAACTTGACTAAATGAACTTGAATAAATTAAAATAAATTAAATTAATTTTTAAACTTTTATAAGGTTAAGTTAATATAGACTTAAGTTACTATGGAACCTCAGATATAAAATGAACTTAGTTAATCTCTCTTAGTCCAACTTAACTAAATAGATTTTAGTAAGCTAAAATGGATTATATTGATTAAGGTTAATTATTTCAGCTTAGTATTGGATTAAATGATTGAGTATAATCAATCTTGACTAAGTTAAGCTAAAATGGGTTTAATAGCTTATAATTGGCTTAGAATAATAAGTTAGGATAAACCATGAATTATATGGGGAATATGTTATTTCAAATGTTTGTTTGCTTAGGAAATGATGTTTTTAGTATATGAATGCTTTGTTGATGCTTTTGTAATAAGATATTATAAACAAAGTGAAAGAAATACTTTGACAAATAAATGAGAACTATCCATATTTTGGCTGAGCGATCTTACTAGCCATGGTGGGGTTATTATTTAGTGTCTAATCAAATAGGGTCTTAATAAAATGAGTTTGATATAAATGGATAATTAGTCTAGTTTCTTATATGAGTTTAATTCTTGAATTTATAGATATGAATACCTGATCTATCTTCTCAGCTGGTTTCCAATCTCCCTTCTGAGCCTGTTTGGATTTCAAATATATAAGGTACGCAGTGCATGATAGTTGTTAGGATAAGCATCCTAAAACAAATTAAAACTTAAACTTGGCTTAATAATTGATGAGTAATGGTTGTGCGTATGCCATTAAATCTAGTCCAAGGAGTGGCAACCTTGCCTGAGTAGGCACAGTAGTTTAAGCACTTAAGCCACTTGTCATGATGCAATGAATTCCAATAGGTGGCTCGGCGGGTAATTGATAAGCTATATGGTATCGATGTAACATTTGCTTATTCTTAAAATGATATAATATGATTTAGTTCAAGTTTATGGGGACGATTGAACTAGGTGATATTATGGATTAAGTTAAGTAAACTTGAGTAACGAATGTAAATCCTAGATGAGATTGCTTTTCTTTATGGGGTTATACCAAAGATATAAGTATTCAGGTTGCTTATATCAATCCCTTGAGTAGTTGCGGTTACTCAGGACCTAGATCCTTGTCCTGGGGTAGTCGCCTGCTTGGGCTACTAGCATGCTCCTCTATTACTATGGTGGCGGGCCAGGGATGATAAATTGTTTTCCTAGATTGTTTCAAAGTGTAAGTATTCCGGTGTTGGATTGTTTACTTTAAATTAAAGATAATAACTTGTTGTTTTTTGTATTGCATTTAGTTAAGTTCGTGTGGCATTTTGTGTACTTGTGTTACTATATACTGAGCTTCGACTCATTATTGTTGTCGTTATTCTTTTTCCAAGTATTTTGATGATGATGAGATGTTGAAGTTGATGTTGATATTGATGATGGGAAGCTGATGATGTTGTTGTTGTTGACTGATTTTGATGATGTGGTTAATGACAATGATTATGGTTATCTCTAGTATGGGCGATCTAGGAAGTTTGAGAGGAGGAGTGAATGAAGTAGGGTCGATGATTTATTTGTATTTCTATTTGTTTTCATTTTGTTTTAAGAGATGGATTTAAATTTTCAAGTTGTAATATTTTTTTTAAAGGGCTGGTGGTGCCAAAAATGTTTTGTAATAATCTTTTAAAACTTTGTTTTTGTAAGAGTTTTGTTTATCGCTGCCAAATCTAGTTATCTCCAAATCTAATTAAATGATTTTGGTAATCTAAAACCTGTTAGTAATTGTTCGAAATACATATCATTCTAGGAGGTCTGAGCATATAATACTTAAGTCTTATACGTGGCAGCAATGCCATAATTAAATTTAGGGCGTTACAATTTGTTATTAAGCATAATTCACTTAACTCATTCTTTAATATACAAGTATTAACATATCATTTATCATTTATCTATTTATTTTATCTTTCTTTTTTTTTTCTTTTTTTAATTTAAGGCTGATCACGCCCATGATACTTGTTTGTCAAATTTTTCAAAAAATAAAACCATTAGGCCTTTGATCATGCCCGTGATGACCCAAAATTTTTCAAAACAAAGATCATCACGGGATAGATCATGCTCATGATGATCTAAATTTCAAATCCATGAGTATAATGGGCATCATCACACTCGTGATTAGTTAGGCATCAAATCTTACATGAAATAGAGATCATCACGGGTTCCATCACGCCCAAGATGAGTGCCCTGTGTTCTATTTTCATGTTTTTCCTTCTTTGTTCTTCAAAATTTCACTCCAAACATTATATAGACAACATATAAATCCATATCAAGTTTAAATAACATTCCTAAACATATTTCTACTTCATTTAACATCAAATCATGCCATCAAACATTTCACCTATGCATATACGTACTAACTATGTTTTTAGTTTACAAGTTCATCAATTTTAGCTCAATCCCTACTTATATCTAGCTTTAATCTATCATTCTCATGCACAACCAATAAATCAAACAAATAAAAATAACAAACTCACTTGTTTATCAATCATAAGCTATTGTTTTCCACCATAACCACATGTTAATTTTTAAGCTACTTCATGCATGTTCTTCATCCTTTATCTTGTTTTCTAACTTTAATTTCTCCTATGATATTGTTGAAATTGAGATTGGGAGTTAACTTTGGAGAGAAAATGAGGAGAAGAAGAAGAGAAAAATAAAAAGAATAGAAAACGTAGAAAGAAAGGAAAGAAAAGAGGAAAGGAACGGGACAAAGGAAAGCAACAAAAGAAAAGAAAAAAGGGAAGAAAAAGATAAGGATCAAAGATAATTATAAGTAAAGTTCTTAGGTTAAATACTCCTGTAATTATTTCTTATATCGAAGGTAATTAGGAAATAATTTGAGAAACTATATATTAGTAGAGCTGTGCATGCGGGCCCTCATAAACTGCAAAAAAATGCTGGTTGGGCTAAAAATTTTAGCACGTTTAATGTGTGGGTCAAAATGGCTTGCTCTATAACCCGTTGGTTCAAGTGGGTTAACCCGCTGTAGGTTAGGTGGCCCGCAAATCCGCACTTAAAAACTTTAAAAATATATATATATATATATAAATCTTATAAAAAAAACTCTAGTATATTACCTTTTTTATTTCCTCTTCACTTCATTTTTCTATTATTTAGTTGTTGAATGTAGATTATGTAATTTTTATGGGTGTTATGTTTTAAACTTTTAACTTTTATGTTTATTATATCATAATCCTTTTACCATACTTTTTCATTTATATTTATTAGATATTTAGATGCTTCTATTTCAAATAATCAACACAATATCAATTGATAATTTCCATGATGTATTTTTTCTTACCATGCTAAAGAAAAAAATTGGAATGGTTTCTAATTTCTATTAGATAAAATAAATCCTTTTACACTGAGATAACAAATTTTAAAATAGAAGTCTACTAATTTTTCCATACAAGATTATCATATAAGTTTAGTATGTAGGTAATTTGTGAGATAAAAAGAAATATATTCTATATTTAAATTATTAAAAATTTAAATTTAAATTATAATTCTTATAAATTTTTTCAACAAAAAAAAAAATATTAGTGGGTTTGCAAGCTAGACCGCATAACCTATTAACCCGCACGAGCGAGTTGGGTTAAAAATTTTGGCCCGCACAACCCGCCGATTGAAGCGGGGTGGGTAGATTTGCCGCATAACCCATTTGTACATCTCTATATATTAGGAATTAATAACTTGGAACATGGATTTAGTTTAGGAGTTTAATTTAAATCAAATTGATAGTTAATTTAGGTTCAGGCTTAAGAACTGATATTTTTAGATGTGCAAACGAATTGAAAATTTATAGGGATTTAGGAAATGGAAGTTAAACTAAAGTTGTCGTACCCCAAAGGATACCCTAAACGTGGCAGTCCACCACATATGGTATTAAAGCTTAAGAATGACTTCCCGAAGTCATGTAAAAGCTTCGATACCATATATAAGGCATACATCACAGCAATAAGAGACATCAGTGGAATGTGCAATTTGAGAAAGTTTATATGACATACATGAATCTAAATAAACAGTTACCTTCAAAATTAAAAAAATGTGGTCTTTACATCGCCTTAGGAACATTCTCCCCGATAAATCTCCAATGATCAAAATATAATCTTGGTCTTACATGTAATAAATACTACAACGAAAGATTTCAAAGGAAATCTATTCTAGAATCTTCAAATTGGTTTTCCTCAAAAGCTCCCAAAAGCATAATCTTATTCGGATATATGGAGACCTTGAGTATAAGAGTAAATGGTTCTACGACAACAAAAATCTATTAGGGTATAAGCTCAATTAGCTTGGTGAGAATATTCCCAGATTAGCGTATTCGTAACATAAAAATCAAGCAAGTTATATTTAGACAAATGTATGAATGCATCAATCACATGAGCAAGTAATACATATGATCAACCAGAAATCATATATTTGAATGGATTTATGCCCTCCATTCGGGGTTAATTGTTTCGGGGCCCATACAACCCTGCTTCACAATTAAGTTATGTAGTTCTTTCAAGCTTTTACTCGTTCCATCCTTTGATAGTTCTTTCGGGCTCTTATTCGCCCGTGCAGACTTATGAGCCCCTAAGAACCCCACTATTATACTCTTGTCCCACCAAGGGTATAGTAACGTACATCATATGACTTACTTCATGATATGCATGAACCAAATTAATCTATTTCTTGACATGTGATTTAGTAACTCAAGGGTGATCATAGAATTAACAACCACTTCAACATGATATTAAAACAACAAATTGGTTCAAAATAATTCAAGCCCTGATATGCTTAGCATAATTTCAACAAGTATTACAAATTACATGCACGTTCCATTTTTATCTTTTCCTATTTCTAATGTTTCTAAACTACAAGCACAATCATAAGTACAAAAAAAGCAGGAGATAAACTCACTCAGCCATTTCTTGCCAAAAATCCCTCACTCGCAATAGTCTTTCGGATATGGGTCCTCCAACTCTTTGTCATCTAAATAAAAGAAATACTCGTAATGAGTATTTCATGAAAGTTTTGCTTGAACTTTCTAGTTCTATTCTAGTATTTGCGTCAAAATTCTAGTGAAGGAAAATTTCAATTTAAAACGGCCATAACTTGCTCATTTTAATATAGAATTTCACATATTAGTAGTCGTTTTCTACTTACTCATAAAGATCTGTCTATTTCTAAAACTATTTTTAATATATAAAGACATGTGGGTTTCAAAACGGGTTGGAACAGATATGACCTATAAGTTTTAGCCCTTAAATTTGCACTTTTTCAATTTTACATCATCTAATTATTCTATCGTAAGCACATAGATACTTCTATAGTTGAAAATCATCTAATACTAATATAAACTCATTATATGCATGATTTTTTATGAAACAATTTATTTTAGAAGTTTAAAAAGTTAAGTTTACAAAAATCTCTTTTAAGTTGTTGGAAGAAAACTAAAAATTTCTAGTTTATTACAAGTGGGTGTCTAATTATCATGACTATTATTTCTATATTTTCTTAGCTTTAAAAAATGGATTTTGTCACGCCCCAAAGGGTACCATAAATGATAGTCCGCCACACTCGATATTTAAACTCAAGTATGACAACCTAAGTCACTCCATGAGTTTAGACACCGGGTGTAAGGCTCATGTTCAACATATAGGGAACCATACTTTGAATCAAAATAGATTAAGAAGACACACATAGCGATAAGAATATAAAACATAACAGTTATAACCAGATAAATCTATTACAAAGATCCAAGGGCATACCCCCGTCAAAATATTAAGAGTCCTTAGGTCCTCAAAAGTCTCTTACATCAACATATATATATATATATATATATAAGAATTAAGGAGATTTAACTAGAAGTTTATGCCTAACATCTAGGTCCCGACTTCTTCAAAAAGATTCTCAAATTCCAAAAGTTGTACTTGAGGAAAGCGGCCCCTCAGGGATACCCATAAATAATCATACTGCAACATGAAACTATAGGGGTATAAGCTTACAAGCTTAGTGAGTTTTACTTCCAAATTAAATACTTCAACATACAATAAGGCAAATAAGTTATATTATCGATCATATGAAATGAACAAGCACGTGAGCATATAATACATAAGACTTTTCGGAGTCCTATGTTGAATAGATTTACACCATCCATTCCACGTTAGGTGCCTCAAGCCCATACAACCATAGATTTTAATTTGTCTCATTTATATTGTGGTTGATTCAGATGCCCACCTACTCACTAATTTTGTGGTTGATACAAGTACCTACACCACTTCCATTTTAATTTAGGCCATTCGTGCCAACATTCGAATTTTCAGGCTTCTCATTGCTCAGCTATTATGCCTTTTTCCCACAAAGGTATAATAACAAATACAATGTGACAAAATATGGTATGGATGGTCAATTTAATTATAAGATCATGGCATATTATGTAAGCGGATTATGAGCGATCATAGATATGGCACACACTTCAATTCTATACGACATCATACAGGCATTCATAGCACTTCCCATCTCAATATTCTTATCATCAATTCAACCAAATAGAGCTCACATGCACATTTCAAATTTTATCTTGTCCTAATTCTAATGCTACTATCATTACAAGCATAATCAAGGGCATATAATTTAAAAATAGTGAACTCACTTTGCCATGGTGCAAAAATCCACTTAATCGCAATAGTCCTCGAGAAGGTCTAGTCCATCTCCCAAGTCTCCTAATCAAAAGAAATAACTCCAATGAGTATTTCTATGAAGTTTGAGTGAACTTATAAATTCTATACTAACAAGTTCGTTAACGTTCACCTAAGAGGAAATTCCAACTTAAAACGGCCATAACTTGGTCATTTTAACTTGGAATTTCGCATATTATATACCGATTTCTACCTATTCGACGAGAGCTATCTGTTTCTAAAGTTATTTCCATCAAACAAGATCATTTAATCCATGAAAAGTAAGGTACATAATGCTATACGAAATTCTTAAGCCACAAATCAATTTCTAAATTCAATCCAAGCATCATTCCGAAGCTTTGATAGATACTTAGCTATCATTATATCTTGAAAGACTCTTTTATATACATATGTAACTCAATATCATGCATGATTCATGGCTGTTGGTAAATCTATTTCTTCATGTATTTAGACAATGCTTAATAGGATGTGTAAGACACTATTTTCCTAACTTTGTTTCTACCAAGTGTATTATGTATACATGCATTTCCTACAAGTTATTATTATAAATGTCATGAGATGAGCTATCTATATGTATATCCTCAATGATATATGATATCAAGAATTCTTTTAGAAAACTTTTGCTTTGCAAAGCTTTTGAAATTACTATACATAAGAAAACTAGTTTTATTTCTTGCAAATTCACACTTGCTTTTATCAAAACTCAACATTGATGACCTATATGCCCAACATCTTCATTATTTTAATAAAATTCTTCATTTGGAGTTGGAAAATAGATGTTTTCATAGGGGTTTACCTAGTTACGAATTTTACAAAACTTTTAAGGAATAAAACATTGTTAAATCTATACTTTGAAACATTTCCTTGTTTTAGGATTATACTTGGATAAATTTCATTTGTCTTAGTCAAAATTAGGTCTTTATTACATGCATTCCCTAGGACTTCTATTTTTTCATAAAAATCCTCATTTTGGCATTTGGAAATAGGTCTTTAAATAGAAGTTATTTTCAAATCCGAATTTGGAAATTTATATTTGAGATTGTTTCTTTTGTAAAACTCATTTAATCTTTCTAAAACTAACTCCTAAACAAACATACTCCTTAAGGCTTCCATTTCTTTAATAAAAATCTTATTTTGGGTTGAAAAATAGGTTTTCACATATCAAGCTTTCCTTATTGCGAATTTTAAGTTTGTTGTTGGGATTGAAACATAATGTTAACATAACTTTTGTAAACTTTCCTTGTTTTGAAAATATCCCTTAGTAGATCTAAGCTTTACTCATCAAAACCCTTTACTTATGATAACTATTCCCTAAGCCTTTCATTTTTAATGTAAAATACTCTTTTTGAAGTCGAAAAATAGTTTTTCCAAATATGGTTCTTTTTAGATCCGAATTTCCAAAAATTATTTTTGTTGGAACTAAAATAGATCTCATGCTTTCTAACAATTTCCCACTAGTAACATGCTACTATAAGTTCTTTATGTACATAAAACAAAAACCTAAGGCATTTATGAACTCAAAACAACTAGATCTAATTTATTATACTAGTCATATATGCAAATGCACTACGATCATTATGTAGATATGATTAAATGATGAATATATGCACAAAACATTAATAACAACAATATAACTCAATAATAAAGAAAAATAACAGCAAAACAATAGCAAAACAACATAAATAACAAGATCTACAACATTGTGATGGCAAGGATCTCATGTTCAAGTGTTTCTACATCCCTAACATAAAGCTCATGAGGATTTTGAGTGGAATTACACATGAATGATCTTGCCATTACATATTTTTAAAGTGGTAGGGTGTAAATCTATTACCTATTAGTGGTTTGGTGTAAACCCCGATATTCTCAGTAGTTAAGTGAACCCCGGGAGTTGAAAAGCGAAACCCTAATCCAGTCCAGTTTAAGTCTAGTGAGAGAAGCTTAAGAACCCTAACTCCGGCTTTCCTTCGGTTTCATAATAAAAGAAGTTTTATAAAGTAAATGAATATGAATTATTGTTTTAAATTATATTTTAAATCTTAGAAAGTTTTAAATTCGGAAATTTTTCAATTCCGAGCCTTCCCGAGCTCAATTGCTGAAAAACGTGCCCCAGGACCACAAACTCAGAAAAATATTCCAGAAAATTCATTAGAACCAAAATTTTAAAAGGATTTCAAAATATCAATTTTATAATTTTTCGGGCTATAAAAATTACAGTTATAGCCTTTTCCTGTATTTTCGTTACAACAAGTAAAGTAGATGTCTTGTCTACTATTCACAAGTACAACCTACACTACACACTACCCATACCCTATTCTTACATCCTTACAACTACTCATTTCATTTTTTTTCAAGAAATTTTGTTTCCTAAATAATTATTACATTTATTACATTTTATTACATAAAATACAAATTTTATCAAATTTCAACTCTCCTTCTCCTTCCCACACCCCATGGCTGGCGCCCCCTTTCCCAAATCCCCCTCATTTTTTTTTTTTTTTTTTCTTTATTCAATTAAAACCCTAATCCATTTAGTATATAAGCTTATGTTCTCTCTCTCTTCTCATTTTTCACTGTTTCAAAATTTTGCAAAGAAGAAAACTCTCTCTTTTTTTCTCTTGTGTGCCGTGACTTAGCCACACCCCCCACCACACCCCCCACCCCCCCCCTCTTCACACACAAAAACTCATTTTCTCTTCTTTTCATCTCCAAATCTCCATTTAGGTGATGATTCTAAAGCTTATTCCTACATTATCTTGCAATGGCAACACCATTTTGTGGTTTTCCACATTTAATCCCAATGAGCATATACTAGGGACATGAAAACACTTATACAAGAATATCAAGCCATCACAAGAAGTGGATCTAGTGTTTAAAAGAGTTTTTGTTGAGATAATGTTATGTTCATGCATGTAAAGTACGGATCTTGCATGGAAAGTTTATGTTCATGCCATGAAACTCATGATTCATGCACCATATGTGGTAGATCTAAGTGTTAGACACTCATACATTCATTGACATTTATGTTCATGTGGTTGTTTTGAGCTTACATGCATTTATAATCATAAAAACTTAGTCTTGCATGTATATAGATGTGTTAGATGATAGATCTTCATGTATAGGAGGCAAGAAACTTGCAAAAGAAAAGATTTTTGTTAGAAATGCCTAGTTGAAAATTCGGATGGAATTTGAAACCTATTTTAAAAACCACCAAAACCACTTTAAAACTCATATTTTTCATAAAAAATAAAAGGTATATGTAATAGGTATCCTTAAGCAATGATTTTTATAAGTTTAAATGAGTTTAGGCATGAGTAATATGTAAAACAAGTAGTGAAGTTAGGATGGAAAATTTTGAGATAGTGATTAAATTGCTAAATTCGTATTTTAGAGTAATGCCTACATAAACACTTAGTGTCCAAGCTCAAATTGCTCATAGGAAAAATGCAAGAAAAGAAAATTTCCAAAATTCGGATTTTTATGAAAAGCTTATTTAAAAACACATTTGCCAAGTGAAAAATGTGAATTTCTATGCATAAATGAAGGTCATGGATAGTATAGATATTAAGAACTCATTTTTATTTAGATAACGAGTAAATTCCAAGAATAAAATCCTTAAAAAAAACCCTAGGGAATGTAAAGTTGGAAAGAATAGATTTTTTAGAAGTGATCATCATGGAGTTTCATAATAATTAGGAGTTCATAAGAGTTCATCATCAAAAATCATCAAGACTATGCATATATTGAGCTCATTACATGACATTCATACTAAGAACTCATTCATATACCATCTATACATGAATCATCAACTAGAAACATTTTTACCAATTGCGAAACAATTTTTCGGAAAGAGGAAAGTTACAGAATAGATCTGATCCTACTGTTCTGTGACCTTAATGTTTTCAAAACTTGAAAATAATATTAGAAATAGATATATCTTTTGAAGTAGGTAGAAATCGATATAAAATTTACGAAATTTCGAGTTAAAATGACCAAGTTATGGCCGTTTTAAGTTGGAACTTCCGCAAATAGCGATAAATCCGATTTTGTGTAGTTTAGATGCATAGCTTGGATTAGTTTAGTGATGAGATTCTTATTAGGTTGTTCTTATTTAGTAAGTGATCCCAAGCAAGACGATACCCTACCACCCGACTACTACTATTAAGAGACCGGCATACCATGGCCGAGTGAGTATTACTTCCGCTCTCAATTATTGCTTGTGATTGTATTGATAGTGGCATTAGTTGCTTAGGCAAGATAAAAATGATTATGCATGATGGGTATATGGGAATTATATACTTATCTGCTGTTGATATGTGAAGTTGAACTTAAGGAATATCGAAACCGGGTGTTAAGCTGCTGCTTGTTTAGCGAGAATTTATATTGATTGTCTGTGAATAATTGTTAGTCACCTAAAAGAATTGGATTAATCTATATTGGACCTCAATTATAATTGGACTCATTCATTTCACGACGGGGATGGAGCATTAGCATTTGTTAGTTTTTCGTGACCCATAAAACAAATATGTTGGTTAATCGTGATCCATAAAACGAAATTGTTGGTTAATCGTGATCCATAAAACGAATTATTATTCAGTTGATCGTGAGCTTAAACGGCATTATACCGCAGGATTCGTTAATCTGCTTACCCGAGATGGAGGGCGCAAGTCCATCCACATATGATTTCCAGTTAGTCATATGTTTGTCGAACTCATTTGCTTGATGCATATCATTTGTTTGAGTAACCACTTGTTTGAATGATTTATCTTAATTGTGATATGAAAGTTTTCACTCACTAAGCTAGTTAGCTTACGCCCCTATAGTTTTTACTTGTTGCAGCATGAATTCATTTGGCTTAGGCCAAGGCAGGCTACAGCTCAGGTACCAGAGCTAGGAGTTTCCCCTAAAAGTTTATTTCGATTTTGTTTAGACTTCCGTTGGAAACTAAAGGATTCTGGATGACTGTAATGGACTTAATATTATTTGCAGGGGAATGCTCCTTAGACTTTGTAAAGTATATATGTGTTTTGGTTTATTATCTTTGCTAATGAATGCCACATTAAACTTCTTAACTCCATTGATCGAGTATTATATATCGTAAAGGGATGCTTTATATCTATACAAGACTCCCGAAGGGCTCAGATAGAATTTCGAGAGTCTTATATAGTATGTGGCGGGTTGTTATGTTTATGATACCCTATGGGGCGTGACATTTGGAATAAGAAAACTTGAAGAAGAAAAATGTATGTGTGGTGTGTATGTGTGTGTGTGTGTGTGTGTGAGGGGAGAGGGCACGACAACTAGAGAGGAGAGAAGAGAGAGTTTTGCAAAATCTTTCTAAAAGTCAAAATGGAGAAAGAAAGAAAATGAAATGATGAAGGCATAAAGGGGTTTATATAGGGAATGGGATTAAGGTTTATGTAATAAAAGAAAGAAAAATTAAATAATTTGACAGAAGGCATGGGGAGGGGGGCACCGGCTCCTTCAAGGAGAGAGAGAGAGTGTGTGTGTTGTGTTGTGTTGTGTTGTGTAAGTTTCAAAACTAAATTAAGTACTTTTGGTAGTAAAAGTTGTATTGGAAAAGTAAATGTATTAAAAATGATGAAATATTGTAAGAATAGGTTGTAAGGATGTAAGTATAGGGTATGGGTGGTTGTACTCGTGAATAGTGTGATTAGAAATCAAAAAGCAGATTAGGCAATTAAAGTACCGATAGTAAAGAAAATACGATAAAAGGCTATAACTGTAACTTTTATAACCCAAAAAATTATATAACTGGTATATTTGGAAATCTTATGAAATTACGAATCTAACGGTACTAACAACATATTTTTAATATCTCGAGCCTCGGGACACCCTTTTCAAAGTCTGTATTCGATCGGGTTCGACATAGGTCGAAAATTTACTAGTATGATAATTTTTAAGCATCCTAATATTATTACGAACCATTCTACACTCTTCACTCATATTTTGACTTATTGATTTAAGAACATGGGGTTGCCGGATCTAAACTGCTAGGGTTTCCTGGGAATTCGATGACTTAGGATTTCCGGTTAACTTTTTGGTTTATGTTTTAAACTCAATATTACCCTAAAAATTTGGGGTTTATGGATTTACTTTTCAAAACTTGATTCCTTCAGTTATATGCCAATTTTATTCCTAAGTGAATTTTATCTAGTGAGTTAATTTTAGGCTTATCTTAGAAAATTTGTTTTGTTCCTTAGGGTATATCAAAATATCGGCATAATCCATATAAATAAGTTTTTTAGAAAAATTTGCATGACAAAAGAATTATCAACGTTAAAAATTTATGATATATTTATTTTAATGTTTTTGGAAAGAGTGTAATTGAACAATTATCCTAAGTCTTAGTGAAAATTCTTTCTAAGTGTTGAAAATCATTGCCTTTGATGATTTAGTTTCATTTTCATGTAAAAGAAGATATTCCATATTCTTATTTTGAAAACTTTACTAAGACAATAACATCACTTTATGCCCATGCATGAATTTGAACTTAATAATTACGTTATGAGATAAATTTATGTAGGAAAATAAAATAATAGAAAATCAAATAAGCAAAGATAAGAACAAAATATGGAAGTCTTAGTTTGTTATTAAGACTTTTCAGAACTTAGAAAAGGACAGGTTTCATAAAAAAAAATAAAAAAGCAAGAAAATAATTTTAGGAGTCTTAGGCTTCATCAAGCCTCCTGAGACTTGAATATTTCTAGTCTCATGAAATAAGTAAGGAAAAGAGATAAGAAAACATGAGAGTCTTAGATTTTTATTCAAGACTCCCTAGGACTTAGATTATGGATAAATCCCCTTTTGTTTTGACTTGATTATAAGTCTAAAACTAGAGATCGACTAGTCTTATTTATTATCATGAAATAAGTAATAAGCAATGAAATAAAAGCAATAACAAGAAGTTAGATTATGAGCTTTAGGCTCTAGAAATATAGATACATACTTATACATAATAGCATATAGAGAGTTAAGTTAGAAGAATGAACATAATATAACAAGAATACGTAATGAAGATGAACAAGACATGATCAACATGTTGTTTTTCATGATTCCATTCCCTAGCATTAGCATCATAGGGATCAGTATATAATCAACACACACATATTGTTCATGTTATATTACTATGAACAAAAGAGAGGTTTAGAATATTTACCTAAGATAGATGAAGGATTGAAGTTGGAAGAAGCAATTGGATAGTGTGTTTACTATTTTCCCTAAAGAGAAAAGAATTATTTATGGAAGTAGAGATGAAATTATAGAGAGAAAAGTTAGGAGGTGATTTTGATAGAGTTTTGGTATGTAAGATGGGATACGTGAAAGAAGTGGAGGGAGATGTGGTATTTATAGAGAAATATGGAGGAAAATTAGTTGTAATAAAATAAATTGAAAAAAAAAAAAAGAAAATTAAGTGAGAGGAGGGGATGGCTGGTGCACATGAGAGAGGGGGAAGAGAGAGATAAAAAATTAATTTAAGAAGAAAAGTGTAAGAACAATCTAGTGAAAAGTAATGTAAAGTTTTATGGGAAAAGAAATTGTAAGAATAGGTATTTAAGATGTAAGAAGTAGATTGTAAGAAAAAGTAGAGATAGAGTAATGAATAGTAGTAAATAGTAAATTAATAAACTAAACAAATAAAATACCGATAGTAAGAAAAATACGCGTAAACGAGCTATATCTGTTATTTTTAGAAGCCGAAAAATTTTATAACTGATATTTTACGATTCCTCATCTCATTACAAGTCTAAATATTGTCAAAATATTTTCACCGTTTTATGTACTGAGAACCTGATTTTAAAAACTTATCCCATTCAAGTGCAAAACGAGTGAATCTTTGATGAATTTGAATTTTTTAGGTTATGTGACATTATTTCGTGTTATAATCTAAAGATATCTCATTTTTATTGTTTTAAGGTTTCACGTGTGGGATTGTTAGATCTAGATTCACTAGGGCTTGTTGTTGATCTAGTTAACTTTAGGGTTCCGATTAACTTTTAGTCGTAAGGTTTACTTATAAGATTAGCATAAAATCTAGGGGTTTACAAAAGTTTAAGGGCTTAGAAATTTACCAAACAAGAAAATTGTTTGTTTAATGATTTAGGGAAATGAAATTGGAGAAAAAGGAGTTTAGATTGATAAATGGAAATGATGATGACATTTGATTTGTTGGAATAGATAAATGGAACAAATAGACAATTTGAAAAGAATATGTGAAATCTCAAATTTTAACTTAATCTATTTACTAATTTAATTATATCAAGTTCTCTAATCATTTTCTATTGTTTGCTTGTTTTATTTATTTAAACTGTCTAAATTTAATTCATAAACTAAGTTCAAATTCAAGTCCAAAATTAACTACCTATTATACCATTCAATTATGAAAGTTCTAACTTAGCTAGGTGAAGATTTATGGTGTTTCATCAAAAGCTATTGTAACAATGTCCCCAAGGTTTTGGATATAAGACAATTACTTCAGTTACTATACACCATGCACACGATGTTGGATCCGATTCCATGATCAAGTCGTTTGTGAAGCTATTTTTTTTCTTATCGATGTTTTGTAACAAAAAAAAAAATGGTATATGTGTTGTTGATGTGGTATTTGACTCGTTGATTATAATTTTCTGTTCTTGTAGTTTTCTTTGTTGGCCTTAGTATCATTGTTAAACAACCATGGTATGGTATTGATATTTAGTTAACATTTGGTCACTCAATTTTTAATGGAACTAGACTAGACAAAGGTTATTATATCATATTTGGTTTATAAAATATATACAAAACTAGACAAAACTCTCTCCATGAGACTGAACAAAACTTTAAATTTTTGTTTCTCATATTTCATAATACAAAAATATTAGACTTAGAAAAAAATAAAATCTCTTATTAAGAATTTCATTTAGTGTTGTCCAATACCGTACATACCAAATATTGTACAAGAAAATTATACTATCTAGTACTCCTTGGACTATGTTATTCAATCTTCCTTATCTTATTCAGTTCTTGTAACTAAACGCAAGGTTAAGTTCTTTTACTAGAAGTAATGGAGTTTTGTTTCTATTTTCCACAAAGTTATGTGTTTGAGTAAATTATTACCATTAGAGTTTCACCAAAGCAAAAATTTGCATTTCAGTTGTGCTTTCCCCAGGAGCATAGCCAATTCTTTTCTTCTAATTATCATTTAAATCTTCTATTTTTATCCCATTTGTATTTTTTAAGGTTTTCGTGCTGCATAATACACTCCTAGATGATACAACATCCTATGGAACAAAATGAATTCGTAATCATGTTATAATGCTAAACTTACTATCTCAATTTTCACCATATATGTAATTAAATATCTTAATTTTGCCAAATCTTATACGAAATATTTTTAAGATAAAATTGAGCTAGTAAATTCAACATTAATCCAGATCTTGCATGAAATTTTTTTAAGAGGCATAAATAGTACCTTCTTGCTTATTCAGTTTCTTCTTCTATTAAAATAAGGGATAGTATCATGAATGATAGTTGAATTTTGACAAATATACAATTAAGTACCCAAACTTTGAAATTGATCAATTTAGTACCTAAAATAATTTGATGATGGTATTGTTGGCATGTATGAAAAGGTTTTTCAAGTATTAAATTGATCAATTTCAAAGTTCAAGTATCTAATTGCATATTTTATTAAAGTTCAGTACCATTCGTGACATTAATGATTAAAATAAGGAAAGTCTATTCTTCTCTTTCTACCTTCACATAAAAGAGACTATATTCTTTGATTGGTAAGTTCAATATCATTCAAGGACTTTAGGAGTAAGCATTTGTTTTTACGGATACTTGTGAAAGATTTTGCTTTATTCTGATACATACTTGAAGATAATAACAAATGTCTTAGTTGGTATATGTCAAGTAAATCAAACCCTATATTTGATCATTACTTCAATTTTTCAAAATATGCGATTCTTTGTCAAAAAAGGTAACTCCGATATTCTTGCACACAAGTATAATAATTTTTCCAACTATCTTATTCATTTGCTATCTTTGATCCTTTTGGTTTCATCTTGGCTCAAATTTGCTAGGCCACACTTGATTTTATAATCTTGATTGGCCAATACGAAACAAGCGTGGCCTTGATAAATTAGATCGACAAATTTTTTTAAAACAAATTACTCAAGTTTCAGGTGTCAAGAATCAAGAGAAGCAGACAAGTTTATGATCATCAATCTTCATGTCCTTATTCATCTGGAGCTTCAATTACAAATCATTAGCATTCAAAAAAATAAAAAGCAATAGAGGTGACCAAGCTCATCTATAGCAGCAGGCTTCAACTTCATATATCAGCGTCAAGGACAGCAACCAAGCAAGCATTAGTAGGGAAAAGCATGACAAGAGCTAAATTTAGTAACTTTAATCGGTGGGACTTATATCATATATATATATATATATATATATTAACATGCCATACCATGTTTTACTTCACATTATGGTCTTAGGTTCATCGATTGATCAAGCCACATGACAAACACCACATTATATATTGGTCTAAGATGCAGCAGTGTGTAACATGAACAAGTCGAGCTTGTAATAGGTAGATCCTTATCTCCATAAAGAAGATAGTGAATAGTGACTTCATTCTACTTCGGCACAATGAGAAGAAGATTCATGTAATAACTTAAAATATATATGAAATTATAAAGATTTAAAAGAGGAGTGATTTAGTCTTTTCAGATTTTTAAACGGGATAAATATAAATATAGAAAACCAATGTGCCTTTTATCCTTCTTCTTCTTCTTCTTTCTGGTTGCTACATTATCTCCCTTCCATACCCTTCATCCCTCAATGTTGCTTTTCTTCAAGAAAAAGTAGGTAAGGAATTTTCTTTTTGTTTTGCAGTGAATCTTTGGTAGAAAAGAACATTAAAAATGAAGAATTGGATATTTCTAAAGCCCTAGAGTGTGTAACAAGGAAGGTAGTAACTTTTTGGTTACTAAATCTTGTTCATGGTAAGTTTGGAGTGAAAGATGGAATTTAATAATATATCTAAGAGAAATAATTATTTCAGTAACATGGAATTTATTTATGATCGGGACTATAAGTACTAAATAAAGAGATCACTCATTGATAAAGAATCAAGAGAGAAAAACAAGTTCTTCAAATCTTGATATTACTTATAGTTTGATAGAAATTTATTGCTAGGAATTTGCAAAGATGTATTTAGAATGATGTTTGAGTGATAAATGTAGATATGGAAGGGTCACAAACGTTTATGGGTTAAGAACCAAAGGAAAATTTACAAATTTGATGTTGTTGGACCAGCACGATCTCAAGATCTTTAGCTTAGTCGTGTTCACGTCGTGTTTAGCCCCCAAGCACAAGGTTGCATTAAGCATCTACTACTAATAGGACCTAAAACAAGATTTTCTTGAGCTTCTAGTACAACATGACCTTCAGTACAGTTGCGTTAAAAACATGACCTCTTAAAATGGTCATGTTCGGGTCACATTCAAAACAATTTCTTCAAAACTTATAAAATTTCTTTGAAAAGCTCATGAAACTCCTTTAACTCTTTCCTTTAAGGTCGAATTACGCTTTAAGACCTTCGTTGCAAGTATTGACTCTACTGGTAGAGTTTAGGCCCTACAAACATAGAAAGTGATTAGTGGTGTGTTGTGGGATTTGTCCATGACATTACTCCAATGCTTAAGTTAGTCCGTAGGTCACCTTAGAGAACTCAAAGGTATACACTTATGGAGAGTAAAGAAATAATCAAATTATCTTAGCTTGCCTACACGTGGTAGATGGAAAGGCTATTTATAGTTCTGGTCATATCGGAATAGGGCTCACATAATCTTTTTCTATTAAGGTGGACCTCAAGTTAGTAGGTAACCCCCAAGGAAATGGAATCATCTCTGGGCTTGAGACGAAGTAGCTGATGGATTGTGGAGTGAGGCCAAACTAAGATGTCCCTTAGTCTTATGGCTAGATAAGAATCAAGTGGTAAGTCATGTGGGGTGGGCTTGAGTAATAAGGTTGCCATGAGCTTCTCTTAAAGTAGTAACCTAAGGTCGACTTTAGGAGCTTGAGGTCAAGAGTCTAGGTTTATGTTGAGCTAGTCTCATCGGGGGACCAAGTATTGAGGTCTTTGCTTAGATGGATCCATCATGGAGCGTTTGGGCGAGTTGGCTTTTCTAAGCCTTTTAGCTTATATGAGGATTATGGTGCATAGATTAGGTTATGACTTATTATTCCTTATCAACAACGTTGAAGTCAAAATTTCACTAAATTAAATACCGATTTCTTATTTTAAATTAATATTTTATAATCTAATTTACAAACTAAATATGTAGAAGTATTTTATACAATGTACTGTAGGGAATGATAACAATAGCAAACGTGACTTAGGTATGAGTTTGGAAGCATAAATGATTTTAAGTGTTTGATGTATGTTGTAACTCTGGTTTAGAGAAGTCTAGAGTCTTGAGTTTAAGATGGATCAATGTTTTAGGTATGTGTTTATCTTACTTGTTGCTTGTAATTACTGAGACAAACTAGCATTAAACTGGTCTTAATCAATACTTAGCCTTAATCATGCTTGTTGCATGTGCGTAGCTCGCTATTAATAGGTAGGGAGTACTCATGCTACTAACATGGTAATCCAATGATACTTGTGTATTGTTATCCGAATCGAATTGCACCTAATGATGGTACATGTAGGTCTAGGTAGTTCCAGCATCATGGTTATTGAAGAGTACCCAATATCCAATATATATGTATATGAAAACCTTTGTGTGAATTGAGATATTGAGTTATCTTCATGCCATCTTCTCGACTTAAATTAAATATAATAAAATACTAATCGTTGCATTTGTTTTATGTATGCATGTGAATGTGTTGATTTTTGATCATGCACATGTGACTGTGTGATAAATATGTAATTTTACACATTTATCCCATACTAAAGAGTATAAATTCATACATTTCATTGGAACTTCAATGTAAAAATCTACTAAAAGTAATGAAATGTTGGTTTTTGGGATCAACTACAAAAATTAATGACAAAGGATCAAAAGTGGATTTTAAATGATCTATACGTGCTTCTAATTGTTGAGCTTAATTTGCATCATATTTAATGTCATAAGAAGCCAATTGTACTTTTATATATGGGGAGTCTAATTTCATGCGATGATCTTCCTATCTTCATGGTCTAAATCCCTATAAACATGTTTCTCTTCTGATCAAGCTTTTGGAAAATCCATGTTTATTCTCATTAAAGCAATTAGAGTAATTGGGATTGAATTTTATGCTTTAATAAATTTTTGCTGGTTCTTTTTGCATATTTGATAAATTAAAGTTTTCTCTATCTATATAAAATAATATGCAATTTGATGGAGGAATCATCTATATTCCATATCACGGTAGTGGCTACTGAGCTCTCATTAAGAATGAACTACTATTTCTATAGTTGCATGAGCTTCCAAATTCTTTAAAACCAAAACCAAGCATCAGCCATATTAGTAACAGTATGAAATCCAGTTGAGCTCCTTTGTAGCAAAACTATCACACCCCAAAAGGTATCCTAAACGCGATAGTCCACTACACTCAATATTAAAGCTTAAGAATGACATCCTTAGTCATCCCATAAGCTTTGATACCAGGTATAAGGTGTACATTCATGATCATAGAGGACAAACTATGAAACAAGTTGTTTAAGAAGACATTTATATAGCAGTTTAAGAATGAAGATCATAACATAATATCTAAAATATGGAAATCTAAAGGTCTTACAGATATCAATGGGGCATCCCTCTATCAAAAGATATAGTTCAATAAGGTCCATCAAAGCCTAATATAAATAATTACATTTGGAGATTTACTTAGAAGTCTAAGTCTATATCTAGTCTTTGACTTCTTCCAAAAACTCCTTAGGCCAAAAGGTAATACCTGAGAGAAATAACCTCGAGGCTTTAATCATAAATAGGGGTGCTGCAAAAGATATCTACAAGGGAGTAAAGTTCTTGCTTAGTGAGAATGAATTCTACAAGTAAAGTACCTAACAATCAATATTCAATCAAGTTATTTAACAAGCATATGAGATGCAATCAATTACGTGAGCAAACAATATATACGATTTTTCGAGAATCATATGTTTGAATGAATTTAACCCTCCATTCGGTGGTTTGGTGTTCCGAGCAATAAGGCCACAATTCACAAATAATGTTTTTGTAGTTTTTATATGGATTCCTACTAACCGCTAAATTGTAGTTAATTCGGACGTCCACTCACCATTTAATTATGGGCAATCAAAGCCATAGAGTATATTTCAGGTTCCTCGACCTCATTAATATGTCCCTATCCCACCAAATGTATAATAATGAATGCAATGTGACTCACTACATGTCATGCATTAATCATTTTATTTAAGTGATCATGGCATAATATTAGACATTTTATAAGTGATAATAGAATTCGCAGACAAATCATTCCTATACTAAATCATACAATGTTTAATTAACAATTCCCGCCTCAATATACTTAACATAATTTCAACCATATAAGTAAAGCACATACGCTATCATATTTTTATCTTTGCCTATAGTCCAATGCCAGTAAACTACAAGCAAAAACATAAGTACAAGAATATAGGAAATAAACTCACTCAGCCATAGTAGCAAAAGCTTCTAATCAAAGTAATCCTCCGAGTATGGTAGCTCAGACTCCATGTCATCTATACAAAAGAAATATCCAAAATGAGTATTTCTTGGAAGTTCTACTTAAACTTGCAACTCTCTTTCACTAAGTTCGTCAAAATTCATGTAGAATGAAATTCTAACTTAAAATGGCCATAACTTGCTCATTTTAAGTCAGAATTTTGCATATTATATATTGTTGCCTACCTACTCGAAAAGATCTATCAATTTCTAAAGTTATTTTCTTCACAAAAGGTTATTTTTCTTTCTAAAAGTCAAAATACAAAATCAACACGAAAATTCTTATCTTTAAAACATGATTTTTCTAACTTTGTATCAACCAAAAATTTCATGGAAAACATATATATATAGTTGAAAATCCTGTGAATACATATATATATATATATAGCTCATATTGTATGCAAAAGTTAATGGTGTTGTCTCAATGATTATTTTTTGTAAAATATTTTACCTTATGGTGTTGAAAACTTGAATCTTAACAATTTCTTTTCTAAGTGTCCTGGTGGAACTTTATAATTTCTTAGGTTATTGTAAATGAGTATATTCTTATTTTGTTTTTCCAATTTCTTTTCTAAAACAAATAAATTTTCCCTTAACTTTGGTCTTTCACAATTTTAACTTCTAGTGATAAAAATGAAGTTCCCAAAGTTTTCATTAAGTTGTTCATAACCTATAATGATTTTGAGTTGTATAAATTTTCCTTTAAAAAAATGATTTTGATAAATAAGTCTTTTTCTTCTTATATATTTATTTCTGAAACTTCTTTAAGGATAAATTTTATTTCGAAAACTTAGTCTTTTAATTTCTTTATCGATTTTTACTTGGAGAGAAATCATCTTCTTAAGTTGTTGATAATATCCATTGTTTTTGAATTTATCATATTTATACTATTTTTGTTTCTTTGAAAAATGGGTTTATCATTTAAAAATTTGGCGACCTTTTTTTTTGTAAGTGGGTTCATAAATCAATGAGTTGATTTTATCTTAACCTTGAAAACTAATCTGGTTTTTTTTTATTATTATGAAGTTGGTAAAAATACTATAACTAAGCTTTTTAAGAAAAATTTGCTTATCAAGGAACTATTAACACTAGTTTTAATAAACTTCATGTGGCTTTTTTTTTTTTTTACAAAAAGAAAAGTTTAGTTTGTTAGTTAATTCCTTTATAACATCATCTTTTATTTATCATTTAAGAAAAATCTTGATGAGTTTGAAAAGAAGTTGTAAAATAATTTTTCTATGTATTTGATAACAAAATCTTGATTTAGAGATAAGTTATATATTAAAAGAGTTTAGTTTTATTTTCCTTTATTAAAGAAAATTCTATTTTAAATTTTGTTAAGAAAATTCTATTTTAAATTTTTTTGAGACAATATCATTATGATGATGCATGCATATGAGTATGTAGTATGAAAATGATGAAAATATTTGGAACATTAGCTTCATCAAGATATCCCGGTCAAGTATTAGGAGTCTTTACTTCATCAAGGCATTCCGGTCAAGTATTAGGAGTCTTAGCTTCATCAAGGCATCCCGATACTAAGAATAGACTAGTCCCAAAAAAGAATAAAAAAAGAAAGAAAAAGAAAAGCAATAATAAGAGCAATAATAATAAGCTTGTTAATGAGTTAGTGAGTATTTGGGTTCTAAGAAATATATAGATATACATATAGATAATAATATATATATACATAAAGTTAAGTTAGGAGCATAATAACAATAATAACAACATAACAAAATAACAAAATCAGAATTCTTGGAATGTGTAAGAACAAAACATGAACATGTTGTTGCTTTTACAACTCACATGAGTTTTTGAGAAACAATACATAGTCATGCTAAGTTATATAACATGGAAAATAAATGATAAAAAGATATAGGTAAGAACATTTACCTAAGGTGGAAATATGAGAGTGGTAGTTTAAAAGTGGTTTTGGGTAGTAGTGTGTGTAGATAGAATGTAGGAAATGGGTAGTAAAGAAATGGAAAGAGATTTTTTTAGAGACATTTGTGGATTGAATTTAAGAGAGTTTGGTAAGTTAAATGAATGTGTAAAAGAAATGGAGGGAGATGAGATATTTATAGAGATTTGAGGAGGGAAATTTGTATAAATTAAATAAATTATGTGTGTGGCCAGCATGAATGGGAGAGAGAGGAGAGAGTGTGTGTGTTTTGATTTGTTTTATATTTTTGTTAATTAAAAGTAATAAGTTGTGAGGTTTTATATGAATCAAGATGTGTGGGAAATATAAAAAACAGAGAATAGGTATGTAGCTTGTAAGAATAGGTTTAGAAAAAGAAGAAATACTTGAATAGTAGTGAATAGTCTAGAATAATAATATGAATAGTAGATAAGACAAATTAATACCAGTAGTAAAGAAAATACGTGTAATTAAGCTATATATGATATTTTTAGATACCGAAAAATTATAAAACTGATATTTTTGAAATCCTTGTATTTTTACGATTTTATTGGTATTGTTGAAATATTTTTGCCATTGGGTGCATCAGGGCACGGTTTTCGAAAATTGATCCTGTTTGGATCCGAAATACACTAAAATTTAATGAGTTTGATATTTTTAAGCTTCTTTATATTATTACAAATTATTTTCCACAATTACTCCAATTTCGTTGTTTAAGGGTTAAGAGCGCGGGTTTGCCGGATCTAAAACTATTAGGTTTTGTTATAGGTTTGTTAACTTTAAGGTTTCCTGTTAACTTCTGGTCTAGGGTTTAAACATAAACCGTATCATAAAATCTAGGAGCTAACAAAAACAAACCAGAGAACTGTATCCCTCCACTCATGACATCTAGCAATAGCCAAGAACTCTTCTAATCTAACCAAAAGCTGCAATGAACTCAACTAAAGCACCTATGAGAGCTCATAAGACATGCACCATCAATTAGCTCCCTCATTACACACCGATCGCACACCATAAGAGTAGTTCATGGGAGCAGTTGGAGAGCACAAAATCTCAGCAACAGAGTATTAGACAAGCATAGCAGTAGCAAATAGCTTATGTACCATGTTCTAAGCACCCATTTGCAGCAATTAACTCCAAACATGCACACAAACGCACCTGACTTGAGATGAACATGATAACTTGCACATGTTTCGTAAACTCGACATATCTTTTTCATACGAGCTCCTATTGAGTTGATTCAAAATGCTACTAAAAGCTAAGAGAGGTCTTCAAGTTTTGTACTTTGGGTGTGGAAAAATTTAGAATGTATCAAGGTCAAAATTTATCGTGAAGGTGTCATACTTACAGTGGTGGCATCTAGATTTTAGGAAATGACAGATCTTGGAAAATTATGGATATCTCTCTCCTAAAGCTCCATGTGACATGATTCAAGATGCTATATAAAGCTAAGATAGAGATCTTCAACTCTTATGTTGTGAGTCTGGGGATATTTAGGAAGTATTAAGTTGAAAAAACAATCGTGATATCGCTGCACATGCAAATTAGCTTCTAGAATTGCAAGTTCAATTGTGTCTCATAACTTATGGATATTTCTCTCATCTGAGATCTAATTTGATATGATTCAAGATCCTATTGAAAGAGGAGAGAGAGATTACAACTTTCATGTTTTAGGTTTTGACAAATTCCAAATGTATTTGAGTCGAAAATTCCCATGAAGTTTCTGTACAACAACTAACTCTAATACAACAAAACTGACCAAACTTCAAAGCTGAAACACAACCATCATAGAAGTCCTTGCAATAACTCCATCTCTTGGTAGTAACAACCGGAAATTGATTTGGAGTGTCCCACTACTGCATAACAGTAAGTGGTAGCAACTCTCATCCATGCTTCAGACTTAATTCTAGACCAGAAACCAAATACCCTACCTCATAACTCTAAGACAAATTGAGCTACCATTTGGAGTACACGAGCATCCCTATTGCTACATGACATAAGTGAAGCACCTATATCTGCACTTCAAATCTCTACACATGGAAGCAGCAGTAATCCTCCTTTCCTTAACACATGCATAGACTAGTTGAGCCTTATATTACTATAAATATATGTGCTTTTTGTTAAGTATCTTATGACTAGCTATAAAGGTTAATTTAGTCTTTTCTTACTTCAAGATTATATATATATGTACTCCATTTGCATTGTCTACTATTATTTAATCAATAAAACAATATTATTATGGTGTGTCCATGGTATCGGAGCACCAAGTAAAACCTAGTTTTAATTAATCCTCTTCTGTCTTTTGTATTTGTCTCGAATGGATCTCCTTTGCAGCCGCTAACCGATCATCCTCTTCTTCTCTCTAGTATAGTCTTTGTTCATTTTTTTACCTTCCTTTTCTTCTATCTTCTATCTAACATACTCTAATTGTCCCTAAATTCCCACTTCCGTAGGTCATCTTGTGCAGCTAAAGCTTGGCATAAGGGTCGTGGCCCGTGGGCTGGCCCGTTGACCCACTCAAAAAAGCGGGCCACGGCCAAAATTTTTTTGCCCTGCCCGTTTAGCCCGTGGGCTAAATTGAGCTGGCCCATGACAGGCAGGGCCAACCCGCGGGCCAGGATTTAAAAAGAAAAAAGAAAAAAGAGGAAAAATATAATAGTAAGAATAATACAATAACTTATTTGTGATTATTTAGGACATATTATGGAAGAAAATAGATTAATATATGAATCATAAGCATTATAACATTTTTTTAAGTATGTATTTATTGATTTAAACATAATATGATACTTAATAAATTATTTAAAAAACTTATTTTCATTTATAAGTAATCAAAATGGCAACAAAATTAATTTTTAATATATATAAAACCTTAAAATATATAAATATCCTAATTTTACATAACTAATAAAAAAACAATAAAAATAAAAAAATTCGTTTGGCCCACAGGCCGGCCCGTTTTGCCCATGGGCCAAAGCGAGCTGAGCTCTTGGCCCGTTTAAAAGCGGGCCAAAATGACCCGGCCCATTTAACCCGCAGATCGATGTGGGCAGGCCCAGGTCCATTTACCCATCTCTATGTGCAGCACATTAAACAACATGCACCATGTCACTGTTCCTATCATCATAAACCAAAATACCAATATCAAAACAATTCTTTGCACTTCACCCTTTGAGCCTCCCTATCAGATTAAATCGGCCATGATCGCTCTTCCAACTCAAACTCAACCGCTTCTACCAATACCAAAACCACATCCACCACTCCTGCACACACATAACTATACACTCTTGACCACTCTCTCTATTCTGATCTAAAAATCCTCTCTCTCTCTCTCTGTTCCTAGATTGGATCATCATTTACAACCCCTACACCATCCATTAGCCAACAGGAGGCATGACTCAGCAACTTAGATCGAGGACGTTTAGTTTCATCGTCTAGTAAGTAGCATTCACCATCGACTACACACAACTCCACATACTTGCTAAATTTGAGAAAAACCTAGAAATTTGGCCCCTTTGTGTCATCATGGGTACAATTACTCCTTTGCGAATGTGCCTTAGACATTTACTGCTCTCACCTTCAATCAACCTCCTAAAGCTATTTAGTAAATGGACTCTAGAGCTACACACCACATGACTCCCTATGCAGGTATACTCACAAACTTAACTTCATATGTTGGCTCTAATTAGGTTCTAGTTGGTGATGGTGCCCTTATATCAATAACCTATACAAGTAACTTCTCTATATAAACTTCATCGGAGGCTTTACATCTCAAGAATGTACTTGTTGTTCCCTCACTTACCCATGACTTTTTATCAGTTATTAAACTATGTTCTGACAATCATTGTATTGTTACTTTCGATGCCTCATCTCTTTACATTAAGGATTTCCAAATAGGCAAACTTCTTCTTCAATAATAGCCTACAAGTCATCTCTATCCCATTCAAATTTACACCAATCAGTCCTGACAGATTCTTCTTGCTTCTATTTTACCAAAAGAGGTATGGCATTCTCAACTATGTCATCCACATACAGATATGCTCAATCATCTAGTTAAAAGTCATCACATCGGCATCAAGTCACCCCCATCTTCCTCTACTCCCTTTCATGCTTGCAACATTAGCAAGTCTACTCGATTTCCATTTCAACACTTATATCATCATACACAAAACCCCTTAAATGTCCTTCACTCAAATGTTTGGCATCACCTGTTAGATCCAACATGGGGTTTTGATACTATGTCCTCCTTGTTGATGATTGAACTCAATACTCTTGGCTTTTTCCCATGCACAACATAAGTGAAGTCTTATCCAATCTCAAGCATTTCAATGCTCTAGTTGAAAACTACTTCTCTAATCACATTAAAGTTTTCCATTGTGATGGTGGTGGTGAATTCATAAACAAGGCCTTAACTAACTTTCTTCATGATAAGGGCATTCACCTTCAATTATCTTGTCCCTATACTCCTCAACAAAATGCTGTAGCAAAATACAAACGTAGATACATTATAGATCTTGCATGCACCATTTGTTTACATGCCAACCTGCCACCTACATTCCGGTTGATGCTACCATGACTGCTATTTATACCATAAATCATTTACCCTCTGCTACACTTAACCATAAATCTCCATTCAAACTCTTTCATCAGATTTTGCCTGATTACAACTACTTGCACACCTTTAGATGCCTCTGTTATCCCAATACCACACCACAAGCTCCAAATAAGCTCTACCCCCACTCTTTACCCTACATTTTCATTGGCTACTTTGCCCAACACAAAGGCTATCGATGCTTAGACCCAACTTCTAGTCATGTCTACATTAGTCATCATGTCATCTTTCATGAAACCATCTTTCCCTATAGCACTCTTGTTGCTCTCCCAACACTTGACTTGACACACTCACATCCTTACCTCCTCTCATGTTTACCATTTCCCCCCTCATCAAATCAGACTGCACCTCCCATCTTGACCATTCTCAAAGCTAGCTCTCTAACTTTATCTCATCCTATACCACCTCAATCCCAAGACATCACCCCTATATTGATCCCTTCACTTGCCCTAGCCTCATTCTTTACCACTTGCCTCTATTACTATGCTTACCACTTCGATCAATTATAATGCACCTCAACTTACCACACATGTTTACAAACGTACCCGTCTAGGACTACCTTCATACCTTCTTCTATATGCCTTCTTCTTCATCTACCACCCTGACCCTCCACTTCTACCACTTATACCTACATCATCTACTCTCACATTGAATTCCCCTTCTAGATCCACTCACTTCATGCATACTTGTTCTCAATATGGCATCATAAAACCAAAAACTATCCTCAAATTTCACTCTCATAAAACTCCACTTGAGCCTTATCACTATGCAGAAGCCTACGAGATCCCTCTTGGGCTACTGCAATGAAGGAAGAATTCAATTTCCTTCTTTTTAACCATACCTAGTCCTTGTACCTCCTCAACTCAACCAAAATATTATTGGAAGCACATGGAAGTTCCGTACTAAGTACAATGCTGAAGGCCAGGTTAAGTGCTATAAAGCTCGCCTTATTGCCTAAGAATTCACTCAACGAAAAGGCATTGATTATAATGAAACATTTAGTCTAGTTGTTAAACCCACCAACATATAGTTCATTCTCTCTCATGCAATTTCTATTTCATGGATCATCTGTTAACTAGATGTCAAGAATGCCTTTCTCCATGGTTATCTAAATGAAACAGTATACATGGAAAAACCTTTTGGATTTGTTCGTCCATGTTATCCTAACTATGTTGCAAACTTGAGAAGTCTCTTTATGGTCCCAAATAGGCTCCCCGTGTCTGGTTTTATTAATTTAATACTTTTCTTTCCAGCATAGGCTTTCATCAAAGTAAGACTGACACATCTATGTTTACCTTTATCAAGGGTTTGAAATGCTTGTCCTTCTCCTCTATGTTGATGACATCATTCTCACTGGAAATGATCCCCATTTCATAGACAGTCAGATATTTTTTTCTCTCTCAACAGTTTGTAATGAAGGATCTTAAGGGTCTTCACTTTTTCTTTGGTGTCAAGGCTTGTCACATACCTGAAGGTCTACACTTGAGCTAGACTCCATTTGTTTATTTCCTCCTCAAACAATATCACATGCATCTTAGCAAACCTATCAAAATACCATTGTCCCCTCGAAGTCACCTTAGTGCCCATGGATTTCCCCTACTCTCTAACCCTACTTCTTACTGAGAAATTGTTAGGTACTCCAATACCTTACTATTACTAGACCATATATCAACTACGCAGTTAGTCAGTCAAGTTAATATATGCATCAGCCAAATATTAATCACATGCAAGTAGCCAAGCAAGTCCTTCAATATCTTCACAGCACTATGATACTAGGTCTCCCTACTGTTCACACATTTAACACATCATTAACTACCTATGTTGATGCTGACTGGGTAGGATGTCCAGATACTTGCAGTCTGCCATAGGATATGCCATTTTCCTTGGACGTAATATCATTTCTTGGCGTTCCAAGAAACAACCTATCGTCTGTAAAAGCTCTACTGAATCTAAATACAAAGCCATTACCTACGCTATTGCAAAGTCTATATGGATTTGCCATCTTGCTTGTGACTTACAAGTTCCCATCCATCGCCCTATGATTTTATCTTGTGGTATTCTTGAAGTTGTTTACATGACTGGGAATCCTATTCATCATAACTACATCAAACACATTGACATTGATTATCACTTTGTATGTGAACAAGTTACCACATGTTAGGTCTTGGTCAAATATATTCCTACCCATCATCAGCATGCAAACATTCTCACAAAGAATCTCTCTACTGCAACCTTCAATAATCATTATATCAATCCCACGCTGACACTAGCACCATGAGATTGAGTGTCACGCCCCGACGATACCCTAGTAGTAGTAATCAATTCTCACTTGAATACTATCACTAGATTACCTTTGGAGAATGACAGGTTTTTAAAACAACAGGATCTTTTTAGTTGCTTGATAAGAAATAACAAATATATGAAAGAAATAACTTAGTGAATAAACATTACAAAACCATTACAAACCATGTAGTTCTTTTGAAGTGAACAACTAAATAATCGATTCTATTAGTACATAACCATTAAACCAAACTATAACTGTAGACCTTCAGCTTCTAAGCTCTTATCGGAACCATACTCCTGGAGGTAACTAACAAAGGTCGTAAAGTAAACATGAAAAGACTGTAGGAGTATGAGTGAAACCGCAGCTCAGTGAATAACCAGACATACTATACATCACACAAGTCATTAACAAATCATATGCAATGCAAGCACTCAACCATATGCACAGATACAAGTTTGGATGATCTAGAATCCAAACAGGAAAAAGATTTACGCCCTTTTTTTAATGGGTTGAAGAACCAGTACTCAATGACCCACCTTCCTAGGAGAGACTAAGTACACATGAGAATCAACGATTTCTCGTTTTGAGGTTATCACTTTGAATATAGTTGATTGAACAAACCATCTCCTGCAATCCCCTTAGAAACTCCCTAAGTATTAATCATTTCAAAGCGATTCTACGAGCGACGTTCTTCGGTGCCTTTTAGTTCCTCATAGGACCGCCAGACCAAAGAGAACCTTAGAAGAATTAACACATTAGATCAACCAAGCGAAAACAGAGATCCGAAATATTAATACGGGACAGGCTGTCACACCACTTTTATGCAATAATGCAATTCGTGCAATGCATGATCAGATTATTTTGTTAAGTCATTAATTCTTAATCAATTTCACGGTGACCATACATTACACACAATCATCCTTATACTACTTCACAACATCAAATATTGCATTATCGCTTTTGTAAGGATATTTTAACAATCATACACTCAGATCATATCATACTTTCAGCAAACATTCAGTTGATTATCTTTGCATTACATATTTAACTATTTACAATCACAACCAGTATAATATGACTGAATTACTCACCTGCTCATATTGACTTAGTTGTAGTAATCAGCTGGTAGATCTTCTAGTGAGTCAAAGTCACCTATTTAAAACAAAGTATTCATCAATACAAATTAACTAAATTCCTATATGTGATTAGTGTCCTAGACTCGATATTTTGGTAATTATTATTACTTAGTGTTGTCGTGTTTCTTCTATTTTATCTAGCGTAATTATTTTGTTATTTTTAGAAGTCATATTACTCAAGAAATTAGTTTATTTCAATTTCCATTCTTACCTATTTCATCCATCTAGAACAAATATTTGACTAATACTAACTTTAATTAACATTAAATATTTTTCTTAAATTCTAGGGTTTTAAAAGTTTATTAGATATTAATCTAATTATTCTAATCATTTGTAATAATCTTATATGGTTGTACATATATATAATATACTAAGTAGATTTAAGATATATTAATATATATATACATATTCTGTTTATTTTCGAAAATATGCCTTTGGTAAAGAAATTTGGGTATATGACGACTCAAAGCCGCCGGCCTTTAAGCCCAGATGCCGGTGTAAAATCGGTTTTGTAAATTATTTTATATCGAGTGCACCGGTGTTGAAAGCTGTCGGCTTTCAACGTACACCGGCCCTACACCGTCAGCGTATATCTCTAGTAGCCGGCTTTCATTTAATTGTTACGTGAAAATTATTTTACGTAGCCTCTTATCAATGTAAGCCGCCTATACACCGCCAGTCTATCTTTGTAAGCCGCCGACGTTGAGCAGTTACACTGTCGGCTTTGAGGCAGCGTTGGTACTGTTCATCATCTTCCTCCTCGGTTCAATTCATGTTCTTTGAATTTTATACGTTAAAAACATACTCAAACTATTTATAAGTGTTTATATATCATATATAAAGACATAAAACACGTTTGAACATGTTAAAAACGTATATATATATATATATATATCTCGATTCTTACCAAAATATAATTAGGGTTTTTGAGTATTATCGCATTGGAGCTCGTTTGATGTAATCCGAAGCTTGTGATTGTGTTTATTACGTTCCTAAGATGATTATAAGTCAGTTTAACTCTTATATTTGAAAGAAAATCGTTTGAACTTCATCAACTTACCTTTGAACTTGTTTTCAAGGGTTTTTAGCTTTGTTCTTCCTTTGATCCGAGCTTAGGTGTTTTGATCGGTTTGTTTTCTGTTTTTGATTCGTTCCAGTGGCTATGGAGGAGTAATTTTGTTCTTGAGAGTGTGAGAATTGATTAGTTTTTGGTTTGTTCTCCATTATGAGCATTGATTACTCATATATATAGAAGAAGAAAGAAGAGGACTTGCGGCTGCTTCTCCTTTGATTTTCTTCCGGTTTAATCTCATTTGGCTGTTATTATCACTCCAATTAATGCTATATTGAGTTGTCAATTGGTGATTGGTCCTTGGATTGCCTTGTTTGACAAATTTAGGTGAATTATTGTGGAATTTCGACTCCTCTTTCTCTTCGAAATTTTCCCACCGAATACAGCCGTAAAATATATGTATATATATATATTAGTTTATTAATTTAGTTTAATTTTAGGATCATTTAACAAGTTATACGGGTACAAATTAGCTAATATTTAGGAGTTTTTGTACAAAAATATGTTTATAGAGGTATATAAAACACTTAGATTATCAAATAATACAAATTTAGGTTATATATATACGTAGTTATTTATTGGTATAATTTTATCTCCTGCGATTAGGATTTCTTCAGCTCGTTAGGTTAATTTTTGTTTCAAGCTTCAATAGCTTAAGAAAACTGAAATTAGAACAATAGCGTGATCCGATTATTTATTTGGAGTTCAGATTTTGAGTTATTCAACAGTTTATATTTTCGTAGTGTATTTAAAATCTTATCAGTTTATCTTTAGCTCATCGTTTTCTGTTTATAAGCGTAAATAATCGTTTGCGTAGTATTGGACTTAATACGGAAACTAAACTTATATATATATATATATATTTAGTTTTGATACCGAACATGAAATCTTATTAGTAGCTTTTAATTTTAACTAGGAATCTTGAATTTAGGGTTTAAGTCTAAATATAAGCTCATTACTACTCATTATTCCAATCTCGAATCATTATCGAGATCAAAAACAATCATTTAATTTCTATATTTATATTTTCCTATTTAAATCTATTTGTATATCTGGTTTTGGGTTTTAAAGAAATTCTTTATTCAAATTCTAAATCATTTATCTAATCAAATTCTAGATATTGATCTATTCTTAGACTTTAATTAGAATCTAAATCTATTATTTTATTCATACAATCTATTGTAAGGTCGATTACTAATGTGAAAAAAATTCTCGGGGTTTACATTGAGGGGGCATATTACTGTAAATATATGTGTTTTATGCTAAGTATCTTATGACTAGCTATAAAGGTTAATCTAATCTTTTCTTACTTCAAGATTATGTGTGTGTGTGTGTGTGTGTGTGTGTGTGTGTGCGTGTGTGCGTGTGCGTGTATGTACTCCATTTGTATTGTCTACTATTATCTAATCAATAAAACACAATATTATTGTGGTGTGTTTAGACAACAACTTTGCAGTAAGTTAGAGTACTCCATACAAGCTCTTCTCACAAAACCCCTCTGTTCAAGATTATATTAGACAAAGTAGAGTAGCTACCGAATAGATTTCTTATGAGAATCAAAAGCCAAGAAGATTTGATAGTCAATCTTCAACTGAGTGCCAAGCAGAACCAAAAGTTAGAGGCAATAGTGTTAGAAGTTATTGACTAAAGTGATGCAACAAGCTCTAAAGTAATACAATATAAAAAAAAAAAATACATCATGAGCAACCAATTGCTGAATGAAGTTCAAGGCTTGATTATCTTTAAGCATAAACATTGAGAGCAATCCATTTGAACTGAAGATTGGAAATTATATCAAATTGATGTAGTGCCTGATAAGTCATTTTTACTCTATATTTTTCATAGAATTTTGAGCATAATTTGCTAAGAACATTAGAAAAATCCTAAAAAAATTAATACTTTTGATAAATAATGTTGTTTTAAAGCCCTTAGAATCCAATTAGGAGTAATCAAGTGTTTTAATTTAGAGTTGGAGCAAAAAACAACAAGAAAAGCCAAGATTGAAGAAGTCAAGCCTTGTAAAGTCATAGCCGAGGCCAAACAACGAAAGAAGATAGTAAAAATTGGTCTATTAAGCCTTAACTGCGAGCCCTCGACATGACCCTCGACTTCAATCGAAGCGATCGGGCATCATTTGAAGAAAATACATTGTCGAGCCTCAAGTGAAGCCTCAAATCTCTACCCTCGACAATTGTGTTGATAGACAAATTCTTCATCAGAATTACCTTGAGCCTCAATAATACAACCCTCGACTCTCTCAATTTTACCCTCGATAGAGCAATGGAAAAAAATGCATAGTTTACTTAGGGAAATTTTTGAAGTCAAGCTTGATCTTGTTTAATACGAGCCTCAACCAACAGATCACACATGACCCTTGACGAGTGTTTTCACAAATCATATGGGCACGTGAAAAGTTATCAAATTCTTTTAGAACGAATCTGTCAAATCTACCACATGTCAAATAAATTAGGCCATGCTTTTTGTACCTAGTAGGCTATCAATAAACGTGCAAGTGTGCGTTCTAAAGTATGTACCAATAGTGTAAATCAGTATTAACGTAGAGTAGATTTTTGAAGGATTATTGGGTAAAAGAATTTTTATTTCTTTTTACTTGAGAATTTCTTCTGTTTTCTAGGTAAAATCAATTTAACTCAATGCTTGTAATTTCTATGAGTTTGTGAGCAATTAATTGATTTTCTTTTGAATTTCTTTTATTTCTTATAATCTGTGCTTATTTTGATAAATCTATAGAGAAATAAACTCCTACAACTTGGTGATACGAATCCAATTCCTGATTCAATCTAATTTCAAATGCGCTTTCAAATAAATTTGATTGGGTGTTTGTAATTAGTAACTTGAACTTAACTTGTGGTTTTTAAAGGAATGGTGCATTCTTTTAGATCCACGATTGATTTCAATTGAATAGATTAAGAGATTATTCAATTGAATAGATTTGTGGTTGCTAATACAGTCAATCCTAACTACCTTTTGTCAAGGAATGGGTGAAGACTTTCTGTCACTTGTTTTAAAAATTCATTGAGTTGTCTTTTCAAAATAATGGATTCCTATTCTTTATGCGGGTCTTAGTGAAACTTCAGATTATTGGTTTCAGCTAGATCTAGAACTACTGACTTCGAGAGAAGCTTTAGTTTAAATTAGAAAATCCAACGGTATAAACATACCATTCAAACAACTTCTAAGAAATTTATTGTTCTTAAGAAATCATTCTGATAAGGAATTGATGAAATAACCCTAAGCTACTATTTCATAGAAATTACAGGCTTATTTCTTATTTTACTCATTAAAAATTTGTGAATATTTCTAACTTAGCATAGTTCATTTTCTTTATGTTTGTCAAACCTTTCGTTGACTAGACAATTAATGAGGTTGAGAGTATACTAGTTGTTAACCATTCTCTTGGGACTAACCTAAATCATTATTTATGCTACATTTGATGAGTGCGCTTGCCCTGTGAGACCATAGTTATTGAATTTGATTTAGAAAACATTTATAAATTTGAAAAACTCGGTCAATGATCAGTATAAATTGAGAAATTAAAAATCATTCACAACACAACCAAGTTTTCTGGTGCTGTTGCTAGGGAATGGTGTTGGATTCAATTTTTGAAGCCTAATAGGAACATAGTAGAAATTAATTTTTATTTGTTGTTCCATGCTACTTTAACTTTGTATATATTTGTTTGTTTATTTTCTTTTCTGTACTTATTCTGTATATATTCTGTTGTATATTTCTGTCCTGTTTCTGTTCTTCAATTCATTAATTCTTTTATTGTTTATACTTATTTCTTGTTTCTTGTCTTGTTAATTCTTTATTCTTTTATTCGTTTTTCTTTTATTCGTTCATTCTTTGTATCTATTTTTGTTTTCTTCTCATTTATTTTCAAATAAAATGTGGGCATATGTCTAGGAGTCAATCTAAATTCTTGTTTCCGTTTGATCTAGAACCACAACGTATAGGTTAAAAAAGCAAACAATCAAAAGTAGCTGACCACGATGAGGTTCAGGAGGATAATGAACAACTTAGGGTGAACCAACCCAAAACTATGATTGATTTCTGCAGACCTAACCTAGATGGAGCCAATACTAGCATCAACTGACCTAGAGTTGCTACTAACAACTTTGGGATTACTCCCAATATCATCTAAATGGTCCAACAGATAGTCCAGTTCGATGGCTTACAAGATAAGGAGCCCAATATTCATCTGTAGCAGTTTCTAGAGATTTGTGATACATTCAAAATAAATGGTATCTGAGGATGTGATTAAGTTGAGATTATTTCCATTTTTCCCTCAGAGAAAATGCAAAAAAATGATTGAATGGATTACCAAAGAACTCCATCTCCACTTGGTAACAAATGGCTAGGAATTTTATGAGGAAATATTTCCCACCTTCTAGAACAGCCAAGTTAAGAGCTAACGTTGTTTCATTCTACCATATGGATTCTAAAATATTGTATGAAGCTTTCGAGAGATAGAAGGAGTTGCTGGCAAGATGCCCACACCATGGACAGCCTGAATGGACCTAGGTACAAACTTTTTATAATTAACTGAACTATGGGACTAGGCAATTGATAGATGAAGCTGCTGGAGGAAGTCTGAATTATAAATCCCCTGAGTAGTGCTTGAACCTGTTTAAAGATATGGCTAACAACCATTGACAATGGTCATCTGTAATAGCCAAGAAGAAGAGATCAAGAGGAGTTTTTAAGCTTGATGCTGTGTCAAATTTGACTGCTAAGATTGAGGTCCTAAGCAGAAAAAGTGGAATATTTGTTTGTGGAGAGAACCCAAGTAAATATGATTGTTGAGTTTCCTGACCAAAACATTGAAGGAATGACCTCTAAGAGTTGCGAGTTTGTGAAAATTTTTCTGACCAAAAGACTGACCCTTACAGTAACACTTGCAATCCTGGTTGGAGGAACCATCCAAATTTCCGGTAGAGTAACAATAATTTCTTAAATCAATTGAACCCACCCAATTTTCAGAAACCACCAGTACAAGGTCAAGAGCTTATCAAGGAAATAACAAATCTCTTGAAGATTTAGTTTCCCAATTTATCAAAGCTTCTGAGAATAGGCAGCATGGAATAGATGCTACCTTGAGAAATCATACTACTGCCATTCATAATTTAGAGAACCAGCTTAGCCAAATTTCCAAAATTCTTTCAAAGAGACCTTCAAGATCATTACCTTCAAACACTAAGCTCAATCCGCATGATCAAACAAAGCAAGAATGATTTCTAGGATGATTATCCTGCATTTCTATTTTTTTTCTATTTGTTTTTGACAAAATGATTTGGTTGTTTTAAGATAAAAAGGAAGACAGAATATTTGAGAGGACAAAAATGGTCCTAAAAATCTATGTGTAAAACTTTTTTATGATGAATGCAATGGATTAATTTTATTATATCATATGTTTGCATATAATGGTTGATGAATGTGGTTATATATTATTCTGTAAACATTTCGTGTAGGTACAAGTTTTAGCCTTGACAATTTTGAGGTGAATTATAAAAGTCAAGCCTCACTGTTGAGCCCTCCCGTTTGACCCTCGATAATGTTAAATTTGTTTTGTGAATAAAATAAAAGAATTGTTACCCTCGCATTCTTTAATTCTTTTCAAATAAGCCGCGACTTTGTTTTTATGTCTAGTGTCGTTTATTCTTTATTTCTTTAGTCTTAAATAAATAAAATAACATGTTTTGTCATTTTCTGCCTTGGTTCTTAAAAAGTTTTGAACAGAAAAAGACTGTTCATTATGCACTCGACACAAACATTGTTCTTGCACTCGAAACTCTTTCTTACTTGCATTTTCAAAATTGTCGCTAAAAATCCCAAAAACCATCCAATATCTCAAAGCTATAATCATATCTGGTATACTTTTACTTTCTTTCTTTTCTAATTTCTATTGTTATTATAGAATGTGTTTTATGTTAGGGTTTTTAAAAATTTCTGTTTGAACTTGATAAAAATGATGAACTTTTATTTTTAAAGTAATTTGTTAGGTAATGATGTTCTTAAAACTTTGTGTAAGTAGTTACAAACTTCATTTTCTTCTCGGACTTATTGAGTTCTGTAGAAACCCTAGTTTATCTCTGATTAATCAAAATAGTGATAGTAAATTAGAAATATGTATTTCAAGTATAAGTAAGTACAAACTAATGTATTTTATCTCTTTTTGCAGAACAAATGGCACCAAGAAGACAACAAACACAATTCTAAGCACCCAAGCTCTTGAAAATGTCTGCTGATGATAGGATAGGTTTAATATGTTTTTATCCCAAAAAAAATAGTAGAAAATGCTTTAGTGAATTGGGGGGCTATTAAGGAGTTTTGGGAAGGAAGAAGGATTTCTAAAATATTTTGAAGATGTTGTATGGAGGAGAGTGTTTGAAATTGAGGATGTATATGCAGGCACTACTTTAGCCTTTTTGGTTAGTCTGAAAATGGAAGGGGAAGTGCCTAGCTTGGATAGTGTAGTAAGGTTTTATGCCTTTGGAGAGTACAGAGAGGTCCCAATGAGGACATTTATATATGCCATGGGACTGTATGATGATGAAGGATATTTGGAGGAACTACAATTCCAAGAGCTGCCCCTAGAAATACCTAAAGAAGATTTCAGGAGATTCTTAGAGGAGGAGTTTAAAGGAATATTTGCTCCTTCAAGGACCCCAGGGTCCAATTTTAGGAAAAAGAGTGTGCGGATGATGCACTACATGCTGATAAAGAGTATTTTCTCTAAATTAGAGGGAGGTTCAACAATTGAAGCAGAGCTGCACCCTATTATCAACATAGTGATAAGGATTAAGATAAATATAGGGTTATTGGTAGCCTATAAGCTCAAGTATCAAGCCACCCTGAACTACAAAGGAATATTCCTTGGTGGCTTGATCAGAAGGATTTTGAGAAACTTATGAGTATGGCCAGGGTAAGGGCCAACTACTTTAATTTGCAAGTATAAAGAGCTTCAAAAGAAAGCTTTTAGAGATTGGAGATTAGTGGAAGTGAGTACAACAATAGAGCCAGAATTTGACCCTAACCTACTAGTTGAGCCCCGGCCTTTCCAAGAGTCAGCTACACTAATTGAACAACGGGTTTTTAAGCCACATATCGCCCCTTCACCAAGAAGAATTTCCAATGGCACAACCTGAGGCTTCTGCATCAGAAGCTACACCACAAGCCTCTTCAACAAGCTTCATAGATTGGAAAATGAAGTTTTTGAGATGAAGGGAAAGCTTGTTGATTTGGAAAAGAGTACTAAAGAGGGTATGGACAATCTAAGGAGCATGATATCCAATATTCTAGAGGTAGTATCAAGGCTACTTACATAACCCACAACATCCAAATCACTTTCTCTACTCCCTATCTTGGTAGAGTCACATCCTGATGATAATGATGATGACAATGATGCTAGCCCACCATCTTCATATACACATACCTCACCCATACCATACACTGAAACCATACACCCTAAAAAACTTGAAACCACAACCCAAATATACTCATCCCCTGTACGTACAAAACCACACACATCACCACCAACACACATCCTAAATACAGAACCATCACAACAATTGGCTAAGTCACCTACTCAGAACATTTCTAAGGACAATGAAGCCATTATTCAACCACAACCCATTATTTCACCTCAACCACCAATAATGGAGACTGCGCAACCAGCTCCAGTTGTATATACTTCAATGAGGAGGAAGAGACCAAAAGACCAGCAATAAAGAGAAGGAGAATGATCCTTCTAGAAGACTTGGAGGTAGATGAAGGTTCAACAGTGTAGCCAGTTTTAGTAGATGCTCTAGTTGTTCCTTCAACAGAAGACTTTGATAGAGGGTACAACCTTATTTTATTAAGTGACTTAGAACAAAAGGTAGTACAAGAAGCTAGTTTAGAAGAGAGGATGGCAGCAGAAGACATGCCTATTAATAAGGAATCCAATGAAGCTGCTATATTAGGAACATAAATAATAGGGGAAGTAGCACCCCCTTAAGAAACAGCCATAGAGCTAGTTTTTGTAGATGCTCTAGGTATTTCAGATGCTACACCTCTTCAATAAGCAGCTTCAGGTGCATAATTTTGAAGTTAATAGAAAGAATGGATGCTGCAAGAAGAAGAGAGGCAGAAATGGATAGAGCACGCCAAGAAAGAATGCATGCATTGGAGCAATGGTTAAAAGAATACAGAGAAAAAGAAGACCAAAGGCATTCTAAGGATGAAAGATGGTCCAAAGGAATCCCTGAGGAACACACTACAACATGGGATAGACTTAAAACTTTCTATCCTCCGTGCCTCCAAATTGAAGCAGCCACAAATCATGAAGAGGGGAATATTCAAATAGAAACCCCTGTGACTCATACTGCTCCACAACAACAGCAGCAATAGCCCCCTCTTGATGCTTCTCAACAAGACAAGGAGGATTCCTCACAATAAACCAATTGTTGGAGGCTACAAGAGAAGAGAAGAAAAGAAAAATGAGGGAAGAAATTGAAATGAGGATTAATCAATCCCACAAATAAATCAAGCTTCACCACAGCCAATAAATCAATCTCGTAGCCAGAAATAATTGAAGCCCTTCAAGGACTAGAGGACATGGCTAAAGAAGATGAGGATCTTTATGATGATAGCCTCCTATATAGTGAAGATGAAGAGGAAAGGAGGAAAGAAGAAGAAGCCAAGCAAAATAGATTTGCTTAACTAGAAAGTGATGCTGCCTTTGCACAAAGACTACAAGAAAAGCTGGATAGAGAAGAAAGGGCAACACACAAAAATAAAGAAATTAGTCCTCTTCCAGATCCTACCAGTGAAGTCCCTAGAAGCTCAGCCATTAAAGGTAGAGGCAAAGTTGACGAAAGAGACAAAGGAAGGATTAGTAATAGAGTTAGAGGTAGAAGTTATAATAGGGGTAGAAAACAAGAAAGAGGAGGAAGAAGCAGAAACCCCTACGAAGACCTTCTCAGGCCAAGAAGAGGAAAAGGAAATGAATTTAGTAGAAGCTTTAGATATTGGCTGGGAATTGACCATAAAAGAAGTTTTATTATTCTTTATTCTTTTTTAGTTTAAATATCTTTGTAATTGTTGTACAAATATTCTTTATTCTTTTCATTCATTCAATAAAATGCAAATTCTTTTCTTTTCATTCTTTATGTATTTTTATTTTTCTTTATGAATTGCTTTCTGTCCATAAATCTATCAAGGCTCTGATTGAGCCTCGATAATAACATATGTTTTTGCCAAGTTCTTTGTGATCACAGACTTAAAAAGGTCTCAACAAACCAAGTTGACCCTCGAGCTTACATAAGAGAGAAGTTTTCTTCACTTCTCAAATTCTTTTTAATTTGTGTTTTGAAATTTGCTTTGATAAAATTGAATCCCCAACTATTATTGTAGATGATAAAACATTGCGAACAATGTTTGACTTTAAGTGTGTTTTTTTTTTTTTTTTATGGTGGGGGGGGGGGGGGGGGGGGGGGGGGTGTTGGGGTGTTGGGGGTTTAAACAAGATGAATGGGTCTAATAACTTAAAAAATTACATGAATAGAGTATGTACTGATATAGATCAAGTTTCCCACACAAATTCACAAGAACTCAATGAAATGGTTAAAATTTGACAAAATTTTTTCGAAAAATCACTTAGTTAAATGAATTATGAAATTGTCTTGAAACTGAACAATTTTTACCTTGTTTAAATCAATTGACAGTATCTGTGTGAAGTAGTTTTACTTATTACTTAGTTTAAATTTTAGAGCTAGAATTAGCTTAAGGTCCTTAGTAAGGTTACTCAATTGTCTTACAAAAGCTTAAATGATTGGTATGTTTTCCAAATTAGTCATGTTGAGAGCCGTTTTAATTTATGGTGAATGTTCAAATAATAATTGTAACTTAATAGTTTTTCCTTATGCATTATAACTAAAAACAAAACAAAAATTAAATATAAAACCTTTGCTTAAAATTGGAATGGGCTTAGGTTGCTCCCTTAGAAGAGCAACTTCTTGTCCCCTCTTTCAATTTCAAAAAAAAAAAAAAAACAAACGAAAAGATGCGAGCAACACCCCGTCCAGGGATAAAGAAAAGATGCAGGCAACACTCTGTCCCTCTAAAGCTTTAAATAATAAATGAAATTAAGAAATAAAAAGCACAAACAAGGAAAAAGAGTTAGGGGATGATCTAATGTACATGCATTCACATTAGATTACTCTGCTTAGAGAAATGAATAATAGTTTACATACTTTTATATATAAGGGGATAGAAGATGATTGAGTTTCTTCTTACTTTGATTGATCTTCTCAATAATTTTTGCTTAATAATTCTTTATTAAATAATGAGAGTAAAAGATAATTTACATAGATAAGCCAATCAATTTCTATAAACGTAAATCTATTTCAGTAGTAAAGATAATTAAATTTTTCAGCAACCTGAGATGATTTGCGCTTGAAATATTTAGATCAAATGAAGCCATTCATGATTTGTTCTCTTAAATAACCTTGTGACCTTTAAATTATTTTATTTTCTTGAGGATAAGCAAAACTTAAGTGTGTGGGAATTTGATAAGTTATTTTTATTCTATATTTTCCATAGAATTTTGAGTTTAATTTGCTAAGAACTTTAGAAAAACCCTGAAAAAATTAATGCTTTTGATAAATAATGTTGTTTCAAAGCCCTTAGAATCCAATGAGGAGTAACCAAGTGTTTTAATTTAGATTTGGAGAAAACAACAAGCAAAATTAAGATTGAAGAAGTTGAGTCTTGTAAAGTCACAGTCGAGGCCAAACAAAGAAAGAAGACAATAAAAATTGGACTATCGAGCCTTAACTACAAGCCCTCGACATGACCCTCAACTTCAATCAAAGCAATCGAGCATCATTTCGAAGAAAATACATTGTTGAGCCTCAAATCTTGACCCTAGATAGTTGTGTTGACAAACCAATTCTTCATCAGAATTACCTCGAGCCTCAACAATACGACCCTCAACTCTCTCAATTTTACCCTCGATAGAGCAATGGATAAAAATGCACAGTTAACTTAGGAAATTCCTGAAGTCTTGCCCGATCTTGCTTAATATGAGCCTCGACCAACTGATGACACGCGACCCTCGACGAGTGTTTTCACAGACCTTATGCGCTCATGAAAAGTTATCAAATTCTATTAGAAAGAATCTGTTGAATCTGCCACGTGTCAAATAAAGTAGGCCATGCTTTCTGTGCCTAATAGTCCATAAATAAACGTGCAAGCATGCGTTGTAAAGTATGTACCAACAGTGTAAATCAGTATTAACGTAGAGTAGATTTTTGAATGATTCTTTGGTAAAAGAATTTTTATTTTTTTTTACTTGAGAACTTCTTCTGTTTTCTAAGTAAAATCAATTTAACCAAGTGCTTGTAATTTCTATAAATTTTTTAGCAATCTGATTTAGAAAACATTTATAAATTTGAAAAACTCGATCAATGATCGTGAAAATTGAGAAGTTAAAAATCATTCACAACATAACCAGTGCCCAAAGAGGAAGAAAGATAACTCTGTTGCTTCAGATTGAGGAATGGATGCATGGAGAGCCCAGCGGTTGCCAAATATTTCAAGGCTCTTTTTGAATTATAAAGCAAATCTAATGTTGTCCACATGCGGGGTGGGAGCTTTCTACAGTGTTGCAATTCAAGAGAGAGCAAAAGGTGGACAGCTTCTTGCAATAGTTAATTGTTTTATTTTATTATTAGGCATTAGTTAAACTATGAAGCCTTAAGAAATGTAGGCCTAGTAACACGTAATTGTAATATAAATGGAATTAACTTCAAGAAGCTAACATGTGTGAGTGTATGTGTGGGTGGGAAGTGGCTTTTGACAAGATAAAAATAGATGCCCATATTTAAATGGGTGAGGCACGTAGGAAGCTTCAAGGAGGACAGAATAGAACATACCATGTCAGAGATATAAAATGGGAAATAAGAGCAACAGGGGGAGACATAGAAGAAAAAAGTAGTGGTAAGTATGTATTTTCTATTTTTAGGGCACTAAGACCCTATAGTTCTAGTAAAATTTAGAGGTGATTTCCTGAGTTTTGAATGCAATCAAGTAATGCCCATTTCTATTGGGATGTTGGGTTTGAAGGATCTTAATAAAAGAAATTCCATTGAGGTGTTTCTAATCCTTGTTCCCTCATGTTTGTTACTTGATTGATTCATTGAGATGTGTGTTTCATGTTGTGAATGTTGCGTTGATGGGTTAGATGAAATGAATTGTTTGACTTACTTTGATATTGATATTTGATTATTTGGATATTTGTCTATTACTGTTCATGATTTATTTAATTTGTATTTGGCCCATATGGATTGGACAGATTAGATTAGAGATACTACAAGAGGTCTGATAATCTTGATGAACACAACTTTGGTTTTTGAAAGAAATTTGCCATTGGGATATGCGAGTTTTGACAAAACTCATGAAATCACATTCCTAATGTGGTTAAAATTATAAATTTAGGTCACATGGCAGTGCTTGGCTTGTGATTTTATCTAGAGTAGTAATTTTGGTGTGAGTAAATTACTATTTTAATTGATAATTATACATAAATTGCATTGGCAAGATGATTTATGCTATAATTAGAATTTTTCTACTCCACGAGGTAGGCGAGTCTTTTGAGTTTAGTTAAATCTCAAGTAATCAATTTCAATACTCATTCATGGCATTGGTTCAATTCAAGTGAAAATATAAGTGTAATGTTCTTAATCAATTTTTAGCATCTCCTAAATCAAGGACCCTCAACTGTATTGCTAGGATTTTCAATTTCAAGTGTTCAATTATTTATTAGTTTGGTTTTAATTAAAATCAAATTTCAATAGCTTAGCTTAGGGAAAAATTCAAACATCTAGTACTAACCAATTAACTCTCTAAAAATATGACCTTGACTTACTACACTATACCGCTAGCATGACCTCGTACCCTTACCAGCTTTTCACTTATTGAAATGACTTTTACAAAATCATCTAGCTAAGTTTGATTTTATTTTAAGTGCTCAAATTAGAAGTGGTCAAATTTCATTGTGATTTATGTGTACTTGTCTTTAACTCATCCTTTCTTTTTTTTAGGTACATGTGACGATCCCATAGCATCTAATCTATTTGGCTATGATATCATGGCTAACAATAGGGTGGGAGATAGCTATAAGGATTACTCTATCAATATTTAGTTCTTTAGACTTTGTATTGGAGATGGAGACTCCTAGTTATATCATGCTCTATGTAGTCCCTTTTTCTTAGTGTATTCTAGTTGTTAAGCATTGAACTTGGTGTTAGTTTGCTTAGTATGTTTAGTGGACTCTATGAGTCACATGGTAGGTATTATATGTGTGAGGTGTTGTTGCTCTCCTAAGTTAAGAAGAGAGTTTTATGTGAATTTTTTTATATGTAAAGTATCATCATAAGTGCGATATTAAGTTGTACAATATTTATTAAGGTAGTTAACTAGTTATGAGCTATAATGTGTTTATAACTAACCGTAAACATGTAGCAAGCTATAAATATCCCTAAGTTTGTCCATCAATCCTATAAAAAAAATTACCAAAATACAAATTATGGAAAATTAATTACTAAATTACCAATCCAAAATCACATATGAAACATGCAATTGCTTTTTAACATTTAAGTTGCATGATCTGAATGTGATTTCAAAAAATTGGGACCATCGCTATATTGCATTTACAATCTTCACTGTTATATTGCATGCAGTACATGCAATATAAGTTCATGTTGGAAACTCAATGACTTGATTGATAATAGTGGGGGGAAAGAGAAACCAACAGAGTGGCTAATGGTATCAAGTGGTGGCAATTATCAACTGAGTTTATGTTGGTACCCTAGTTTACTATGGTTATGGTAAACTCCGATGTGGTGCATTGTGGTGTTGTAGGGTGCATATTTGGCCAAATTTGGTTTTGTTTCAGTGGTTGTGGAGATGGGGTATTGAGTAACTCACCAAGTTTGTGGTGTAAGCTAATGAAGATGGTCGATTTGATAGATGGTCCTCGTGGTTGTTCGAATGTTTGGTGGGGATACAATTGATGGGCTCGCTTATCTCTAGGTTTAACATGGTAGAAATAAGGTTGAAGAAGGTAGGTTTTGAGAGAACAGAAAACATCCTATGCGCAATGAGATAAGTTATTTTAATATTGCATTTCTTAAGTGTGGTTCTACCAATTCTAATATTGTATTTATCAACCGTTATATTGTGTTGGTATTTATGTAATTAAGTTTGTCTTATTGGTATTTGTGCAATTTTTTTTTATGGATTAATAAACAACAATAAACTCATATTTGAAAACACATTTTACATACATGTCATATATAGCATGCATAAATAAATTTAGCAAGAATTAACAACTTTGTTCACAAACGAGTTCTTGTATCATAGCCTTCACAATTATAGTTGTTGACATCAATTCTTCCTAACTTTTCACCTATACCTTTCCATCCATCTCACAATTTTCATGGGACATATAAAGAGTACTTTGAAATAGAAGCATGTGTTTCGTTCTTTCATTCTTTCTTTTCATGTTTTTTTAAGTTATGGAGGTTGTGGAGCACATTACTTATCGCAAAGTGGCAAGCATATCCCAATTCCTAATTGCTATAAATCAAACATGGATGGACATCACTAGTTCCAAATGTGCTATATATGTTATGAAGTATCATACAAAAAAAAATGAAAAAAAAGGCATTCAAAAACTTTGATATATGCGTGCATTGTTCATGCTCTTTTTTTTCCTTTTAATATATATATATATATATATATGTTTTACTATGCTTAATAACATCATATAATTCCTATCATCAAGAAACATTAGACATTGTTCGAGCTTTTCAACTCTATAGTCTATACTATAATAATTTGTCCATTGGTAAAGCTTTCTTTAAGGAATCAAAAGATTCTATTATATATGGCCATTAGCTTTAAACATTCGATAGTAAATAGATTCAAACATCCTTTCAATACTATTATTTTGTGAAGGTAGAGAAATAGAACTTGTTGATAGTCATCATTGGTCTCCTTTTTGAAGACAAGGAATGGTCTACCATGTTGTAAACCAATCATTCAATTCTTAACATGCACTTCTATATCTTTTCATGCACATTCATGTACATGTGTGTCTCATGAGATGAAAGGTTTTCCTCATTTAAAGTGCCTAAGTGGCACTTTATCATCCCTTACATTGTCATTTACTTGAATTCTAGATAATGACTAGCTATCTCTCTTCCTATTATTCAGGTTCCTTCCAAGCACATCAATCTCACAAGAAGTACCATTTTAGCGCTACCATAATCCTCTACATAGTTTAGACACTTATGTCACATCCCCATAGATACCCTAGGAGGATTAATGTGCCATGTAACAAAATAAAATGATAAACATTCATGTTAATGCCTTAGAGGCTTTTAGAGAAGCATGTGGGCATCAAAATGATAGATCACTTCGTGGCGTGGACAGTTATAATAGGACCATGAGGCTGTTTAGAATAAGAAATTTTGCATGCATATAAGTCACATACAAGAATATCCTTATACACATCTTATATCAAAATCTTAATCGATATATCAACACTTACACAAATATCTATGTTGGATTATTCTTTGTGCAAAATACTAAACTCTCCTCTTGATCAAGCCTTAGTTCCCTTGCTAGCTATAACCTTCCTCTACTGTAGAGCATAGATCAACTCTAATGATCCTTGAAATGATTCAACTCTATAGGAATGTGAGTAAACCACAGCTTAGTGAATGACTAAATCTTAACAAATGTCAAGAAAAAACAAATAAGTTTTATTAAGAAGTATATGTATGTAGCAATCAACCATATGATAAAAATACAGTTTGGATGATCAAATCTAAACCTATAGAGATTTACGCCCTCACTTAGGGGTTAAAGGACCAACTCTAGTGATTTATGCCCAAAAGGGACTCGAACTAAGGAAGGAGAAATTTTCAAACTTGTTTACTATTCATATGCACATATATAAAGCATTATAGTCTCAACTCCCCTTAGAACCTCCTAACTCCACAAGTGTTAGCCTCTCATGTCAACTCCAATTCAAGAGACGTCCTTTGGTGCCTACTTAGTTCCCGTATGGCTAACAACCTAATGGTAACTTTTCACAAAGCCAAATTACTGGAATAACATAGCATTACCACAGAACCGAGTAACCAATACGTGATGTGAATATGTGCAAATGCAATTTATTATGTCATTGAATGCATGTTTGCTTAGTTTAGTAGTTGAATATGATTAAATCCCATTATTTGATGATCATTCAAGTTTCAAACAGTCATCAATATACTCTTTCATCACGCACTTCACAATTCACTTCACACCATTGGCTATCACTTTACTATTAATGTTTATCATTCATATAGTCAACATGCAGCATGTAGTATTCTCAATCCCCATGCAATTTATCCCTTTCAATTGTATTACAGAACATATGTAACTACATAAAAAGCACAAATACTGTGAAGGATCAAATCACTCACCTGTGCATCATGTTTAAAGGTCGTAGTAGTCTATTAGAACTCTAGATCCTGATTTATGGTTCCTACAGAACAACACACATATATTACTATACATATAACTAAGTAAAACTCTTATTAGTGCCTAAGTGTCCTAGATTTGTGTTACGAATTCCTTAGTTTAGTCGTCTCTTTATCACTTAAAGCATGTTGTTAAGGTTATTATAACTTTTCAAGGGAAATCTATTTAGAAATGTGAATCGCAGGTGAGACAAGTCAAATCGTAAGGGAAATCACGGGCACGATCCGGATCATGGTTAGACAAGATGAAAATCACATCATTCTATCTTCCACAGCTTAAACCATAGGGGCAACTCAAGAGTACAATCTAAGCTACAATTGAAGCTATGCTCCAACATTATTTTTATTTTTATTTTTAGGCGATTTTGCACAATTTTAACAGTGGGACTAATGGCGGGCGTGATTTTGACCACAATTAAAGCTGTGTGCGAAACTCTTTCCCCTCGATTTTACTCAATCTCTACTATATCTTTAAACTACAAGTGCAACTCAGCCACGATCTCCAACATACACAAAACAGCAAAGTTAACTTATTCTACTTTTCAACTGACTTTTTCTTCAACTAATACATATATTAAAACATGGCTTAGGATAGACTTAACATAACCATTTCAAGCATACTATATCTAACAAACTTAAGACTTTCATCCTTTAACCTAGTTCCAACATGAGAGTTTAAAGTAGTTTTTTTTCCTCTATTCTATCACATGGCTGTTATGTTTTGTTTTGTTTGTTTGAGCAAAATTAGACTTGTTCATAAGTTTTTACCAAACATACTACAATCGTAGACATAAACAAACTCACAGAGCAAGTTCATACATGTTTTTATCATTCATTAGTAAGATAACTTTGGTTTTAGTTTACTAACTTAAAACATCTGCTAAACCTAACATTTTACTTGTGAATAGTGAAATGTGCATATATACTAATGTATTAAATAAAGATATTTTACTATAACTTATAAAAAAAAAAAAAAACTACCTAATGTATTCTGCGTGATTATTTCACCTCCTCCTTCCAAATTACTTGTAGTAGAGTTTACATATTATTTAAGAGATTTTTCTGGCGGTGAAGGTAAAAGTTCGAAGAAACAATTTGTGTGTGTATATGAGATCATAAAGTAATTTTAGATTTTTTTTTATTTATTTTCTAAAGATAATGATGTCCAATTATAAACTTTCAAATCCCAACTACTTCTTTTACAAGTAAAGGAAAGTAAGTTGTACTTAATTGGAAAATTGTCATTTCAGCACTTAATGGAGGAAACGTTATAAAAAGAGAGGACAAGTTACCCTTGCCTTGTAATTTGTGGTCAAGTAAGCTTTTCAAACAACTCAGGCAGTTTTAAAAGGAGTTTTAAGTGTAGATAAGGAAAATTAAAACCTATAATGTATACGAGATGAACAAATTATGATACTGAAATATATTATTTAGTGTACAACCAAAACATCAATTAGTTTAGGACAACAAAATTAAAGACAAGGTTGTTTTGAATCTCATAAAAATAAAATTTAATTCATTACTTACACTATGTTTGGTTGAATGGAATGAGATTAGTATTCTAGCTTTATTCCCATAGAATATCTATTCATTTGTTTAGTTTGTGAAAAATTCTATCATAAGAATGTCTATTCTATATAATGTGAAATAGATAAAGAATCTCATTCTTCCTTTTACTGGAGGAATGGCTATTCTAACCAGAAAGTATGTTTTATTTCAAAATACCCTTAACTATAAAATAAGGAACTACTATTCCATTCCACCTTATATCGAATTTATATTTACGTGTTTTATTTTAAGCTATCATTGACCAGCTAAAAACATTAAAGGTTTAATCCCTAATGTCTAACTTAGGTTAAGGAAAAACTCGGGGATTACAGCTTAAACTGTTGCAACTAGTTTTAGCTTATCATGGCCTTAACAAGAGACCAGTATAACTTGCTAATGAGAAGCCAAACTTGCCTTTAGAGTAACCCTGCTACTAGAACAAATTATCTTGCTGATGTCACTCGTAATGTTACATGCTTGAGTTGAACTCTCTTACTTAGCCCTCAACCCTTGGACCGTGACATTCTCCCTTAGTAAATTCATGATGCCCTCATAATGAAGCTAATATGCTACCACTACCTACATCCACAAGATCATCAATCCTATTCCACCTATCGTCAACTCCACCCAAGATCTCAACTAAGCTACAAGCTTCTAAAGGCTTCCTCTTGCCATAAACTATTCCTCTAAGACCGCCTCCTAGGGAGTTGCTAAACTGAAAGGATTTGTCCATTAAGGCACATTTACATATGTTTAGGTAGATTCTTGTTTCATTTTTAACTAATGATGCAGTTAACCCCTATCAATAATGTTCTTCTATAGTGACTGCTCCTCGCCTTGAGCTTCATCTACATGAGCCAACTTGACAAGAAATATCTATGTATTAAGTACAATAGGTAGCATTTAGGTGGTCTTGGGATCGGAACTTTGGCTTTGATGCCACTTGTCATGAAATTAAAGGTTCTAGCCTCCTAGTGTATCTTTGTGGTGCTCAACCATCTCTTACATTATCATTTACTTGTATTTTAGATGGTAAGTCATTCTTTTTCTTTCTTTCTTTTTACTCGTTTCAAGGTCATTTTTCTCATAGAAAGCACCATCTTAGCTTTGTCATGATCATTACATATTTAGGAGCCTCAATTTTTCCAATAGGCTTTGGCCTGGCATGGCCTCATAGGATAGCATATCAGCTCGACCAATTTGCTTATGAGAGGTTAAACCTGGCTTTCCAAGTAAACCTACACCCTAAACAAACTACCCTGCTGATATTATTCACAAGGTTATATGTATGAGTTGAATATTCCCATTTAACCCTCATTATGATAGGGGCATTAGCATGAAGGATGAGTTTGCTACTTAAGAGGGATAGCAAACTTTGTAAGGTTAGACTGGAAAAAAACCAAATGGGATTCGATACACTATACTCCACAAGGGTTAGACTATGTTAGTCAAATATAAAATCAATGCTGGAAGGTTAATTTAAGAGAGAGAGAGTGTATGTGTTTTTAAAGTACTTCAAGATCAAGGAAGCTTTAGTGTTGAACCATGCTTTAACACATGTGTGCTTATAATAATAATATAATAATAGACTTTCTTATTGTGACTTGAATGAAGACAACTTAACAACAAATTGTTGAAACCATAGCCAAGGCTTCTTCTTTTTATTACTATGTCCCATATAATCTTTACATTATTCAAATTTATAAATTCAAATTCTTCCTTTTATATCTACAAGCCACATGATTTAGAGTAATGATGGTGAATGTTGAGTTGTCTCTTATGTGTTGGAGATGGTGTAGTTGTTGATCACAGTGTTATAGCTATTATGACACATGAATTTGCAATTATATCTATTATCCTTTTGTGGTTATCCGTAGCTTCTAAGCCTCAATATATTCATGTTACATATAGACACATGGTTGGATGTATGTAATAAATTTAAAGTGTTACATGCAAAGATAGCAAAGATTAAAGTCGAGGATGAGGAGAGAGTTGCCACCTTAATTTACTTCCAATTGTATTATTTACCAAGTTGTCATTTATCTTTATTTTCATTTTCATAAAATATAGAATGTTCTTTTTCAATAAGGTAGATGAAGAATATTACCTAATACTCAATTATTGACAATCTATCATATTATAGACATTATTTTAGATAGAATTTTTTACTCCTATCTCTTATTGTTTTTATATTAATACCTTGAAGGAACTTCTACGATTTTGTTAAAGAACTCTTTATCCCATCATTCTACTTTTTAACTAATATAGATAATAAAAGGTATTTTAATGATTATCACAATTGATAATACATTTGAGTCATTTAATAACCTTATGGGATTAGTCTCATTAAAAAAAAAAAAAAAGGAAACTGTAGATTTTTTCCAGTATTTTACATAATTGTATTCTTGGACTTCCAATCATAAACGTTTCTCTTATATAAATATGTTAATAATTATGGAGCTATTGCTTTTACATCTCCAAATTCTTAATGTTATCATCATATTCATCCCCTTTTGTTGATAAGCAATTTTGGACAAGAGCTTTTAGGCGAATTCCAATCTTCCCAAGCCATGGGCCGATTTGTTGGATATTGGATCGAGTTATTAATGTCATAGGCCGAACTATTATCGATCTGTTAGATATCTTACCGGTCTCCTACTTGTCTAGTGAGATCACTTGTATATTTCAAGCAAATAAACCAACCTACTAGCTACTTTCAACATGCATAGTAGTTTTTAGAAGGTTCTGTAATCCCAAAGATATACTTATCATCTTTTAAGATTTACTTTGCTATATTGTTACTAGATAATTATAGTTATTTGAATTTACCCATCATCCTAATTAATAGTGGGTTTACTCTATAAAAAATTCATGTTGCGTCCAGATAAAGATACGAGCACTCTCTTATTACTTCTTGATTGTCTAGTTATTAATTATTTACTAATTTAAGTATCGAAGTAGTCATGCCGGACAACTTTTACCATCCTACTAACTGTGTTTTATCATGCAAATCCAACCTCTATTGACCCAAAGTCAGTTCTTGGAAAAACAACAAAATACTCTGTTATATTGATCTTTCTACCGACTATTCTAATAAATAATTATAGAAAAATGAGACAAGGACATTCTTTGATGGTCCACATTGACTTCCAGTACCAACTTTCTAGTCTAATTTATTTTGCGTGCTTGACTCTAAAATAAAAGTCATTCCGGGTTAGATTTGTATTAAATGATCGACAGTTATTTCCATTAGGAATCCAGCCGGATCGGATTTGACACGGGTTATGTAAAATCTAAACCCTATTTGATTGATTATAGGGTCATCCAAAATCTGCCCCTATAAGGTTTTTGCAAACCCGAATCCCAATTTGCTCCAACTCGATTGGAAGTTTATCATTTTTTTTTTTTATTACAATGATATAATTTCAATAATAAAACATAAATTATATCACATTTAATAATATATATAAATTTAAAAAAATTAGACATAAATTTCATTTAATATGAAAATAAAATTATAAAATTTATAATTAATTATGTATATACATATTATTATTAATTTTTTTTAATTTTATTATATATATATATATGCCTGGCCAAGTTTTCCAATTGAATTATATATATGATTCGAAACCATATAAAGTTTTAATATCATCTTCATAACCTGTCCCAAATTCATATAAAATTAATCCTACAAGATTTTTAACAGATTAGGTAACCTTCTAACAACCTATCCATTTACCTCCTAGTTTCCATACCTTCTTTTTCACATATTGTTTTCATATTACTCCATCCAGCATTTCCACAAAGATAAAGGGGGGTGGGTGCGGGAACAACATGAACAAACAAACCTGAACATGTGCTGGAAAATTAAAAATGTCATATTCGTCATATGTATTTGTATTTTCTTGACCTCTAAAATAAACTCGAAACTATTGGTGGTACAAGAGGATAAGCAAAAGAGTATCTTCCCTAAGTATAACCATGTAAATATCTTTATTATTGACAGCTCTCTCTCTTTTATATAATTCATTTCAACTATGAAGTTATGAGGATTTAATTTGGTCAATGTATATTTAGGTCATGTACGTCCAGAGATCTTCCCCAGTAGAGCTAACAGGACTGGTCTCATCACCCAAGAAACAAGTCAGCTCATCAACACCAAATTGCAAAATGGGCTGTTGGATTTTTTCCATTTCCATGCAAATCGAAGTAAGTAAGTGGGAGTTTTGTGTCTGCAAATTGAGAAGCTCCGCCTGTGCCTGAGCGAGTTCAGCTTGGAGATCACTCACTTGCTTTTGAAGATGAGAAATAGCTCCTGCACAACCGTAGACCGGATCTCGGATCCTTGCACTTGCTTCGTAAACCATGCTACTCACAGCATCCGATCTCTGAGACTCCGGAAGCTCCTGAAAAATAACATTATTAATCAATGAACTATATAATCATATAAAACAGTTTTAATGATGGATAATTGACAACACTTTCAACACAGTCTAACTGCTGAATCTTTATTAACACTTCAAATGTATTTTTAAAAATATATATTTGGAAACTTCAATACGCTCTGTTGTGAATTGTGATATTAACTGTTTATTGATATATAGTTATAAAAGTGGATACAATAATGATTTAAATGTATGATAATAATAGTCATGGTTTTTTAGATAACTTATTTTAAGGGAATATTTTATGTGGAATCTTGCTTTGTGAAAAAATATTTAATAGGTAATAAACATTACATAAATATAGTGGATAATTTTACAAAATTTTACAGGTAAAAAAGATGATGAGTAATTCAAATTAACTTATAAATACGGTTACATGGCAATTAACATCGGTAACTACCCACTAACATGATGTGCATCATTGATCGAAGACTTTGTTGGGTATTGATAGCAATTTCGGTCTTTTGGCCTCAAAACAATTTAATTAATATATAATAAGAAGAGGGCATTTTCGGATTTGTGAAAATTTGTTTCGTCCTATTAGGTTTTCCTTATTTGCCAAGGACAGTACAGAAAATAGCAACCTTGGGGTATTCAGGTCTATAAAAGTATCTAGTACAAACAACTAAGACCGAATTTCTAACATAAGTAATTATTTAAACGATTAATATATGTGTGTGTGTGTGTGAATGTATTACTTTCTTCCTTATTAGGTATAGAAAAAAAAAATTTAAATCTTTATGCACAATCTACCTAATCAAGAGAACAATGTTTAGTGCACATAAGGAGATGTAATTTAATATCATCTTGGTAAAAACATTTACAATTGGGCACATTTATTATATATGGTGTAATTTATAAGTATATTCCATATATGTGCTGCCCTCTATCGTAAAAAGTGAGCATTTAGACACACCAACTGTCAGATGGCCAAAAAAAAAAAAAAAACACACCAACTATCATTAATTAATAAACGTTTTATGATATTTATAGAACTATTTTTTGCACTTGATGAAAATAATAATAAAAAGTATAATAACAACATGTTAAAAACTAAAATTTATGTTTTTGAAAAAATTAAAGGTTTTAATAATGCTCAACTTTCAAAACAAAAAAGGGCAAAATGGATAGAAGGCAAACATTAGAAAACATTGTCCGATTAACTAATAACTATCCTATCCGTACATCTATATACTGTAGACACGGCTCATCAAATAAAAGGGAATAATATAAAAATTAACCTGCAAGAGCTTGATGATATTTGCTGCTCCAAAAACTCTATGGGCAGTGGTGAATTTATAAGGCTCGGTGGGAGGAAAATATGGAGCTAGAACACACTTGTCGACGCACCGCCGACGGAGAATCTTGCACGCGGCGCATGGACTTACCACAACATTGTTATTGTTATTACTATTATAGAGGCCATGTGGAGGAGGAGAAGATGGTGAGGAAGGTGGAGGAGCAGTGTTGGTGGCAGGTGGAGTTTGCAATTGGAGTGATGGTGAATAAGATGGAGAATGTGCCAATGTTTTAAAAGGTATAGTAATTGGAGCTGAAACTGTAAGTCTTTCTTGGTACTTTGGGTTCTCCATTTTTGTATTCAATAAGAGTGAAAGAGAGAAAGAAAGAAAGAAAGAAAGAAAGAGATACTCTTTGCTGGTTATTGGAAGTGGTGCATGGACATACATATATATAGACTCGGATATATGGAAATTTGAGGCGTACGATGATATTATATTTATGGGGAGAAAGAAAAAAAGGGAAAAAAGAAAAAAGATCGTCAATAGGTGTGTCATGATTAGAAGAAAAAATTAATTGAGTGTAATACATCATATTGAATAATCACTAAGGTATCACTATGGGTAAAACTATTTCATGTTTATTATCTAATAAAAAATTTATACGATATTCAATTTTTATTTAAAATACATTAGTACTTATCAATCATTCATCTAAACAAGCGGCCTATTGAAACTGTTTTTCTATAGTCATAGATCTGGAAATTGGTATTTCAGAAGTTTGTGGGATGACTTTGATTTTTATGGTAGCTATAACCATCGACATACCAAGATGACGTCAAGCCTGTTAGATATTGCCAACGATATTTGAAGGATGGACTTCAGTGGAAAACAACAAAGCCCAACTTACCAAAAGGATCTTTTTCAATTTTTCGTTTTTTTTTTTTTCCCTCCTCCTTTGTTAGCTATTTTCTTTGCTTGGAAAATTGAAGCTATCAATTTGAAAAGGCATTGATAAGAATGGGCAAGTTGAAAGTTGGACTTTTTTTTTTTCCTCTCCAATTATAGTTGAAAAAGGAGATATTGCAATCTGAGATCTTTCCTATAAACTTTTATAAGAGATGTCATTAGACTACAGGATTATCGACAAATCTAAAGTTTTTTTTTTTTTCTTTTTATGAAATTTTGAGTTTGATAAGTATATATACATATATGTATAAGATATAAAACAAAGGCAGATAAAATAAATTAAATAGTAATAGAAAATAAATGAGAAGGACCTTAAATTTGATATGTTACAATAAAGAGCCTCCATTTTGTACAATCAATTTTTATATATTTTTTTCTTGTTATAAATTAAAGAAATCCCAAGTTGTGTTAAAAAGTCTGAAAAGAATACCATAAAAAGACTTTACTTTACCAATGTAATGGATGATAGGTGGCAATGAGGAAAAACAAAGAACAAAGAGAGAGAAGATGGAGAAGAATTTTTAGAAGATAACTTCATTTATTCATTGATTGATTACGTATAAAAGGATTTTACAAAATTCAACAGCATTTTAGATTTGGTGTAACCGTACTAAACACGTGTATATATACATATGAACATATATATGTGTGGAAATGTAGAACCAAATATATGTATTCTTATACAGGCTTTTCTTCAAAATAATAACAAAACAAATTCCAAAAATTTAATTAAGCAGTAACTGCATCTAAATTTTTCTTTTGACTAAGTTTCACAACCTTATGCCCGCAATAAATTGCTATTTAAATTAACCTTTTAAAGCGTTTTCTCAAATTTACCAACATGTTGACATGACTATTTTTGCTATGGTTTGGCATAGAAAATACAGGTTAACGAATGGGGAAAAAAATCTATAATTGTACAGAAATATAAAAGTCTTTTTTCTTTTTTTTTTTTTTTGTCCTTCAAAAGTATAAAAGTTAAAGCGTAACGTACAATAAATTGAAAAAATGCACTGACCAAGGAAAGTACATAAGTTTAGTTGCACAGATATTCAGGGATCAAATTGTACGATGGAGAATGTATGGGTTTACTTTAGGGTTTTTATACTGTATAGGAATCAGCCCCCCTGCTATATTTTCAGTAGTCGTCTCATCAATTTGAAATAAAATTACATAAATAAAATTTAGATAAAATTAATTATTTAAACATCATCACCATATCGCATGTCAAATATGCAATACTAAAATTTTTTTATACCGCATATCTAATAAGCGATACACTTTTGTATCGCATCCTGCACAAATGATGTACACATGTATTGCATTTGCAACATGTGATACACATGTGTATCATCTGTGTAAAATACAATACATAATTTGGTTAAATTACTGTATCTCATCTTAGATTTGCGATACACCTGTAAAATTGCGTATCTTAATTTAAGATGTGATATAGCAAATGTATTTAGGTCATTTTTTATCCAAATCGTATTTGTGTAATTTTTTTTTAAGGATGGTAGACATGTATTTCACCCCGTGGTTTTAATAGGAGTGGACATGCTCATTTAACCAATTCATGACCCCATTTTTTTAACCGAACCAAAATAATCAGTTTTCAAAATCTCAAATCTAAATCGATCCATTATTAATGGTTAACCGTCTTAACAGTTAATCAAATTTTTTTTGTTAATATTTTCAGTTTTTAATTTTATCCATTTAACATAATGGTTAATCAAAAGTTATGGTTAATCATATTTTCAGTTGATCTAAACTCTTTTGTTTCATAATTATATTGAAAAATTACAAATTCACAAGTTAAATATTACAATTACATTAAAAAATTATAAATCAACAAGTTAAATAACTATAAAACCAACAACAAATTAGAAATATAACTCTAATACAACATTACATAAATCAAAACTTTACAATCTTCTCCTTTTTTCAAATTACAACACAGCAATAACATAATTGTTAAAACATAAATATCTGAATTATTGGTTTTTTAACTATTAACCATTAACCATTGGTTTATCATGGTTAAAAACTGAAACCAAAAACCAAAGAAAATAAAAATCATAATCCTAAACCGAAATCGATGGACTGGTTAATTACATTTTTCAATTGGTTTTCTGGTTTCAGTTCAATTTTATTAGTTTTTTTGCCCACTCCTAGAATGTAATGTTTTTTTTTTTTCTTTTAATATGGTACTTTTAGAGTATAACTTCATCTGAATGTGATATTTTTATTATAATATAATATTTCTATCCAAATGTGATATTTCTTTTGGAATACTTACTTTCTCATCCAGATGTGACATTTTATCCCAATGTAGCATTACATCATTCTAATATGATACTTCTTTTGAGTACCAATTTTGTTCTGATGTGATATTTTTATCGTAATGTATAGGAAAAGCGAATGCAAATCTTTTAAACAAGTGAATTAACCCATCATCTTCTGGAAAGTAGACCACCACAATCGCATAATTTCTAATGGTGGATCAAGGCAGTTACAGTGAGGAGAAAGCTAGGTTAGAAAAATTGAAGTGGATTATGTTGCTAGAAGCTTCTACAATCCATCAGTAAGATCGTTATGCCATTAATCTAACCGTTAAAATAAATATAGTAAATAAACTATCAACTATTTTAGTTATCCAATCATGGTTTGGTATGGTATGAGTCGTTGGATAGTGACGAGACAGTCCCGTTAAAATAAATAGCGAGACATAGAATTTTTCTATGTTGCTTATTAATTTGGTGGTGGATTTTTTTTTTTCCCTTGAAAGTGTTGTAAAGACACCTGTTGTGTTGGTTTTTTTTTTTTTTTAAGGAAATTATAAATGATCCCCTACGAGTTTGACGTAAGTGTAAATATATACTCTAAACATACAAAGATTGGAAAGAACCCCCTTAAATTTTCATTATCAGTAACATAATGGATTTGACCTTTTAATTAATCAAAACACATTAAAATCAAAGTTTAAGGGGGATGTGGGTGTTAAATTATTTTTTGATAGAATTGACTTTTGAGAGATATTTTTACACTAAGGTCAAATTTTGAAAGGTTATTTTTCAACTTTTGGAAGTTGTTTATCATTTTATCAAAATTCAAAGGATTGATTTGCAACATCTAAAAATTTAGAGGATGTGTTAGCACTAAAGTCAAGATTTGGAGTGGAGGTCATTTGCATTTGTCCCCCTTTTTTCCAGTATAGGGATCTAATAGTGGTTTATGTTCCCCGGTTTCGTTTTCTTGTATGATACTTGATCCTTTTGCACTGTGGTGATTTTGGTATTGGAAATCTAGTGTATTATTTACTTCTTCTTAAGCTAATTTATTCATATGTGTGTGTATACATTACTATATTTGTTAGCCTGCCATCATATAAAGTAACATCAATAATCAATCCTGTAATATTGATAAAAAAAAAAAAAAAAATAGCAATACACGGTAGTTACAACTGATTAAGGGATACTAGTAGAGTTTTGCTGGGTTTGTCACTGACGATGGCAATTGGAATTCCATGGTTTTCAGCATTTAATCCCTAAGTGACCCCATGTTGGACTAGCAGTCCCAATATTTTATTTTATTACTTGTTTACTTTGTTAGAATAATAATTTCATTATATACTTAAATTATGAAGAGATATCACGGCATTTAAGTGGTTATAGTAGCAATTTTATAAGGAATCTTATTATGAAAATTATTAAATAATTGGTGATTACTCATATCTATAAATAGCAATTCAATAAAGGAGTTGATTACTTTCTATAGTACTCTTATTTCAATAAATAAATAAAATTTTATTACTGTTTTATTCCAAATTTTTTTATTAACTTCTGAAATCATAAAAATGTTAATGAATGGAGACGTAAGTGATTTTGTTGCTCTTGTGGTTGATACTCATATAAAAGTTTTTGCTCATACTACGTTGTTTTATTAAATTCATCATCATACGAGGATTCTAAGTGCTTGGATTCTCCACATTCTTTCATTTCATACGAACGAACTGGTTCCATCATATTTTCTCCTTCCAAACTGTCAACCAGAGGAATATAATTTTGTTGATATAATGAAAAAGGCACTTTTGTAAAAAAGAAGTATAATTTTGTTCACATTTTTCCTTTTTGTTAAAAGCATTGCTTGTGGTGGCTATACTCGTAATAATAGAGTCTTAAGTTGCTTAATGACATGCATGATGTTTATAAGCATAATAGGATGTTATACTTTAAGCTAGCTACCAAAGTCTATTTTCGTTGTAACGAATCGATATTACATGTATATAGCACAGTTTATTTTCGCTCTATCCAGCAAGGTTATGTTCTACTTATAATAAATAATAATTGGAAAAAGTTTGATAGAAGTCCCCTATTTTCTTCTCTGGAATTAGGGTTACCAACTAGCCAAGATACTCACGAGCTATTTGAGCTCCACTCAACTCGTTTGGCTAAACGAACCGAGCTTGAGCTTGAGTTCAGGTTCGTTTAGCTAAATAAGCTGAGCCTAAGCTTTTTTTAATCTCGCGAGCGAAACCTATTAAGAGCTTATTTAATATATTTATATAATATTATATATAATTATTTATATTAATCTAATATTATAAATATAATTATATAAATAATTATTTATATAAATGAGCTGAGCTCGAACTTGCGAATTCTTAGCATATTCAAGCCCATATATTTTAGGTCCATTAAAAACCTAGCTCAACTCAACACGTTTTGCATCCTATCTACAATATTATGTGATGTCCTTGCGTCTATTTCAACTCATCGGTTTGTTGCTTATATTTGAAGCTTCAAGTGATTTGAGGAATGATATCATAGACGGTAAGAAAATCGACTAATCAAGGATGGCTAGTGATCAATCGGTAACCTAGAGTGATCGATCCTGGTTCTTCATGAGAGCTCAAATCCATTTATTATTTTGTCTCTATGGATGCTTATAAGCCTTAAGTTTTTTTGGTGCATATAAATAGACTTGTGCTAAAGTTAAATTCAATAGGTATCCTAAAAACTTTTAAAATTTTATGAATCTTGTTAGAAACGTAGGACTTTGACATCCTATTTCATAAGTTGTCGGCACTTAATACTTTTTTAATTTTCTTCTCAATATGATTAATATGAATTTAGATATATGGATTCCTGGATAATCTTTTATGGTGAAAATTAATACTTATCAATGTAAACTATGATGCAGAAAAAGAAAAGAAAAAGGAAAAGAAACAACAAAAGTGCAGATCAAATTTGGAATGACCAAAATAGTGAAAATTTATCTTGTTTATTGATTAAGAAAAATAATCGCGACTTCAAATCTTAAATTATCGAGCTAATTAGATAACAAAGACATCCACATATGTATGATGCATATATTATATGATATAAAAAAGCATCTTTATTTGTTATTAACACTGGCCTTAAAAATATATAAATTATCTATGATTGTTATTCATTTTATAAATCACTTTTTCCTTACAAAATTCCATTATGGTTTGGCCACTTTGCCATATGGAATAAAGGGGGAACTTGTTATTCATTTTGTAAATCACTTTTTGCTTACAAAATTCCATTATGGTATGGGTACTTTGCCAGAAGAAAGGGGGGAATGCAGGTCTAATTCAACAGGATTGTAATAAGGTTTTAATGGCTATTATAATATTCACTTGCTATAAATTATAAACAAATAATTATTGAAATAAAATATAAAATATTTATAATGTCCTTTTTATTTATCATAGAGAGAGAGGATAATTGTATAGATGATATTTTCAAGATAAAGGTACGTAATAGTAATTTATTATGAATTCTCATTCCCTTCAAGTGAATAATGTAATAGCAACTTTATATCGATCAAGAATGGAATGAATAACTATTCATGTTAAGTAAATGGATTGTTAATGATTTACTATATAATATATTTTATTTCACTATTTTATTTGTTTATTTGTTTATTTTCCTTTCAAAATACATTAAAAAGTGAAACCAACAACTGTTTTAAGGGTATGACGTCATGTTTGGTTGGATATTGAATGAATATTCCATCCTGCCTTTATTCCTTATGAAACATTCATTCCTTGTGTGGTTGTAAGAAAAGCTATTCCATAAATAATTACTATTCCTTGTAAGTTGGAATAGACTCCGAAACACACACAAAAGGAATAACAATTCTCCATATAAAACAATTTTTTATTCCACAAATACTCTTCATATAACAACACAAAACATAGCCATGCCCACAAAAAAAATCCATTGATGAAAAAACCAAACCCTCTTAACAAAGCCATTGAGCATAAACCCTAGAAATGAAATTCTTCAACTATGATGATAACAACACTTCCAATTAACCAATTAAAAGAATTACCTTCATTACTATCCTCTCAATGCCAAACTCTAATCACTTTGGTAAATCGCTCGTTCTTCACAATGACAATTTTTCATTTTGTGTTGCTAAAAAAATTGTTCATATACATATTTTTATGTTGTTTATTAATTGTCTCAAGGCTTACTGAAGTATAATAAAAGTTTCAATCATTTTTCATGATAGTGATGTGTGTTTTTTATTTTTAATCCAATGTTGTGGGTCTCAAACTTGATCAATCACACCCCGGTTTTTCCCTCTCTTTTTTTTTTTCCTATTTTGTTCTCATGATGTGTGACCATCTTCATCACACTCCATATTACCTCTTTTATGTGTAGTTGTTAGAAGATAAAATTAGGTATATATAGGCTTAATCCAGTGAACTTTTGAAAAATAATTTTAGGAATATTGAGGTGTTTCACAATTTTATAGATGGGTTACATCAATTTGTGATATCATCTTGTTTTGTTTGTATAGCAAGTATTTGTAAATTTCTACATTTTTTCTGATTTTGTTAAAAAGATTAATCCAGCCATAGACACACACACACACATATAAATTTAACTACTTAAGGAAACATGGTGGTCTCGTTGAATAAGTTGGTTAGTTTCCTTCTACGAAATTTCATTTCTATGTGTCAAATATGGTGTTAGACATAGAAAGAGCAACTACAATACGATATACTATATACATGGCTTTAAAAAATATATAATATTTTCAATGAAAATGAAGCATGATATTTGTTTAATTTCATATTCAACCACCAACTTTTGTTCTATCAAGCCAATTAACATATAACAAACAAAGCCCATTTAACTTTTTCCTTCCAAACTGTTTGTTTACAATTAAGAATCTGTACAATATAGAAGGGGAAATCAACTAAACACCCTACAATAAAATGAATAGTAGTCATATTATAATACATCTTACGTACATCCAAACCTTATGTGGTGGAAGTAATGAGGTTTATTCGATATGTTGGTCAGAGTATTTATGAGTTTGATTATAATGTATTTGTGGTTTAATTGATCACTTTATCTTCCTTGTGGGATCATACTATAATCAAACAAATTATGTATTTTTATGGGTCATTATCTTTTATCATATAATACATTAGTCATACTCAATCTTTCAACTATAATATATGTGTAGAGCAAGTATTATATATTATATAATGTATAAATTTTTACATTTATATGATTTTTGTGTTGTAGCAATGGATGGCTTGCAATTGACCTTTAATGATCCAAGAAAGAAAAAGATAATTGATACTTGCATTTTTAATATATGGTTACTATTTTGCTCTTATCATTGTTCTTGCTTAGCCATTTTTATTTCTTCATCATCCTTATACTTATCAACCCCAGGTTAGATCATACGTATTAGATTTCTATAAAAATCGTGTATTGATTAAAAGACTTGTTTATAGTGGTGATGTAACATGTACTGAACAACTTAAGATGGATAAACATGCTTTTTTAAAACTTTGTTAGATGTTAGAGAATATAATGGGACTAAAACCAACTAAACATATGTTAATAGATGAGCAAGTTGCAATGTTTATACATATATTTTTTCACCATGTAAAGAATAGAGTCATTAAGTATAGCCTTAGGAGATTAGGAGAAACCGTTAGTAGGTGTTTCCATAATATGCTAAATGCTACCTTACGATTAGGAGCTCACTTGTTGACAAAGCTAGGTCCATCCCTGAAAATAGATCATTGATGGAAATTTTTTAAGTATAAAATAAGTAGAACTTCATTAGTTTGAAAAGTTTAGAAATCCATATTTTATTATATTTTGTTAAAATTAAATATGGCTTTTTTTTCTTTTTTAGGTAGAACTATTTAGCTGCTTTGGACGGAACTCATATCAAGATTAGAGTGCCATTCAAGGACAAACCTAGGTATTGAACACATAAAAATGAGATTGCTACCAATGTCTTAGATGTATGTACACCAAACATGCAAATTTGTTTATGTGTTGCCTGGTTAGGAGGGCCTTGCAATTGATAGTAGAGTTATTCAAGATGCAATCAGTAGGAGGAATGGACTTAAAGTATCTCATGGTAAGTATTCTTTTGTTAAGAAAAAAAATGAAGAGGTTTATAATGTAGCTAACAAAAATTATGATATAGATTTTTCTTTCTTTAAATAAGATGTTATTATTTGGTTGATGGAGGCTATCTTAATTGTGAGGATCCCTTACAACATTCAGGGTTCAAATATATCACTTGAATGAATGGCGTTAATATCATCAACTAAGAACCCCTGAAGAGCTTTTCAATTTCAAACAGATGATGTTACTGAAAGGTGTCTTCGATTGTTTAAAATGCAATGGGGTATTCTAAGAAGTCCATCCTTTTATCTTGTGAAAATTCAAATCGAATCATATTAGCTTGCTATTTACTTCATAATTTTATTAAAAGGGAAATGACATTAGACCTGCTTGAGGATCAATTAGATGAAAGTGAAGAAAATGTTGGTAATGTCGAGAAAGATTCAATCACAACAATTGGGAATAGTGATGGATGGAACAATTGGAGACTAAACTTAGCAAAATAAATGTTCAATGATTGGACAGCTACGAGACACAATCGTAGTTGATTTATATTGTTTCCAAAATTGTCGACATTTCTTTTGTTGAAAAAAAATTATGAATGTATTCTTACATAATGGAGAAAGTGCCCTCTTTGTTTTGTATGTTAGTAGATGAATTTCCTTTTGTACATGAATGTATGTGTCACGCCCCATAGGGTACCCTAAACGTAACAGTCCGCCACATGCCATATAAGATTCCCGAATTACCACCTTAGTCTTTCGGGAGTCTCACATAGATGTAAGGCGTACCTTTACACAATAGAGTACAAGTCCGAATGGAGATAAAAGCTTAATTTGGCATGCATGGGCAATAGGATATAATTCATGATCATAAAAGAATATTACATAATTCTAAGGGGCATTCCCCCGCAAAAGAATATTAGCGGGCCATTACAGTCATCCAAGTCTTAGAAGTTTTCTATGGAAGTCTAATACAAAAAATATAACTTCTAGGGAAAACTCCTAGCTTCTGTACCTGTTCAGCCGGGTCTCTTCGCCTAAGCCATAAATGCGTAAGCTGCAAAAGGAATGGTCTGTAGGGATGTAAGCTAACTAGCTTAGTGAGTGTAATCTCCCACAAAAACATTTATATCACAACAATTCAACCAAGTTATTAATCAAGCAAGTGTATGCATCAAACACATGAGTTCAACATACATATGACCAACCGGAAATCATATGTGGATGGAATTGCGCCCTCCATCCCGGGTTAGCAGATTAACGAATCCTGCGGTACGACAATATCCCGTTTATGGCTCACGGCTAACCTACGATTATCGATGTCGTTTATGGTTCACGACTAACCTACGATTATCGATGTCGTTTATGGTTCACGACTAACCTACGATTATTCGATGTCGTTTATGGTTCACGACTAACCTACGATTATTCGATGTCGTTTATGGTTCACGACTAACCTACGATTATTCGATGTCGTTTATGGTTCACGACTAACCTACAAATGCTCATGCTCCATCCCCTTGTGATATGCACATGTCAATTTATCATTTACTCAAGTAGTTGATTAAGCCAATTTACTTAGGCGATCAATCAATTTATCAGACAATCCATCATAGCTAACTATACAATCAAAGTTTATCACCCGGTTTCGATATTCTTAAATTGTTTCTCATATCATCAACAATCATATAATTTCCCAATAATCCCCATTATTCATATTCCATTCAATTGACCTACATTCTAGTGCACTACCTTACAAGCACATACAATAAATGAATTGGGAAGAAAAACTCACTCCGCCATTGGTACTCCGGCCTTCTAGTAGTAATAGTCCGGAGGTAACTCGTCACCGTCCACGGGTTCACCTATTCATATAAGAAATTACCCTAATAAGTATTCTATCAACTTAGGGCACTAAAACTCTAAGGAAACTTAGTGAAATCGGAATTCGCGTCATTTCCGAAGTTCCGTTTTAAAATGGACATAACTTGGTCGTTTTAAGTCGGAATTTCGCAAATTATATACCGATTCCTATCTACTTCGGAAGAGCTTTCCAAATATGAAGTTTAAATCAAGTTTTGAAAATATCTAAGCCTCGGAATTGAGGGATCAGATCTGTACAGCGGTTTCCTTGATTCCAAAAATGCGGTTTTGATGAATGCATTTGAGATTCCTAAGTGTAATATGATGCTAAATGCAATGGAAATGATTTTCCCTATCATGAATGTCATGATGTGGACTTCAATGAGTCTATGTTCTCACAACTTTTGGATTTAAAGAATTTTACAAATAAACTTTTCTTAGAAACCATCTCATACTAATGTTTAGTAAGTGAATTTACTACATTTGACCACATCTACATGTTACATGGATTTCCTCTAGAAAACTCTACTTTGTTTAAAGAATATTCGACCCCTATATTAGTTATATCCTAAGGCCTTTATTTCTTTAATAAAATCTACATTTACAAACTTTTAAGTGGGTCTTTTACTATGGGGTTTCCAAAAATCCGAATTTACAAAAGTCCATTTTTCAAGTTGATTCCTTTAGGAAAAATATATTTTATACTTGAAACTTTAAGTATCTATTATACCTATATCCTAAGGACTTCATTTATTTAAGAAAATATCATTTTTGAAGTTGGAAAAATAGTGTACCCCTCCTTTCTAACCCTTCATCCATTATTACGAATTTGGTTTTTCATAACTTTTAACTCAAAACTCCTATGGACTTCATCTCTTGTTTTCAACATTTTCTTTAGTAAAAACTCCTTTAGACTCATGAAAAATACCACTAATCATTATCTATTACCCATAGGCTTTATTTCTCTTATAAAATATAAGTTTAGAAGTTGTTAAAAGTGTTTTTGACCTTGGTTTTCAAAGTCATCCGAATTTTCAAAAGTCTTTTTCTTGTAAAGTTTTTCTTTTTGACTTCATGGACCCATATATATATAGATCTATACACTAGAAAGTCATTTACTAAAGACAAAAGTGTTAAGAGACTATTTATGCACATATGAACAAAATAATAATGAAACTATAAATGCCTACATGCTCATGAGTAACAAGATGATGGATCTACTTTATCAAAAGCTTAAATGAGTTTTAAAAACATAAAAACCATATTTTTATAAAAGATCCTTTGTTTAAAAGACTTTTTGATGGATAAAAGTAAAGCTTTTGGTATAGAAACTCCTTTAAAGATAGATCTACTTGTAATGGTTCGGGATTTTTGTTTAGATATCTCATTGTTCCTACTAAAAGATCATGGGAACATAGAGTTGAAATATCCAAAAATCACTTAGCCATAACAAGTTTTATGAGTTGGAAGTAGTAGATCATAACTTACTTGAAGTGGATGTAGATGAAGAGAAAAATGGAAGTTGTGAATGTGTTGTGTGGGGCTCAAAGTTTCGGCCACAAGGAAAAGGGAGAGAGAGAGAGCTTTTACACTTTAGAAATTTTGGAAAGTAAAGAATGAGGAAAGAGAGAGAAAAAGGTGGTTTATATAAGAATGATTAGGTTAAAGATGAGAAAAGAAGTAAAAAAAATATCAAATGGCATGGATGGGGGGGGGCCATATGCGCCGGTTTTGAAGAGAAAAAGGGGGGAGAAAACTTGTTTGTTTCCACTTTGATTTGGCTTGATTTGATCCATGCATCAATTGTCATAAATTGTAAGAGATGAAGTGACAAAAGTTAGGGAAGGAAGAGTTGTGATTGATGGTAAGAGTTGGATTTGTAGGGAGGCTAAAAGTAGGCTAGGTAGTGTAGGTGTACTTTATGAATAGTAAAGAATAGTTGACAAGACAATTTTTAATTTCCGGTAGTAATGAAATACGAAAAAAAGGCTATAACTGTATTTTTCATAAACCGGAAAATTATGAAAAATATATTTTTGAAATCCTTATTTTTTCGGTTCTAATGAGTACTCATAAGAATATTTTTGAAATTCTAATTCCGGGGCACGTTTTTCTATAATGGGTCTCGGGATGACCCGGAATTGAAATTTTCTTAAAATCAGATATTTTCTTAGTTTGAAATATATTCAAGAACTATAATCAAATTAAATTTTTCTTAGAAAAGTTATTAACTGGAAACCGAGGAAAAGCCAGAATTAGGGTTCTAGTTCTCACTCCAGACTTGAGCTATACCGGTTTAGGGTTTTGGATTTCCGGTTCTAGGGTTATCTTAGCTACTTGAAAAACCGGGGTTTACAGTATGTCTACAAACAATGTACCGTTGGAGGTCATCTTTCGATACTTACATTATTGCTTGCCTTAGTAATCGTATGTATGATATTTTAATTCGTGTGTGAAGGTTAAACATTCTGAAGTTATAAATTCTTTTTCTACTTTAGTAATTGGATAATGGTTGTTTTAGATATGGATGAAATTCAATCATCACATGTACCTCTTCAATCAAGCAAAGGAAGTAAAAGAAAGTAAACATGTGCAAAGGATAGGGCAATGGTTATATGTATGGTAGAGCTACATAATATAGGGTCACACAATGCAGATCTAGATTCAAAGCCAGATATCTTGGAGAGCTTAAAAGAATGCTATGGAAAAAGTTACCCAATTTTGGATTAAAAACAAAGCTGCACATAGAGTCTCGCATCAAAACTTTGTAGAAAGATTAGATTATTATCTATGACATGATACATGGTCAAACAATGAGTGGCTTTGGATGGGATATATCCCGAAAAATGATAGTGGCAGAAAATGAAGTATGGGAGGCCTATTTAATAGTAACTGAATAATTTCTCCATAGTTTTGTCATCTTTCTAACATTTTTATTAGATTCTTTTTTATAATTCCAATTTGCAAATTAATTTTGACAACCTCTATGCTTTTATTCTTATAATTTGTTATACGTGTCCAATTGAGCAATTAAGATAATTATGTCAAATAAATTTGTGTTTTACATTTTGTTATGATTGAAAGAGTATAAACACTTTTATAATTTTTTTCCCTTTTTAGAGCCATAAAGATGCAATCAATTCAAAACGAAGAGTTTTTTTATATTTTGATGAGTTGTAGTAAATCTGTGGGAAGGATCATGCTACGAAACAAAATGCACAAATTGTTGATGATGTTGTTGAGGAATTGGACAAGGAGGATGAACAAGTAAATGATATTACTCTTGGATGTCCTATGGAGAAACTTTAAAAGATGATATATCTCATGATAGTAGTGCCGATCGAACTTCTTTTAAGAAGGGAAGAAGAACCATGCCTAAAGAAGGCAATTCTGAGACTACAGCTGCTACAATCACACTTGACAAAGGAATGAAATTACATGGGGACAAATTTTTTGAGGCTATGAAGGATCTAACTTTTGACAAGACTTTGTTAGCTAATTATGCGAGTTAGATTGTATTATTCAAGAGATGGAAGGATTGATAGAAATGGAGAAGATTACTACTTTAAATAAGATACTAAACCATCCTCAAAAGTTGGTTATGCTCTTTGGCCACCCACCTAAAGGACACTTGCCTTATGTGAAAATGATTTTAGGGAGCAATGGTTAAGGAAGCATTCAAAGAAAGCTTCATAATATATTCTTTTGTACATAACTTCCCTTTTTTCTATATTTAGAAGGAAACTGTGTTTCATTATGCTCCTATGTATGTTGTCTTTTGTGGAAATTTGTAAATATAACAATGTATGTTCAAGTTGTTTTGCTATAGGAGTTATTTTCAATAGGTACAAGGGGATTTAGCATTATAGCAAAAGGATATTATGCCCATATTTTGTTTAGTTGGGTTGTAATATGGAAAGGAACACACTTTATGGAGTTTTATGGATGGTTGAATGATAATATTATTTAACTTTTGATGAAACAAGTGTTTGACTCATTACAATTATTTTATGTAAATTACAGGAATTTCTCAAACATATTTTATTTTTCAATTTTCTCTTCCAATGATGGTATCTTTTTATATAATACATTTTTTAAAAATAATATTAAATGTATTATGACGATTTATATTTGTAAATTTTTTTACGCATTTTTTGCAAAAGTTACAAATTATTAAATTGAGCTTAAAAATACATATTTCTAGTCTTCTTATTTTATTATATATATATATATATATATATTAGTTTGCAATCAATTTATAGGAAAAACATTTACATATTGCCTATAACTTAATTTTTTATATAAGCAAAATCCAAGGGCATTATAATACTTTTCTTAGCTATTCAGCTTTTTTTCTTTAAATACTTCCAGCCAACCAAACAATTGCATTGGCATTTCATTGCAATCATCCAAACGCTAAAATAGTCATTCCAACCGTATTATATTCCTGCGTCATATTCATTCATTTCTAATTTTACTCCATTCCAGTGAATCAAACCGCATAGGTGTTAAACTTTCTAAAAAGTAGAGGATCCATTCAATTTTGAAAGTTTTAAGAGGATACCTATACAATTTACCCTAAAGTTTATGTTTATGCACAAGATATTATACACCCTTGGATCAAAATATCCTATTTCAACATAATGACTTTACTTATTCTGTCCAATAATTTTAAATCCCAAGTCTATATGAGGGTTTTTTTTTTTTAATATATAAAATGGTATTATTTTTTTTTAACTTTAAACAAATAGATTGTTGCAATGCAATAAATAAAAAGTAAAAATAAAAGATAAAAAATTAAAAAATTAAAGAAAGAAAATTAGGTAACGTGAAGATTTATGTAGGAAAACTTAAGTAAATTTGGAGTGAAAAATCACGAGAGACATTCCTTTTTTATGTCGGCATAATATAATAATGATTTTTTAATCTCATCGGTCTCAGTTGTTTGGACTCCAGGGCAAGTCTATATAGAGAACCCCACAAATCTTTGGCATTATATGTACATCCAGAGCAGGCAAGATTGAAAGCATAGATGACAATTCCAAATGCTTCTCGACGACCGCTAGTTGCCTTCCCTTCTGCCCACTCTCCGTTCACACGGTTCTCAAAGCAGAGGAAGGAGGGTGGGCAGCAGGTACCACGAGCCCTCTGTCCCACACATCTATCCAGAAGCAATGCCAGTCGCCGGTGCACTCATACGAGAAATTCGCCTTGGTCTATCCGAGGACGAATACTTTTCAGCAACCAACTTACTTTTCAGCAACCAACAACACGAGGAACTCAACAAGAAGTATTGTGTTTGTAAAAAGGACCACACATCTTTAAAAATGCCCTCTATTACTATAGGTCAAATAAAATTACAGCATCACAGTAGTCCCATATCTAGAAAACTACTCACCCAAATTAGATAGTTATGGATTAATTAGTAAACTACAATATTTAGAAGTTGTAGATGTTTAAGCAAATTACAGCACAAAACAGTTTAACTTAGTTTTGACTTCTTTCTAACGACTACGATCCTGTTTGATTCATCGTTTTGGTATCATTTTTGTGTCAAGCAAATAAACCGACACAAATATGATATCGATGAAAAACGGATAGTGGTACTTATAAACTGAACAAACCGAACCAATGCTGAACCGATACCGATTCTAAACCGATATAAATCTAATACCTGACTATCTAAACAGGCCTAGAATATATTCGCTATGAATTGCAGTAATACATATATATGTACGAACACAACGATTAACTAATTATACGATAGTGGTATGTCAGACCGTGTGAATTAACGGCAAGCTGAAAACTACTTATCTTGAATAAGGAAGAATACATTATTAGATTATTATTGTAATTATCATCATTTGAACTATGATAAAAAATTTATTATTTATTTTCATAACAGTAGTAGAATTTGCATGGAGTTCCTATCAACATATATAAATATATACAATATCACGTTTTTCAGTAGAGACTCAAATTAATTAATAATGGTCCATGGTATTTAATATATAGATGCCTTCCAGATGTTCTTTGTATATAACTATGTTTATTGGAAGCTTCTACAGTTCCGTCTATAGGATCGTTCAGTCGGTCATCTAATCCTTAAATATATTAATAGTATAGAATATTAACTATATGAGTGATTTGATTAAGATTGAATGTGGTGTGAGTTATTAAATAGTAATAAAACCGATCATGTCAAAATTAATGATGGGATCATAGAATTTTCATTATTTATTTCTTTAAAAAAATGAAAAAAAATGTAGGTATTACTTGCTTTCTCGCACTTTAGATTATCTAATAATAGCTCCAATATTCTATTGAGCCTATTCTGCGAGGCAGATGCATCAACAGTACATATGCTTTTTGTTTAGTTTTGAAACTTCATTTTATTTTTCTTGAACAAGAAGTTTCATTTTATTGAGAATCGACTTTGACGACGGCCCCAAAAAGGAAAAGAAAAAGATGATCGATCCAACTTTGACCTATTCAAACCGTAACATTCAAGCATAAATAATAAGCTGTTCCAAACAACCAATCAAACCGTAACATTCAAGCATAAATAATAAGCTGTTCCAAACAACCAATGGGAACCAGCTGATAACAATATTAACATAGAAGTGGACTGATTCTAATCCTACATGGCACGATGATAACTAACTTATAATAGGTTGAACCTTTGGACTTTAATACTTCTATATTTATGATATGATTTAATTGTATTAAATACAAATAGAAGTTGGACATATGTATAATATAATGTGTGTAAGTAAGTGATAAAGTAATTATTTTGGAAACTATTTTTTTTATTATTATTATGGGTGTCCAAATTTTTTGGTATTGATATGTCATATATTTGTATAAATGGGTAATAATAATGTCTATTAAATTTTTCAATTAGAATTTATCTATTCACCACTTTGGCGTTGTCATACTATTGGAATTTATTTCCATCTCTTAACCAGCTTGGTCAAGTAGATTTTGGATCCAATATATATAACATATCATATGAGTAAAACCTCACATCCTAACTATTCTATACACACCCCTAAATTCACATATTTTTTATCTACCGTAGAGTATAGGTAAGAAGTTTCTACGATCCCATCGACAAGACCATTCAGTCAACCATCTAACTTTAAAATAAATATAATAATTGAAATATTAACTATTTTAATGTTTCAATCACAGTTGGATATGGTGTGAGCCATTGGATGATGACGGAACCATAGAATTTCCCCTGTATGTTATAATTTAATAAACTTAATTATTTCTACGTTTATGCTTAAGTGCTTTAATTTAGGTCTACGTACTATTATAGTGTTTAAATATGTGATAGCACTTATTAAGGAAAAAATCCTTTAAAATGGTTCTCTTTTCAAAAGGCATAATATTTTTCAAAAATGGCAGAAAGGAAGTGATTGTTAAGATGATCCATTCAAATTGGGAGCTAGTAGATATAAGTAGTCGCTCCCCAAACTTTGGAATTTTTATAAATTTTACTCTTGATATTTCAAAATAAGTTATGAAGAATACACATTAATTTGTTATGAGCCATCCCTATATTTAGCTTACATTCGCTCTTCTTAGATGTAATTTAAGTCCAACATAATTAGCATCATCTTTAATTTAACATAATTATGTATATATAAGATGTAATATAATTGTAATAGTAAGCAGATACATATTGATAATTCTAATTTTAGCTTAACTAAGATTTGGCCCCCCAGCTATATCATCCAGTGTCTGTCTCCATATCCATTGGATAACCCAGCATACTCTACATGAGGTGGTAGAAGGTTATTAGCTAGACAAGACATGCGGTGGAGCAAGTTTGATAAACAATTAATCCATGCGAAAAAATAAACTTGTTAGGTATAATCATACAGCTTTCGTGTGTGTGTGTGTATCTTTTTTTTTTTAATTTTTTTCATTAATATTCCATTTTACATATGGATTGCAACTTCTTTTATGTCACGTTTGACATACAGAAATTATTTAGAATGGAATCGAATAGAATAAGTGACGGAATGATAAATATATTCTTTTGTTTGGATATGTAGATATATGGATTCGATAAGTTAGTATCATGCTACACGTGGCCTACGAGGAGTGACACGTAATGACACGTCAAGAATGATCAAGAGAGAAGTGAAATAAGGAGGAGGAGTAAGCAGTCTCAATCGTCTCAAATGCACTTGTGACAAGTGGAGGACCTATCGAGCTTCGAACCCCACAAGTAATAATGAACAAGTGTTCTGATCTCTTAAGATAAAATTTCATAAGCACCTCAGTGTTCCTATCCAATTTCTCCTTTCTAAATGAGGAGGGACTTAGGATATTTGTAGAATTTGAGTTAAACTTGTATGTTCAATGTGAATTTTGATGAGACAACATGATGCATAATTAACTATTTAATTATTATAAACTGCACTTACTTAGCCAAACATATATATGTGTATGTTGTGCATCTTTGTGGAGTTTTCTACAAGTTTTTAGCAGAATACCCCTGATCGATGGTCAAATCAAGAGCTAGACAGCTTCACTCAATAAGATGTGACAGATTCAAGACCAAAGCTTAACAAGTTCAAAAATGCAAAGTCAGTAGTCGATGGGGTTCACCAAAGGCTCAACAGGTTCACTGGTTAGGGTGCGACAAGTTCAAGACTAAGACTCGAAAAGTTCAAAAAAAAGCACAGCCTTAGTCAAGGGGTTCGTCAAGAGCTCGACCAGTCTAATGTTCAGGGTGTGACAAGTTTAAAATCTAAGACTTGACGACAAAGATAAAAGACTTGGTCAAGGCCAAAAACGAGGCATGACACTTTAAGGTGCGATAAGTTTGAATTTAAGGCTCGATGGAGTCTATGAAAGTAAAGACTTGGTCAAGTTTAAATTGAGGTGCGATGAGTTTGAGGCACGACTAAACTTTGAGGTACGACAATTTAAATATTAGAGTCAATGTGGCAAAAAGAGCCGTTGAAGCGTATTCAATGCTTGGCAACTTAAATACATTATCTCTAACGAACATTTGAATTTTTTAAGGTTATATATACTCTGTCCTTGGGAGACTCAATAGAGAGAAGTGCCAAAGGGAAAAAAGAGCTATTATTTGCAAACAAACAAAGTCATTAATTTTCTTGTTCTCTTATCTTTAACTAGTATACCTCAAAACAGAGACAAAAATAATTTAGTACTCTGTTCTTGTATTTGCTATTCATTAGAGAGCATCTTTTTTTTTTTTTTTTACTTAATTAGAGAGCATCTAGAGAGAGAAAGAAAATACTTTATTTCCGAAAGTGTTGTAATAGTGGTATATTACTTGGTTTGAGTGTGAATATTTGTGGTGATTAATAAAGTGGCGGTAAGTCCTCGATTGGAGGCAATGGAGGATCATGAAAAGTAGGAAGTAAGTCAAAATTCACATTAAATCTGGACTCAATTTTCTATTCCTATCTCTTTAATTTTTCATCTTATAATCTGTTGTATATTATCCTCTGCTATTAAAGTCAAATTAGATCTACTGAATTGAAATTAGTTATTTGAGTTTTTAAGGGTAAATACTCAATTAAACCCTCTCCCCCCTCCCCCATTCTTAAGTACTTTTTTAGTGCATTTTCATGTTTTTATTTAGTATCATAGCCTAGTCTGTATTTGTTCTATGCTTAATCACATATAAAGTAAAAATCATAGCATCAAATGTATTAGAGTTTCTAGAACGACAAGCTATAAATAGACCAACACTTTTAAGTGGGGGTAATTACCCATATTGGAAGTACAAGATGAAAATTTTTTTTAAAGCTCAAAATAGATTAATTTATAATGTTATACAAAATAGGCTCTTAAAAATAGAGGCAAAACAAGAAAAAGATTACAATTAAGAAGACTAGAAAAAATTAGATTTAAATGAAATAATTATGAATATTTTGCATTGTGGTCTGAATGAAAGTGTTTTCAATAGAATACATACACGTAAATCTGCTAAAAAAATATGGGATGAACTAAAAAAAACTTATGAAGGAACTTTTAGAGTTCGAGATATAAAAATAAGTCTTTTATATAGATAATTCAAAATTTTCAAAATGCTTTCTAATGAATCTATAGATGAAATGCATAACAGATTCATTAATATCATAAACTCCTTGAGTGTACTTGGAAAGAATTTTTCTAACTTGGAAATAAATTCTAGACTTCTCAGGTCACTACCCAAAGATTGGGAAGTGAAGAGAACTGCCATAGAAGAAGCACTAGACTTAAGTGTTATGAGCAAAGAAGAACTCCTTGGAATGCTCAAAACGAATGAGCTCATCAAAAAGCAATCATTTGAATTTATAAAGAAAGTTATTGCCTTAAAAGGCACAAGTCAAGATTCCAGCAATGATTATGATAATGAAGATAAAAATGAGGAACTTGTCTTGATAGCTAAGAGGCTTAAAAAAATCATGAGGCCTAACAACAAGACATAGAGAGTGGATGATGACAGCAACTCATCAAGACACAGAATGAAGGATGTGATAACTTGTTTTAAATGTCACAAACCAAGACACATCCAACAATATTGCCCACTGCTCAAAAAGGCGTCTAAAGGATCCAAAAAAGAAGCACTCATCACCACTTGGATTAATGATGACTCATGTGACTCATATGAGAATGTGTGCTTCATGGCACTAGACGATGGGTAAATCTCCCCTCTTCTCCTTCTTATGCTGAGTTGTATGACATGTAAGATAAAGTATGCTATAAGTTAGAAAAAGTAGAGAAAAAGAACTACATGCTTAAATCTTTAATAATGGAAGTAGGAGAACAACTAGAAAATTTTCAAACCAAGCATGAAGAGATTAAATGAGAAAATGAAAAACTACATAAATATGTAAATAGTTTGAACTTGGAAAATGATAAAATAAATAATAAGTATAAAAAGTTAAAATGTAAAAAAGATGAGTTAAGAAAGATCAATGAAAAATTAACAATTGAAAATGAATTGCTTGATCTCGAAATTAAAACCATGAATAATAACAAAGTTGAATGTGCTAGCAATAATGATAAATTTCAAAAAGAGCTAGAGGATTTAAAAAATGAAAGTATAATATTAAAGGCTAGCTTAGATGATTCAAAAGCAACTATGGCTAAATTCACAAATGGTAAAAAGAATTTGAACATATTTCTTGGAAGTCAAAGGTGTGAGTCAAATAAATATGGAATTCGCTATAGTAGAGAAGGTAGTTGCAAGTCCCATAAAACTCATTTTATAAAAGCCACCCATGGGACATGCAATTATTATGGCAAATCTAGTCATATTACACACAACAGTGCAATAAGAAAAAACATGTATTTGAATCATAGAAGCAAGCTGGTTTAGGTTCCTAAGAGAGAGATTTTTGTTCCACCTAAACCCAAAAAAAAAAAAAAAAAACCTCAAACTCAAATAGGTACCAAAGAAATAATACTTTGTTTTGTAGGGATCTTTAAGTGGGAACAACAAATGGTACTTGAACAACGGCTGCTTTAGACAAATGAATAGAGGCGCATCCAAGTTCACCTCTCTAGACTGAAAGACCAATGGAATGTTGCCTTTAGAGACAATTGAAAATCAACCATTCTTAGTAAAGGTAACATTCTCGTAAATAAAGATTTACTTATTAAAAATGTGCTGTTAGTTAATTACCTGAAACATTACTTACTTAGTATAAGTCAATTATTTGATAATGATTTTAAAGTAACATTTCTTAACAATAAAGGCTCTATTGAAAGAATTGACAATAACCAAGTGCATTTTGAAGGATATAGACAAAAAAAAATATTTACAAAATTAATTAAGATGATTTCAAATTGTTAAATAAAACTTGTCTATATTCTCAAAATGACAATAGTTGTCTATGGTGCAGAAAATTAGGACATGCTAGCATGGACGTTATTTCAAAACTTGTTAAAAAGAATCTTGTCAAAGTTTTATCAAAAATAAATTTTTAAAAGTATAAGATTTGTCAAGCATGTCAACAAGGAAAGTAAACTAAGACTTCTTCTAAGTCTAAGGATGATATTTCCACTACTAGGCTATTAGAACAATTGCATATGGACTTATTTGGTCCTCCTCGAATTCTAAGTTTGGGAGATAAAAAATATACCTTGGTTATTGTTGATGATTTCACTAGATATATATAGACTTTCTACCTTGAATCTAAAGATGAAACAAATCATGTCCTTTTTAGATATTGAAAAAAAGTCCAAAATAAAAAAAGTCTTAGCATTATATCTATTTGAAGTGATCATGAGACAGAATTTGAAAATTATGAAATGAATGATTTTTACAGTAAATATGGCATTGAATATACTTTTTCAGTATCTAGAATTCCATAACAAAAGGGTGTAGCCAAAAGAAAAAATAGAACCTTAATTGAAATGGCTATAACCATGTTGTGTGAAAATAATTTACCAAAATATTTTTGGGCCAAACCTATAAATATTGCTTAGACTTTCCTCCCCCCAGTCATTGTTTGTCATATTTGTTTCATCTTTAAGAAAGTTAAAGTGCTTTAAGAGAAGCATATCATCTCGACTCTAACACAATTCACTACCTTATAGCTATTTGATGATTACTTACCACTCTTCATGTTATGTAATGATAAGCTTCGACACTTGTGGAGACTATTTATAGCTTTCTTTAAGCAAGGTTCGTTATGTAATAATAGTAGCGTTCATCTCATGGGGAATTATGGTAGCTATGTCTGAGCATCAAATATCCTAACCAATAAAGTCTTTTATAACAGAGACTATATGCCTGGGACTAGAGAACAACCTAGTCTCATTAATGTAAAGTAGCATGATAGTAAAGCTACTTAGATTCAATGATCTAAGAGTCCTCTTGTAAAACTTGCATGAATATGATTTTTTTTTTATCTGTTCATGTCAATGAACATTAAAATGCAACTTAAGCTATATGTAGTATGTGCTTGCACTTAAAAAGTAATGCTTTCACTTAGCAACAACGATTCATGGAGTAATGAAAGTTAACACAACTATTATGTTGCACATCAAAGCAATACTCTCGCTTGCTAGCAACAATATAATAGGCACTTAAAATAATTGATGGATTGTGCTTTAAGTAGCGATAGTGTTTTGTGCTTTGTGCTTTATAGGTTTGACACCTGAGTAATTGAGTATAGTTGGTCAAGAGGGTATTTCCCAATACTTATCCATTTATGACATATTATCAAAGGAGTATTTTACACCATGTTAGGTATGACATCATGTTTTCATGCACCTAATAGTTGTATTATCAAGCACCTAGGAGACTATGCTCTTACTAATTGGTAGCGATATATCAAGTACTATGGTTATAATTGATACGACCTCCTCTAGGTCATCAAGCGTATTAGCATCATAAGGCTATTTAGATTCATATGATCTAAAGAGGCCTTTTGTGAAATTATCATGAATATGAGGTTTACTTAGACTCAATGATCCAAGGGACCTCTTTTAGAAATTTGCATAGGTGTGAAGCTTGCTTCAACTCAATGGTCTAAAGGACTTCTTAGAGCATGTAATGCTTTGGAGCAAGGCTCTTGCTTGCCAATAATGGCATTTAAATGATCACTTTAGAGAAGTATTCAATCGTGCTTAAGCAGCGATAGTGACATTCATTACTTAAGATTAGGAGTTCTCATTTTGTTAGTCAACAAAGTACTTCTCAGTGCTTAACTACCTAGCATAAGTTACCAAGAAAGTTTAGATTACAAAGATTCAATCAGAAGAGTATTAATGTAATCGATTAGCTTATCGCCATGCACCTAGGAGACATTACTCATACGAATCTACTGTATGTGAGATTCATTTATCACCATGCACCTAGGATCAATGCTCTTACTAGTCAGCAATGATAATATAATTTATCACACTTAAGCATCGATTGTATCATGTTTAGTAGAGGTCCGATGCCTTGGTGTTTGCATTAGTGGATTAAGGGGGTATTTTCCAATACTCAACCATTTGTTGCTTAAGGCTTTGCTTTCTACATAGCTCATATGTGATGTCATGGCTTGAGGAAAAAAAAATGAATGAACATATTTTGTATTGTCATAAGATGACACCATAATAGGATAAAAAAGACAATATCCTTTATTACTTGGAAGACATGCATTCTTTGCCTCTATAAATATTATATATAAAATAGAGCAAACATTCATCCAAAAAAAGACTCTTAGGTTTTTGCTAACAGCCTCATTTGTTTTTGCCTCCGAGTGTTTAGCCTCTCTCTTTATATGTCTCTATTAGAAGTAACAGTATTCAGAAGCTACATGGGTTGTTATGGATAGGAAGTAGATTATTTCAGATGTCATTGTTTTCGATGATGAGCTCTCCATTTTGTATTCGATCATTGAATATCATTTTTAGTCCAGCAATCCTTAGTGGGATAATTAACTATTCTATGGGGTTTCTCTTTTCTTCAGTGGTGGGTAAATGTTCAACCCTTGGGAACCTGATTTTCTTATCTTGCAACCACTAATCAAGTGTTGCATACACTTTACCCATTGGGCATGGCAATGAAAGGGTTGGTGTAGAGCCCTTTGGTTTATCGTTCCTTGGCTTCTTGTTATCTCTGGAGCTTTCTCCTTGAACTAAGCTAACGGTTTTTTCTCTCTTTCCTTTCCTTTCACCTTCTCCATGTTGCCTTGCCATAGAATTATTGGTCCTTCATGATTTATCAACAAAAGCAGCGAAGGAGTATAGATTAAGATTCTCGAGTTAGACAACATATTAGATGCATATCCCTTAGATCCAAATCTTCACCCATCCTTTTTCATCACCAACATCCTCCATATCTAAGGAGTGCTATCTAAAATGCTCTATGTAATCCATAAGATCTTCTTTTGGCATCTAACGCGTCCTCCCCATGTCAATGATTGTAACCCATTCTTGGGTCCAAAAGAACTTTTACAAGACGAGTTTACACATAATCCGCCATGAATCAATCGACCCCAGAGGAAGATTGACATACTAGGCGTATGCCTTCTTGGTGAGTGATTTAGAAAATTATTTGAGCTTGAGATCATCATCAAACCCATATATCTCTAGTGTTTCAATGAACTTTAACAAATGTTCTTTGGCGCTCCCCTTCTTGCCATTGAATCTCATGAATTCAGAACTTACATAATCCTTAGGATAAGGTTTTGCAGCAATGCATCGATAATATGGGAGTTTCAAACCTAGTATTCTCGTGGAAGACTTAGTTTGAATCTGCTTTAGGTAAACACCTAAGTCTTCCTTTGTTATAAAGGATTCCTTAGGCATAGACACCGATAGTATAGCTGGTGTGATTAGCAAAGCTAGTAAGGCGGGGACAAATTGGTTTGGTTCGGTTTTTCCTAAAACCAAACCAAACCGTCCAAACCATAATATATGGTTTGTTTGTTTCTTTTCATCCCAAACGAAACCTTTAAGTAACGGTTTGGTTCGGATTAGAAATTTTCTAAATCATTAAACAACTATTTGGTTTGGTTTGGATTACGGATTATCAAAATTCTAACTAAAAATCTTTTTTGTTCTAGTTTTTTTCTACATTTGTATAGATACTTAAATATTTATCACTTTACAAAGTTTATATTATAAACCACAACAAAATATTTTATGAATTCATCATAATTTCAATATATAGTTCTCTATAAAATGAGTTATTCATCAATAAAGTACATTTACTAACCAATATATAGTAAGTTATAATTTATAATTTTTAGTAGAACCATCAAGTCAATCATCTACCAATAAAATTAGCCAAAATAAAAATCATCTATCAACAAAATTCATCAACGAATAAAATAATACGCTGACAAAATATATTAAATAAGTAATACATAATAAGAGTTTATAACTAAATAAATAAATTTCATATTTTATAAAGTTATAAACTATTACAAAAATAATAGTTCATCATTAATAAAAAAATATAAATCATGAACCTAAAAAACAAATTTAAAATAGTTTATTTTAATCAAGATTCACTAAATAATAAATATCAAATGAAGCCATATAAACATATATGACTTTTAATCAACCATCATAAAAAATATATATATATATATCTATAGTAATCACTTACAAGTAAAATATTATTATATTTTCTAAAACGGTTTAGTTTGGTTTTACAAATTGATTTGGTTTACCTTCTAAACCAAACCATAAATTTACGAATTGGTTCGAATTGGAAAAATTTTAAACTAAATTGTTAAAAAAAACCATATATTCCATTTGGTTTGGTTCGATTACGAATTGGTTTGGTTCGATTGGTTTTTTTGCTCACCCCTAGTAGCTAATGCAACTGGTGCAGTATGTGTAGTTGGTGCAACCAGTGCAGCTGGAGGAGTTGATGCTTAAGTGAGATCAGGATTAAGTGGGGGAATGGCCTCACTCGAGTTGGTACAAAAGTGCACATGTGAGGATAATGACCAGCCAAGCTGGAATCTTACATTGTCTACTTCAGATGCTGGGTGCTACTCAACTGCAACTTATAGTAGTAGGGTTTGTACATTCGCTCCTTGAGGCGTATTCACCTTAATAGTGGGAGTAATAGATGGTTGAGATAAAGAGGGGGTGCTTTGATGTTCAACCAGGGTGGGGCCAAGCAAGGCTGCACCTTAAAGTTCATCAGCATTAACAGTCATTCCTAGTATGAGACGAGTGAATGCAGTCAAGAACCGGTTTAAGGACATAGTTTTTCTTATATGGTTCGCGTTGTCTCCTCATTGCTTTTTTGTATAGCACGTATGATTTGTGCATTGACAACAATGATGCCTGTGCATTAGCAGCAGAGTTAGCATTGATGTTAGCATTAACATCTTCCAGTGCCAGCATATCTTGCTCGATCATGTTGGGCTTAGGGTTGCCAACATCTTGATTCATGTTGTCATTAGTGTTAGCTTGCTTTCTTCATGGAGGTGCCATCACAATTCTGTCAAAATCCTTAATCCCGGTGGAGTCGTCGAAAATATAGATGTATGGATTCGATAAGGGTAGTCACGTGCATACGACATGAGTATCACGATATACATGGCTTGCGAGGAGTGATATATAATGATACATCAAGGATGATCAAGAGAGAAGTGGAATAGGGAAGAGGAGTAGGCAGTCTCAATCGTCTTAAACGCACTTGTGACAGTGGAGGAGCTATTGAGCATTGAACCCCACGAGTAATGATGAATAAGTGTTCAGATATCTTGAGACAGAATTTCAGCATCACATCAGTGTTTCTATCCAATTTCCTCTTTCCAAATGAAGAGGAACTTGAGGTATTTATGGAACTTGGCCATCAATGTCATCTATTGAATCACGTTGACAGTCAACAGCTAAGACGAGTCCCTTTAAATACATGAACTAGATTGAGAAAGGTTAGAAGACGAACAAGCTGGTCCAACAGGTCATACTCCAAGGCTATCATACCAAATCCCCCTTGATCATCCCAATAAAGGAACCTAACTCACTAGGCTCTATCTAGACATCACCACGGGGCGGTTCCGAACCGGGAACCGCCCTGAACCGTCACCGGCGGCTCCTGACCTGGGAACTGCCCCGTCGGTGACGGTTCCGAACCGTGTTCCGCGGGGTCCAAGCAGTTCGCGTGGCGGAACCAGCGGTTCCAACGGGTCTGGAACCGCCATATATTTTAATTAAAAAAAAAAAAAAAAAAAGAAGACATGGGGGGGGGGGGGGGGAACCGGTTCACGTGGAACCGGAACCGGAACCTCCAGAACCAGCGGTTTCTTGGAACCGTGAACCGGCGGTTCCGGTTCGGGTTCGGAATCAACCCGAACCGTGCCGATGTTTAGCTCTATCACTCAATCCATGAGTCAAGCCCAAATAAATAATAATATTTATATGATTTTAAAGTCCATTCATAGGATATAGCATGGAATGAAATTAATATGTTATTGTTAAAAGTATCCTCAGCAATAAATATGTAAAATAAAAATGTAAGATGTTAAAAAGATAATTGTAATAGTAAGGGTGGAATCAAATTCCCCCTTAAAACTAGAATCATCAATTATCGGAAATCAAGATTCCGACTTTTATAAATACATCCAAATATAAGAATGAGAATAGAATCGGTCTTATTCGTACATACAAAAACGATATCAGATAAACTAATTTTAAAGTTATATTCACCATGATATAAGATGACGAAATCTTGAGTTTAAAATTTTCATCACATGTTTCATCGCAATTATATCTGAACACCAAGAAGTTTTTTGAGCAACAACAATCGTTAACAACCACCAAATGAGGTGGCGATCACTTGACAGTGAGTGACAGACATTTGAGTCTTGCCAGCTGATTGAGCCGCCTGTGAGTCGTGGAGAACGCGCAGACCATTGGCTTTTATGCTTATAAATTAATCAATTAGCGTACTAGTTTGAAGATATTTTTAATCTCATTTCCTAGAATTACTAAAGTAAGCACGTACGAGACCGGCTTCTGTGCGTGTAATATAATTTATTAGTCCAATAGTCTAGAAGTCTTTTAAGCTTGTTTCTCGTAAGAGTGCTAAGTAAGCTTGGAATTCGAAATGCACGTTTAACTGTTTTGTACTGACTATCTAAAGAGATTGCATCTTTCGTGTAAAGTCTATTAAAATGTTGACCTAGACTACTTTATCTTACCAACAAATATCCGACTAGATTCCAATTTGTGTTAATTGTAATGCATGATTATGGCCATGTTTGACTAAATATATAAAAGCTTTAAGTTTTTTTAGCTTATATTACTCCTATCATATTGGCTTTTTAACTTATAAAAGTACATGGGTAACCAACATTTTTAAATTACACAATACTATAATCTAACATGAGACACAGACACCATTATGGATATGAGCAATTGATCGAACTACAGATGGTCAGTGATTGCATGAAACGAATTTTGTGTTTGATGTGTTGAATCGATATCTATAGATATTTTATGTTGGCCATAGGACGATAAGGAAATTGTATATTGTTTATCTGTGCTACTTCTCCATTTAAATAAACCTCAGTCTAGAATGTATACTATGAGTGGAAAAATTTTGCTGTTTCAAGCTTATTATTATCCTCTTTGTGTCCTCGTAAATAAATATTTAATACATGTCATGAAGCGTTTTCTTTATGTTCATACAGATAAATATTTGACACGTGTAAAAGTTCATATAACCAACTGTAAAGATAATTCTATGGTTAACTATGTAGAATTTCATTGAACCTTAATTCCACACGCCAAAGTCTGCATACATTAGTCTCTCTCCAGGCTTGAGCTAACTTTGATGGATCAAGACAAATTTGATAATTTTCACATTGTCGCAAAGGTGTGGAAAAGGAAAAAGCTATGTTTCCTCTCGTGTTGACATTGTCTATCTACGAACCCAAGTGATATGCAAGTTGCTTGCTTAGAAAATATATATTAATGTGAATATAATTGTCTTTTTCTATTATGACTTAATAAGCACACCGATAAAATTATTCTTGGTTGACCTAAGCGACCTCATGACCTTCATAGCTCTTCTATCAAAGTGCATGCCCCAAGCTGAACGGCATAGAAAAGACTATTCTTTCCTGGGGTCTTCCCAATCCCAATTAACAATGTTTATTAGGTCTATTTATAGGTCTTTGCGTACGTAATTCGTTATCGGTCAGGTCTTGTGTTCACAATAATCTTAAAACCCACTTTTTCATCGCCCTTCACGCACACATCTAACTAAGATTGCGGCTGGGGATTATCGTCTTTCTAGTGCATATATCAAGTAAAACGACCAACAACATTGGTAGAGCCGATTTATAAATAATAATAATAATAATAATAAAGGCCAAAAAATAATAATAATGTAAAAAAAAAAAAAAAATCTATCTATATCATCATTGGATCTCTTCCATGTCCATCTATATCCATTTGAAGTATGATACTTGACAAACTATCCAATCTCTTTCGTCTGTGTAGATGTGGGATTTTGACAGGATTAGTTACAATTGTACCTAGTGAATCTCTCATTACATATAGCTCTAAAGTAGTAATGTGAAGATGATACTTATTTGGATAACTTAAATGATATTCTCTCTTTTTTTATTTTCTTTAAATTTTCTCTACATTGGCTAATAACATCAAATTCATTCATTATTAAACTATGTTAAATTAAATGAGATCTCCTAGGTTGCTATTTTAAATTAGCAGTGCTCAATAACTAATAATTACATAGCTAATAACAATCAATGCTGTGAAAACGAAGCTAGATTGTTGAATAATTGATTACCTTTCAACTTATAGTAAGAATGATAATTTATTTTTATATTGTGCATTAATAATGAAATAATAAGAAAAATTTAAAATGAAAAGAAATTATAAAATACTTGCATTTATGTCAATATGTTTATCAGGCTCTATTTGCAATTTATTCAAATATTTTTCTAATTTGTTTTTCCCACAACTAAACTTACACGAATTTTGTATTAGTTTTATTTTTTTATGAATTAATAGTTAAATTTTAATTAATATATATATATATACACCATATTCTTTATATGTGAGCTTCTAGGCTAATAATAAGAGTGTTTGGCCTTTTACATGATTACTACAGATTTCTACATGTAGCTCTTGAAGGATTTTCTGTCCTTATTCTTTTGTTTGGCATCGGAGGACAAGGATGGTGAACCCTCATTTGTAAAGTACATTATTAAGCAAGGTGTAGTTGGAAATATTGTACATTAGCTGTCATGTCACTTTTTTGTTTGTAGGAAAGTAAGACTGCAAATGAGCCGAGCTACTCAAGCTCGGCTCGCTTTAAGCTCAGCTTGAGCTTGATTAGTAAAGGAGTCGAGCTCGAGCTCAAAGTAAAACTCATTTATCTAAACAAATCGAGCTCAAGCTTTGATTTAGGCTTGTCAGCTGGCTCATGAACAAGCTCATTTAGGCTCATGAATAGGCTTATAACTAGGCTCATTAATAAGCTCATAGCAAATCTATGAATTTTTTTATGCATGATATATTATCTATAACTACATAATAAAAACAATAAAAACTAATTTCTATTTAAAAATTATGTATATATATATATATTATAGCAGCACTTATATATTATATTTTATGTTTAAAAAAAGGAAAAACATCTATCTAAATCAGTTGAGCTCAAACTTAAATTTTAACCTTAATAAAAAGCTCATTAAGCTTTATAAAAAGTTTGGCTCTGCTCGAGCTCGTTCAACTAAATGAGCCAAGCTTAAGCCTCAATTTCAGGCTCGATAAAAAGCTCAGCTCAAGCTTAAGTAAGTAAATTTTAAATGAGCCGAGCTCAACCTTTAAAAGCTTGACTCATTTATTGCCCTATGGGCAAGGAGCTATGCTTCAGGTAGGCAATTAAAGATGTCATCTAGTTCTCAACCATGCCACTTATTTTTGTCATTTTTTAGGATCGTTACATTTTTCTTATCAACACTTCTAGCGGGAAGGTACTCGATTATAATTTTATTTCTAGGTGTGGTGTGCTCCAGGAGGCACACTTTGATAGTTTATCCCCCTTATTGTTTTTAGCTTGTAGTATCTTGTGCATTGTCCAATAAGCGAACTCGTGTAGTGATTCTTCAATGATGGCAAGGGATTTTGCCATATTTTCCCCTTTTGTTTCATATTTGTTATTTTCTATTGCATAACGATTATGAAGCTAAATGAGATTGTCAACTTGTTAGCTCCAACGTACTTTGCAAGCCTCAAGCCTACGATTACAACTTTATACTTTGCTTTATTGTTACCGGTATTAAAGTTAGATTTCAATGCATAGTGGACCTTCCTTTATACGATCCCTCACGTACAAGACTAGCCCCACTCCCTGTTCTTATGGAAGATCTAACCACATGGAGGGTCCAATATAGGGATTGTTCCAGTCCATCGTAGCTCTTCTTTGTGAATTCAACAGTGAAGTTAACTAGGAGTTAGGCCATGGTTGCCTATCTTTTTTCTATATTGTACTCCATAGGCGCTTGACTCTATGATGATTTCATCATCCTTTCAGAGGTGTTAGGCTTGAAGAGAATTGTTCTTAATGTCTGTTCTGTCAACACAAATATCTAGTGTTCCTCAAAGTAAGGTCTTGGTCTTCTAGCTGTTACAACTACTACAAGCACGAGTTGCTCCATTTTGGTGTACCATGACTATAGTCCTTATAGGACGTGACTTACTTAATAAACAAGTTGGTATTCTCTCCACTTTACACGTACTAAGAATAATGATAGTCATGGTCCCTTATGGCGAGGTGTAGGTGGAGTTCCTCGCTTGGGAGAGGTTTCAATAGAATGGGTAAATTTATTGGCATCAACTCTAGCCATGCAAGGGCTTATTCGTATCGATTCTTCTAGTCGAAGTTTGCTAGGTTTTTAAGTAGTTTGAAGAATTCAAAGCGCTTATCTACATTGTGTAATATGGATTTGTTCATAGCAACTATTTAATCATTTTTTTCATTGGGTTTCTTTGATTATCCTAAATGATTGCACATTAAGGATAGCTCGATTTTTGTAGATTGGCTTCAACCCCTCATTAAGTGACTAAGTACCTTAAGAATTTCCCTTATGTGGCTCCGAAGATGCAATTAAGGGGATTTAATTTCATATTAAAGGGTCATAGTCGATTAAAGGTTTTTAGATCCTTTAGGAGTTTGGTTGGTTCTTTACTTTTAATGATCATGTCGTTGATGTATACTTGTATGTTTTGTCCGGTGTGGTGCTTCTATCACTAGTCATTGTAGTTGCTTCAACATTTTTTAAGACGAAGGGCACCACTTTTGTAGCATTAGGTGCTAAAGGATGTGAAGAAGGAAGTATGTATTTTGTCTTTTAACTTCATCTTTACTCAGTTGTACCTAGAAAAGATAATGAAACTTAAAAGTGCATGCCTGAGGTAAATTCCACTAGGTGGTCTATTCTAAGTAGTGGAGAATAGTCTCTCAAGTAAGCCTCATTGAGGTCCATGATGTCAACACACATCCACCATTTTTCGTTTGTCTTTTTTACTAATACCACATTAGTGAGTCACGTAAGGTACTGTTCTTGCCTAATGAAGTCGGCCTTAAGGAATCAATGACAACTTATCTTTTAAAGGCAAGGTTTCTTCTTTTCTGTTTAGGAAACAATCAAATTTGGTACCTAAACTTTACACAGAAATTCAATCTGGTACATGAATTTAACGTAGTCAATTTAGCACTCAATCAAAGTTTTGTGGTTGTTCTTTTCTCCTGGCTAACACCATTTACTCTATTTCTTAATATGGAATAAGCAACCTTTTACTGTTAAATGATGTTAGGAGCATTAGTATAAATTCAATCATATGTTACTTGTTTTATGCTTACAAACAGAGCAAATTTAATTAAACAGGTAATAAAAACGGCCACAAAAAAGTTTAATTGAGTATTAAATTGATCACTTCAAAGTTTAAGTATTAAATTAAATTTGCATATAAAGTTAATGTACCAAATTTGACATTGGCCCATTTTGTTTTATCAACTTGGCCACAAGGTTAATGTTAAGGTGATGTGTTATGACGTTGCATGAGATTCGTAGCATGTTAGCCTATGACTAGGAATATATGTTGGAATTGCTACAGAGGAACTTAAATAGGTGTTCTTCGATCTTTTGTTCAGGGTCTTCGCCTAATTAGATTTCATTTATTTGTCCTTTGTCACTTCTTCCCTTACCTTATCTTGTTCATCAAAGGCTGTCGCGATTTGGAAGAGCCCTTCTTGAGTTAAGGCTTTAGATATTAGTCTCTTGAGAGTATTTGATCTCCTTTGTAGATTTCGATTCCACTAGACGTCAAAAACCTCACCTTTACGTGTACTAGTAATGCTACCATCTCAAATAGTGACTAGCTAGGTCTCCTGAGTATTACATGCTATAAGGAACAGCAATCAACAATTATGAGTTCGATGTCATGTGTGGTTGTGTTGGTCTCACCATTAAGTTCCATTAGTGGTGTTATTATGCATCTAGTTTTAACAAGCTGATTGTTGAAGCCTTAGAGATTATGGTTGTATGGCTTCTAGTGCTTAAGCAATTTAGCTACCATCTTTTCATAGGCATTGTTGAAGAGAATGTAGGCACTACTTCCGGTGTTGATCATTATCTTTTTAGCATAGAAACCGACAATTCTAGCTAATATAATGAATTTTATGTGTGGTTATGTTGGTCTCATCATTAAGCTTCGTTGGTAATGTTATTATGCATCTTGTTTTAACAGGTTGTTGTTGAAGTCGTAGAGATTATGGTCATATGACTTCTAAGTGCTTTAGCAATTTTGGTGCCATCTTTTCATAGGTGTTGTTAAAGATAAAGGAGGCACTACTTCCAGTGTCGATCATTACCTTTTTAACATAGAAACCAACAATCCTAGCTAATATAATGAGAGCATCCTAATGCAAGAGCTAGATACCTTCAAGGTCCTTCTTAGAAAAAAAAGAAATGGAGTTGTCTATTTTCTACCTTTTGGCATGCAAGTTTAGCATATGTTCCCTCCTTATGGTGCTATAGGGGTGAACACACACCACCCCCCCCCTCCCCCCCCCCCCCCCCCCCCCCTCACCCCTTAGCAATTTGCTTAAGATGATGAACTTTTAGAAAGTCAGCAATTACCTCTATTGTCTTCCATTTTTCGAAAAGACCATGAGATCTTCGTATTTTTGAGCCAATCTTAAACTAGTGAGTGATCTCTTCTATGGGTGGTAATATGAATTTTGGGTTTGGAATGTTGTGTTTCTCATGGCATTGTCTTTAATGATGTACTTCCTATCCTTTTCTCTATTTTTTTCCAAAATGGTAGGCATGTTTCTTATCAAAGACCTAAAGAAGTGACTAAACGAATCTACCCCTTAAGTAGCAGCCCATAGGGAAATAGCCTCATTAACTTTGGAGATCTCAAAGATCACCTTGGTGAAGGGGACAATACAGTCTCGAGGGGGTTCGTTCTTCCCTTTTTTAATCTCATAGGAACATAAAGCGTCCTTCTCAAGCAACTTGCTTGCAATAAAGTGCATTTTGAACATCTCCGCAAACTCTTTGGAGCTATGAATGGTGTTCGGGACAAGTTGGTTGAACTAAGTGCTCACTTGCAAAAGATTCCAAGGAAAGCTTTGCACATGACAATGTCACTAAATCTATGTAGGACCATGTGGGTTTTGAAGTGAGTGATATGGTCTAGTGAATTAGTTGTGCCATCATAGTTGTTCCAAGATAGGAGACGTAACTTAGTAGGAAAAGGCTTTCTCTATAAGGCCTGCGAGAACAGGTTGGCTACGTCTTCCAAGAACTTTCTACCCTCTTTCAACGTCTTTTACCCCGAGGAACTTGTTGTTAATGTATGCTTCTTATTCTACATTATTTAGCTCTAAGAATTGCTTCTTCACTATAGGCAGATATGGTCACGTGTTTGATTGTTGTGGGCCTCTAGCCCCCGTCAGTGCTAGTGCTAGTGGCTATTAGTAGGTAGGATTTGTTTGTTATGTAGTTAGGTCGACAATAAAGGTACCAATTGGTGGTGCTCACTAGTTGTCTCTCAAGAAGTTCAACGGAGGAAAAGAACTTTCCTCCCCATCACCTCTTGTGGCTAGCAAAAGGTCAACTTTCTTTTAGGCTATCAAAAGTAGATTCTTTAGCTCTTTGTTGCTCTTAAACACCTCTTGGTACCTATTTGCAATCTATTGGTACATATTTTACAAGCAAATCATTTTTTAAGGGCAATTAAGGTTGTTGCCACAGCTTCATGCTACGAAGTGTTACCCTAGCCTTATGCCTTAGATTTTTTTGCCCTGACAATAACATCCTCTAGTGCAATACTTTTGCTCCTAATTTTCACCATGTTTAACCGTGGTTTACTCTACAATAACAATAGCTCATTTTTCCACAAACGGCACCAAATGTTCTAAGCAAATTTTAGCTCGTACTCTCCAAATTTCTTATAACTGATGTGTTGGTCCCGAAAATAATCAAGAAGGGGGGTTGAATTGATTATTTCTGAAAATTAAAATTTTTTCTTTCTAAAAACAATCCCTTTTGATTTTAAGTTAAGAGAACAATATGAACAATTAAACAGCAATAAAATAAACTGTGGAAATATAAATAGAGAAGGGATAAGAAGATCAGGCAAATATTTATAGTGGTTCCGCCTTATGCGTCAGTCCACTGTTCTAACTCCGAGCCGGGGATCCCGATATCCTTCGGGTTTTGTTCCACTATATCCAATAAAAACAATTACTAGCTTGTACAATTCTCTCTGCTCGATTCTCACAGCTATCCTCTAGCATCAATCGATCTACAGAGTCTAAACTAGAAATTGAACTAATTCACTTGAAGACAACAACAAGTTACTTCAATTAATTAAAAGACAAATGTAAAGATTGCAATAATAATTGCTACAATTCTGCACGTGGAAATAGTAAAGAAAGTATGCTTTTTCAACTCTTGATATTTCTCGGTCAAAGTCCAACAACTCTTAGTTTTTGTTTTTCTTTTTCTGTATCAAGTTCTGCGTCTCACTCTTCTTTTTAACTTTGTTCACTTCTCATGTCCTTCTAACGTTCTGAACTTGTTGTGCTTGAGATAAGATAAATATCCCAAAAATCTCGGATGAAAATCTGTGCTTTCTTATCCTTAATTTGATTTATCAACCGCTGCTGATATTCTTCGAGAGATAATCTCGTTCTTTTTCTTTAGTTCCAGATTTGAATTTGAATTCTTGATATGCTGAAGTAAGATAAGATCTGCTTGAATTTCGTGATCCGAGATGATCCACTTGTTTTCTGTTTGAAAACTTCTGATAAAGTTGATCTTGAAGATAAATCTGGAGAACTGTTGCTGATTGCTGATATCACGGTCTTCAACGTGATCTTCGTGTGTTATCTACTTAAGGATAACATTGTTCTTATTTTCATTTTCTTAAAATTATCCAACTTGTATTTGTTTCTATCTTGAGAAAAATCAGAAAACATAACTGTTCTAACTTCAAATTGTTCTATCGTTAATCAACTGTAGCTTCTGTTTTTTTATTTCCAGAAACTTTCTTTGATAGAAAAATAATCAATCTGATAGTTTATTTAATCCCCTAGGATAATTCAACTTTAGTGAAACTAATAAGTATACTGTCTGAATATACTTATTATCTCGGAGCTAGGTCTTCAAAATTATTAATCTTTTTCATAAATAAAGGTAGATCTTGTTTGAGAAGATAAACAGTAACCATCTTTAACTCAGAATTATAGCTGAAGTTTCTTGAAAAAGTTCTGTAAAAACTTCTGTGTTTCTGGAAATTATCTTCAATTCAGAATGGTTGCTTTGAGTTTCTCCCAAAGGTTCTGTGAAAGGTTCTGTGTTTCTGAGATTGTTTTATACTTTAAGTATCCTTCTGAAAAACATTCTGTGTACCTTTTTCTTACCATCCGAAATCCTCATATCGTATAACAACTCTTGTCTAACTTGTTTATGTCCAAGATTTAATATCATTCAACCTTATATATTTGCTCAACAACTTTACCAATATTCTGTATAAAATTCTGAATTAGTTCATTGAGTATTTTGTTATCATCAAAACTCTTAGATATTTAGAAAATCAACATGCTATCTACTCTACTCCAAGCTAGGTTTGCCTTAAAGTTGAAGATCTGTGAGCTTGCAAGAGAAAATATGGCTAGTAGGCACTAAGAATATGCTCAGCAAGGCCACTTTAATGCTTAAGTTAATAAGTGAGTAGAGATACATAATAGCCAAGTGAATAGAGAGGAGGGGAGAAGAGAGAGAAAGAACCTCTTTTCTTAAACCAGCTGGGAAGAGCTTATATAGTTAAATACTTTTTTCATTTTAGGAAAGAAGATTCATCAAAAATAGAAATTGCTTCTTGATTATTAATGGAAGTGTTTGCACTAATTTTTTGGATAAATATAACAGGTCGTTTAATAATCCTTCTTGAAACATCTCGTCATTCGAGAAAGGCCATCAAGAAAAGAGACCAATCTAAGCAGTTTCCTTGTTTGTGAGAGCCCATCAAGGAAAGGCCATCAAGTTTTGCAAGGGACCCAGTGTCTTATTGGTTCGACTAGTCCTGGATCGCGTGGACCAATTCGCATGGCAAAGAGGTCACACTAGGTTTGTGAAACCCGTAACAAATATTAGCCATCAACACAATCATACATGTACATAATTCTACATATGGAATGACTTCTTGGCAATTTCACATTGGATCTCCATGTGTATCTCGCTGAGATTAACGTTTGCCTTCCACCGTGTAGAGACGGTAATGGTAATAAAGGACTAAGGAGAACCTAGGGCAACGAAAGGTCCACACACGATGGCTAGTCGCATCAAGAACGCTTAGATTTTTGCCTAATAGAAAAGGACCAACTGCGGTCACTTCAAAAACTTTTAAACATTTCACATCTAAAAAATAAATGAATAAATAAAAATGATAAGGGCGAAATACAGTATCTAAAACTTCCTCAGAAAAACCAACTCCAAATGATTTTAGGATTTTGACAACGAACAGAGATATACTTGACTTATTTTAAAAAATTACCAAGAAAAATAACCGAACCGATTGCTTTAGATTTTTTTCGAATTTTTCCAAAGATTAACCACCTTCAAGATTTTTTTTTTTTTTTTGTGTGTGTGTGTGAAGTTCCCATTACTACGTGCAATTTGATGATTTAAGGTTCATTAGAATTTAAAATATTAAGATAATGAATCGACTTTATCAATAATCAATAAAAAAAAAAAAGGAAGACAAGAATAACCATATCTTTATCCTAGACAAGCTTATGCACTTCCTAATAAGTCTACAAGCACTAATCCACAAGAAAACTGTAATAAAAATATATATATTGATGTATATAATAATATATATCATTGGATATATGCCCTTTTGAAATACTGAACCTCGAAAATACAAAAAGAATCAGAACATTTTGCATATTATAATACCTTTGTCAGCGAGTGACATTTTATGTAATTTATCATCTACATTGTTGAGAAATAATTTATGGTAATTGCAGAAATCAATTGTCCACCTTAGTACTAACAATTCAAAGCTTTTCGTTTTCTACCAGAAACTTCTATGAGGACTTGTAATTCTAAATTTGATATGACTTCCAGTTTTTCTTTTTTGGACCTATGCGTACGACCTCTCTTGGGGTTAAAGCAAATATCGAATTCCTGAACTTTTATCTGATAGACAAATTCATAATTTTTTTGTTTTTTCCCCAAGTCCCTTCGAGAAATACTGACTGCTGCTAAATATGTGGGGTAAAGCATGATCGGAAAGCATTTCTCCAAACACCAATCCAAAATTGTTGAAGTCCAATTGAGAAGCGACAAATCCCACGACTAAGCAAATACGTCACGAGGAATATAATACGAAACAGCTAACTCCGATAAACCATCTTATAATCGGAGAATAATCGAATACGGTATGGATCATGAGAAAATTCACAAATAAAGACACAAGTGATAGCATTTTGTAGAAATTGTTGTTAAAGGTTTTTCAACAACTGCATTGAAACTGATTAGATAGAGGTCTTTCTTTCTTTCTTTCTTTCTTTTTTTTTTTTTTTGAAAAAAAAAAAAAAAAAAAAAAAAAGAAAAACCGACATGATCCATATATACAGACATACGTAATAAAGAAAAAACAAATAAACAAATGACTCGGCTTAATAAACGGAGAAACAGTATGACATTCATGTAGAATATAAGCAAAAGTCGGGAGTCCACGCTGTGGATTAGAGTTTAGTGCTATATTTCTTATTTTTAAAAAATTAATATAAACTTAGAGAGTTGAAACTGCTCTAAGGGACCAAAAGGTCGAATAGATTATAGATGCTTTTCAAGTCCAAAATGCATTCAAGATCATTTCAAGTAACATTCAAGCATGATACAGACGATTAGGTAAGCATATACAAAAGCATTTAGCATGTGCAGATAATGATGAAGAATCCATGGTGCTCCATTATCAACCATTTCCTCTTTACTGCGATCAGTGTTTACGGGAGAACCCTATTTCCACTTCTAATTTAAAAAAAAAAAAAAAAAGCTTTGACTCCTTGTAGGGCATTTTTCATATAACCAAAAAAAGGCATAGATTACTTCTGGTACACAATTCTTGTACCTCAGCCCTCGTATTACCCTTTCAAGAAACGAATCATTTTTCAACTCCCAATTAGGATACTTCTGGATTATCTAATTTTTATCTGTACCATATCTATTTAGTCTGTTTATAAGTAAAATTATTACTTTTTCATCGATATTTGATTCTTGACAAATATCTATTTGAAAACGATAAAAATATGATCTCAAAATAACCAGAATACGATGAAACATGCAAATCCTAAGTAAATATATATCCAACTTTAAGTTTTCATGAAAGACCTATTTTAATTTTGCATGAAGCTGACAAGTTTAATTACTAGATTCCAACTAAGAATAAACAGGAACGAGCATAAGGGATGAGGTAAGAAAAAATATATACTCAGCTTCATATCACCAAGAAACTTTGTATAAAACGATAAACCAAGTTAAAAGGGAAGTTTAAAAGTCCAATCGCAATACGAATCATAATGAAGGTTGCAGCTAAACCTAGATTTCTTGTAAATTGAAGATTACCGGCTAGGGCTACCTGAACTGCCAAAGCCAAAGGGCAAGCATTTAATAAACCCATTTCAGGTAATGCATTCTGATGTATAAATCCAAGATCAGTTGATCTTCAAATACACTCTCCACTCTCCAATGTCACCAAAATGAATATATTCATTTTGGATTAGACTTTTTCCTTCTTACTTAACTTTATACTTGACTTTTTATTTGATTCACCTCCTCATTGTAATCATTCTATACAAGAACAAATAATTAAATTCAGCATGGAAAGGGAATATGAATTTTGGCATTCGCCCTTAGACAATATAACAGTCATACTAATGTGAAAACGCCTGCGAAATGATTGATAAACCAACTATTGCAGGCAAATTACTGAAGACTTTAAACAGCAGTTTCCTGGTAAGTTTCTGCATCCACTCTTTCATGTAAATTAAACATGTTGAGAAACCATCTGAGTCTTCCTCTAAACCATATAAATAATATTATATACATTTTTATATCTATCATATTATTAAACCAAAGCTGGCTATTCCACTCCATACATGCAGTGTATAGCTTATGAAGGGGAAAAGAAAAAAGAATGCGAGTGGATTTATAGAGTTAGCGGGAGTTTTATTATAACCTCACTTTCACATAAAACAAACACACAACAACTTATATATATTACTTGCAAGCAAAGTCAAAACAAACCAAACTATCTGATACACTGAAATTTGAATTGCTCTAGACTATATTCAAATACTTCAGCTCCAAAGAAGTTTGCAAACCAAATTACGTTTTCTACATCCCATCAACTACCCTCTCATGGCTACAGATTTCAAACTCAATTTGGTGCAATAAGATTTCAAACTCAATTTGGTGCCTGAACCATCCAAATGCTCCGCTTAGGACTATGGTACACAGAAGGTAAAAAACTAAAGTTCTCCAAGTTAAAAGAAACAAATAATAAATTGTGAGCCTGTACTTACATAACAAAGTGATTGCATGACCATGCAAGGCTCTTCCACCCTATTTATAAAAAAGAAAAAAAAAAAAAACTCTTCTACCCTTCAAATCATGTGTGGATGCCTCAAATGAACCCAATTTAAGCTTTTTCTCATAAAAAGCCAAAAGGTCATCATTGGACCATTTACAATTATATATATAAAAAGCAAAGGAACATTCACATAATTCAAAGCCCAAAAAAGGGGGCCAAAATTAACATCATCAGCCACCTTCAATTCCAAATATATTCAGTGCACCCCCCACCCCACCCCCACCCCCACCCCACCCCACCCAACCCAAGCCAAAAAAAAGAAAAAAGGGAGGGACAAAATCACCTGTTTGCATTTTAGAAGGTAAGAAGAAAATTGAGACAGATTTTTTGTTGCATTTTCCATAGAAGCTCCAACAAGAGGAATACCCACTTCCTTGCTTTTCCACATAAGATTGAAAACTTCAGTTGTATGTAGACAAATTCTTCCGGCAATTTCAATAAACAGCCATCATACATATCTTTGTTCCATCAAGAACTGAGAGCTGATACAACAGATAAGGAAAAATCGACAGCCTTAATATTCCAATAGAAATCTTAATACAAAAATAATAAGAAAAATAAAACCAGGTACAAATAAAATTGTCTGATTTGATCCAATGCTTTCCTCAATGGATTTTCTCATTATGGTTTTGCTGTAAGTATAATAAGAACGAAAATTTGCTTTTAAAGCTTTAAACATATGAAACCTCTGAGGAGAATGTTGATGTTTGTCATGCCAAAATAAAACTCGTAGTTCATTCATTCACCAAAAATATGCCTGGAATTGCAGGAAGCATTTTGTTATTGACATAAGTATTATAGGAATGATTGGTCACTCTGAAACCAAAAGACTGCTCCAACATCCATATCAACATGATATGAGATATACCAAACACTACCATAGCCTAAAAGCCTTATCTTTTCACCATAATATCTACTGTCAGCTTAAAAAAATTTTATTTAAAAAAAAAAAAAAACCCTAATTTAACTGCTCAAATGATTATGTTCTGCCATCAATACACGACCATGAAATCCTATCAAAAGAAGACAGCTTTAAGATACTATTTTCACATATGTAAGGCAACAAGTTCATTTTACAACTCATTTTAACCAGGGTTTTGACAAAGTAACCCAACAAATTTATGATCCAACCCAAACTAAATCATTTTGCACCAGTTTCAGAATCCTTAAGAGTAAGCAACAGCATGTGAATCTTCATTTTTCATCAGTCCCAGTAGCAAAGTTGCAGAAACAAGAATCTTTTCCATTTCATCAACAAAGAAATTCAGCATGATTTCAAAAATGTTCTCCAACAGGACATGAGCCAAGATGCTAGGTCATTAAACAGCAGCTGATGCAAGTGTGAAAACCAGTACACTGCTTGCTGCAGTCAGATGATGTTTCAAACTTTAAAACAGAAGTGTGAATATTCACCTGCTATTCTCCTAACTTATGTCCATTTCAAATGTTATATTGTTTCTTGTATCACCAGTTATCATTTAAGATGGTGTGGCAGAGTTACTTCAACTTGTGAAGTGAACATGACATTGACCTAAACTTGCAAGACTTGTGGTCATTATTCATATTTATATAAGGTAAAAAACAGTGTATTCTTCAATATGCAGCATTGTTACGGCAACAATCTAAAATACAGGGCAGCGTTACCTTAGCTTATATGAAAGTCCATACTTTTTTTTTATGATCTCCAATTATGTTAATGCTTTAATGCCTTTGATTCAGAAAAGAAACATGCAGCTGCATTTTCTGACCATAAAAAGGAGTCAGGAATAAAAAGCACCATAAAAATGCATGTGTCTTTTACTTCTAAACATTTTCCAAGCTCGAAACAATTTCTCAATGTCAAGGATCAGAAGTGTGAATATTCACCTGTCAGATGATGTTTCAAACTTTAAAACAGAAGTGTGAATATTCACTTGTTATTCTCCTAACTTATGTCCATTTCAAATGTTATATTGTCTCTTGTATCACCAGTTATCATTTAAGATAGTGTGGCAGAGTTACTTCAACTTGTGAAGTGAACATGACATTGACCTAAACTAACAAGACTTGTGGTCATTATTCATATTTATATAAGGTAAAAAACAGTGTATTCTTCAATATGCAGCATTGTTACAGCAACAATCTAAAATACAGGGCAGCATTACCTTAGCTTATATGAAAGTCCATACTTTTTTTTTATGATCTCCAATTATATTAATGCTTTAATGCTTTTGATTCAGAAAAGAAACATGCAGCTGCATTGTCTGACCATAAAAAGGAGTCAGGAATAAAAAGCACCATAAAAATGCATGTGTCTTTTACTCCTATACATTTTCCAAGCTCGAAACAATTTCTCAATGTCAAGGATCAGCCCTAATGACATACCTGATCCACATCTGTATCCCCAGATCTGAAGATTAATAGAGAAAAGTAAACTAGGAAACATCCATGTGTGAAGGTAGATCTAAATAAAAGAATGTAGATCTAAAGAAGCTAGGAAAATGTGACCAAACACAGTCCCCAAGGAAGTTGAAAGAAAGAAAAAATAATTATCATTCTTCACCTTTCAAGCAGAAACAAGGGAGCTCATCCAGAGTATACAGCTCTTCCTGCTATTGTGGAGGTAAGGGAAGGGAGGACACAAATATATGCTTCTCCGTCCTTTCATTTTGCAAAGAGGATATAGTTGTGCACTAAACCTGTAGCCTACATGTCATCAAAAAGCAATTCGACCATCGTGTGAAGGACTACCTTTATCTGTTCAGGTGAAAATGTAGCCAATAACACAACAAACCACGCAAGATGAATGGAAAATACAGCAAGTCTTCCATTTAGATAGTAAATATTTACCTCAGCTCCTTGGATAATCCATCATAGATGAAATGTTGAAGGCAAACTGACTAGCTTGCAAAACTAATAATTAATATCCCACCACATATACATATATACTATCAAGTAGTCTTTGAAATGCTCTTTCGCCGTTTAACAAACCCATACATCAGACGGACGTAGGTAGACTTACTAAGTACTATCCCTTTCTCAGTGATTTCTTCAATAATGCTCATTGCATCCTTATATTTATTTTGTAAACATAGCTCATCTACCTCTTGAGAATATGCAATAGACCTAGAATCAGGATCCTCCTCGCATGCGTTACTAACTACTGGTTGTGGTTGCTCATTTGATTTAGACACCTCTGCCAGTTTTCCAAATTCAAGCATCTTTTTCAAAATCTCTTCTGCTTCCTGGAATCTCCCAGCATCATTTAAGGAACTTACTACGACATGATATGTGTAAGCATCTGGGTCTAATTTCTTTTCTTTCATTTCTGAAAGAAGACCAAATGCTTCATCAAGTCTCCCCAGCTTACACAGACTTGATATCAATGTGTTGTACGTAACTGCATCAACATCTTTTCCTTTTGAATCCCATGTTCTGAAGAGCTTAAGAGCCTTTTCTAGCATCCCTTCTTTACAAAGGCCACTAAGAAGAATGTTACATGTAAAAACATCTGGTTTGAAAGATTTCTCAACCATTTTGTTGTGAAACTGAAATGCTTTCTCAATGTCACCCTCCCTGCAGTAACCATAAATTATTGTGTTGTATGTAGTTTCATCAGGGAGTAAACCACTCTCTAAAAGCTCATTCAGCTTGTTAATTGCTTCATTGGTCCTCATAGAATGGCACAACCCACTAATAATTGAGTTATAGGTGGCAATACTAGGGATTACTCGTTTCTTCTTCATCTCATCCCATAATGTCAAAGCAGTATCCGCCTTTTCATCTTTGAAATAAGCACTGATCAAAGTACCATAACTTACCTCATCAACATAGTAACCCTTCATCCAAGCATTACTAAGCAGCTTATATGCCTCATCAAGCTTTTTCTCTCCACAAAGAGCATAAAGAACAGTATTCAATGTAAAGTTGTCCATTTTCAACCCTTTCTTCGCCATCGCATCCATCATTTTAAACGCACTAGCCATGTCCCCAGCTTTACAATACCCATTTATCAAAGTATTGTATGTGACACAATCTGGAGAGATTCCATCTTCTTCCATCTTCCTAATAGCATCTCTTGCTTCGTCCATGTTTTTTTCCTTGCAAAACCACTTAATCAGTATGTTATGAGTTACTGCATTCAACCCCACCTTCCTTTCACGCAGTTCATCCACTAACCTAAATGCATCTGAACTAGCTTTCCATCGGAAACACCCATCAATCAATGTGTTGTACGTCACTGCATCGGGTAACAATTTCAAGTTTTCCATCTCCTCCTTCAGCCTGAACGCTTCATCAACTTTACCCTCCTTACACATTCCGCTTATCATCACATTGTAAGTCCAAACATCAGGCAATACACCATTTTGCGCCATCAAATCCATCAAGTTAGCTGCCTCCTTTAACCAACCCAACTTACAATACCCAGTAACCAAAATATTATACGTATTTCGATTTGGTAGCAACCCTTTATTCTTCATATCATGCAACAAATCCCTGGCCTCTTTCAACCTTCCTTTCTTACACAACCCACTTAATATCGTATTATAAGTAACTTGATCGGGCGAACAACCAAACTCCTTCATCATCCTATCAACCATTTCAAATGCTTCCTTAAACTTATTCTCCATACAATATCCACTAATCAACACATTAAAAGTTGCCGTATTCGGCTTGACGCCGAGTTCAATCACATGATCAAAAACTTCTCTAGACAACATAACCGAATGCAAAGAAGGATATCTTACCAAACCAATGAGCAGCGTATTGCAAGTAAGCAGCTTTGGGCGCAGGTGTTTCCTCCTCATCTTATGGAATATATGCAATGCCAAATGCGGGCGGCGGCATTGAACGTATGCCCCAATTGCGGTGTCGAGGAGCGCTTTGGAGGGCCTCGGGACAGTCCGGGGATGATGGAGGATCGTATCATGGAGGGAATGGTGGCGATCAGAGCAAATAAAGCCAACGAGTATGGACTTGGCAGCGGAGAACTTGTTGTGGGAGAAGAGGTTGGGGAGGAGAGAGAGGATGAAGGAGGGAGAATGGCGGATTGAAGTAGGGGATTGGGAGTGGAGGAAATGAAAGAAGGAGATTAGGGAATTGGGGTTTAGGGTTAAGGATAGGGTTTTGGAGGAGAAAATTGAGAGGAGGAAGGAAGGGGTTAGGGAAGCGATGTGTGGAGTTAGGGTTTGGAGTTGAGGTCTTGGGGTAGAGAGAAGAGTTGTGATTCGGGTTTGGAGGGCTTTAGGGTCTGTCAGTTGCTGGGGTGATGCGGAGTGAAGTGTGGGCATGGTAAAGAGAGAAGAAGAAGAATAAGAAGAAGAGGTTGGGAACAGTCTTCTTCTGCTCCGAGCGGCAACAAAGAAGACAGCGAGGTGCAAGCGGGGACAGAGACCGGTAGGGAGGGAACATTATTAAATCATTTCAAAATTGATTTTTGCCTTTTTTTTTCTGAAATTGATAGAGCGAATTACATCATTATTTTTCAACGGTCAAATGTGTAATTAATTATTTATATTTTAAAATAGTGGATTATCTATCTAATTAAAGTTTTCCAACACCCTAATGCTATCTTCTTTAAACTTTCTTTAATTTTACTAGCACCGTTTGACGAGGTGGTTGCATAAGCAAATTAGTAAGCAACATATGTCTTTTTCTTTAAAAAAAAATGACCTATCTTTACATTTTACAAATTTTTTAAAGAAAAAGAAGAAATGAAAATAAAATAAATAAACTACACTAATCCAAGTTAACCTCTACCAAAGAGAGAGACTACAAGTGCAAAGCTTTTAAATAATAGTGGGAAAGAGAGGATAAAAGGAGGAGTACAGCAAAACCCTAAATTGAATAGTAAGTTTTCTTTTTCAAAAGCATAGATTTGAGTCTTGTTACATGTCACACGTGTAAGCATGGTTTGAGCGATTGATTGCATTGAGTTGAATAGCTAGTCTTCTTCCTCATAAGGAGTCGATGCCGATTGGCGATTGACTCTCTGTTGCGGTTGACTTTGAGGTTTAATAAGATGGTTTAGCTTGAAAACTTCAGTGCAACAAAGCTCAGTGAATGGGCTTGGGGCTGATAATGTTGGCAGCATCAATGTAATGAGTAGGTGGTTGTTTCAAAGTTCTTATTAGCCTTAGGCTAAGTGACTCTGACTCTGATGGATAAGTGTAGAGTGATGGACTGGGTTTTTGCAGTGCCAATGGTAATCTTGTAGTGTGGCTATGATGGTTTATATGGGAGTGATTTTAGTGGATGTGTAATGATGGATGACGAGAAGAAGATAGGTTTCTAGGTAATGGTTGATGTGGGATGGTGTTGAGTTCGTTGTAGGTTCAATTGATTCTTCGACTCGTAGATTTGTTGGTGGGATGGCTCAAGACATCTTGGTTGTGCGGTTTGAAATTTAGTTAGTAGTTTGGTAGATGTGAATTGATTAGGTGAAGCTGGGTTTGTGTTAAATCCGTCTTGGTAGTGATGACTTAATGAAGGTTTTGGCATGGTGTTACTATGCTGTGCAGTGAGTTGTTTGTGTATTACGTTTTGAAAACGCATTAAAAAATACTTTAGAGAGGAGGTGAATTGAGTATTTAACCTAAATACATAAACAATTAATTTTTATACAGTAGATCAAATTAAACTTTAATTGCAGCGGAATCATAATAACATTTATAATATGGAAAATAAAAGAGATAAGGATAGAAGATTTAAGCCTAGATTTAATGTAGAGTTCAACCAAATACCTATTCTCCACAATCACCAATTGCCTCCAACTGAAGACTTCACGCACTTTATTGATCACAACCACACATGCTCAATTTGAATAATACACCTCTTTACAAAACACAGGAAATAAAAATATTTCCTTCTCTCACAAGATGCTTACTGTCACACCCTAAAGGTTACTCTAAACGTAACAGCCTGTCACACTCAATGTTAAGACTCAAGTATGGCAACCTTAATAATCCCAAAAGTCTTGATATCAGGTGTAATGCGTACATTCACAATCATAGATGACCAAATTTTGGAACAAGCCATTTGAGCAGTTATACATAACAGCAATTAAGAAGGTAAATCATAACAATATAACCAAGGTTCCATAAATAAGAGAGTCTTACAAACATTAAGGGGCATTCCCCATAAAAAATAACTAAGTCCACTAGAGTTCATATTCAGAATAAATACATTTTTTTTTTTAGTTTCATTTGGAAGTTTATATCTATTCTAACACTTGACTTATATCCAAAACTCTTGACTCAAAAAGGTATTACCTGGGTGAAGTATCCCCTGGGCTCCAGCCAAAGGTATGACTGATGTAATAGATATCTAAGAGGGTATAAGCTACGCGCTTAGTGAGAAATATTTCCGCCATTAAACACCCAACAGCCAATAATCAAAACAAATTAATTTAAACTACCAAATGAGATACACAAGCACGTAAGCATATAATACATACGATTTTTCGAGAATCATATGTTGAATGGATTTTTCCCTCTATTTAGGATTAGATGTTCCGGGCTATAATGAACGATTTTTACAAATACAATTCCATTGTAGTTTTTGCTCAAGCTACTACCAGCTGCAAAAATATAACTCATTTCCGTGTAATTTTTATTCAAGCCACTACCCAGCTACAAAAATATAGTTTATTCAGTGTTTATGCACCACAATTTAATTTGGGCGATCCTTCGCCGCTTTGTAGATCTTTCAAGCTCTACAGACCTTACTACTATGTCTTTGTCCCACCAAGGGTATGGTAATGAATGCAATAAACTCACCTAATGATATACATGAATCAATTTAATTAAGTACTCATGGCATGATTAAATATTTTACGAGTGATCATAGAATTTGCAGACAATTATTCTTATATTAGATCAAACATTTATTATAAAAAATTCCCACATCGATATACTTAATCATATTTTCAACTATATATGTAAAGCACATGCACTTTTCCATTTTGTCTTTTCCCAATTCTAATGCCACTAATTTACAAGCAAAAGCATAAGTATAAAAATGTAAGAAATAAACTCACTTGGTTATTTGAGTAGAAACTTCTAGTGAAAATAATCCTCGAGGTACAAGAACTCGGTCTCCACATCACCTATACAAGAAAAATACCCAAAACGAGTATTTCTTGAAAGTTCCACTTAAACTTGCTAATTCTATTTCACTAAGTTTGTCAAAATCCGTATAGAGTGAAATTCCAACTTAAAATGGCCATAACTTGCTCATTTTAAATTGGAATTTCACATATTATATATTGTTTTCTACTACTCGAAAAGATCTATCTATTTCTAAGGTTATTTTTGTCATGAAATGTCTTTTGGGTTGTGAAATAGATCGATACAAATTCACCATAAAAATCTCAGCCCTTGAAACACAATTTTTAAATTTCTCTTTATCCAAAAATCCTTTAGCAAAAATATAGATATTTACATGATTGAAAAATCATTTTGAATATATATATATATATATACTGATATTGTATGCAAAATTTTAATGGTGTTGTCTCAACGATTATTTTTCATTGAACAACTTGTCTTATTATGTTGAAAACTTGAATTTTAATAATTTCTTCTTTAAGTGGTTTGAAAGAACATTATAAATTCTTAGGTTATTATAAATGAGTATTTTCTTATAAATTTTATTTTCTAATTTTTCTAAGATAAATGAATTTTCTTAACTCGATCTTCTACAAATTTTACCTTTAGTAATAAAAATGAAGTTCCCAAAATTTTTCTTAAGTTATTAATAGTATCTAATAATTTGAGTTGTATTACATATATTTTTCTTTTAAATGGTTTTGAGAGAAAAGTATAAATAAGTAATTTCCTCTCATATTTTTATTTCCTAACTTCTTTAAACATAAATACTTATTTTTAAAAACTTGGTCTTTTAAATCATCTACCAATTTTTTTTTTTTTTACTTGGAAGGAAACACTTTCAACATTTTCTTAAGTTGTTGATAATGTCTATTGTTTTTTTGAATTTATCATTTTTATATTCTTCTCTTTCTTTGGAAATGAGTTTATCATTTAGAGACTTAAATCGTTGGCAAACTTTTATTTCTCTAAATGGATTTATAAACTAGTGAGTTAATTTTATCTTAACTTTAAAAACTAGTTTAATTCTTGGTTTTTATCATGGAGTTAGTAAAAATCCTATAGATAAGCTTTTATGAAAAGTTTGCATATCAAAGAATTATTAAAACTAAGTTTTAATAAACTTCATGTTACTTATTATGAAAAGAGAGCGTTTATCTCCTTAGTTAATGTCTTTGATAAAATCATCCTTATTGACATCTAAGAAAACTTATGATGAGTTGGAAAAGAAGTTATTAAAATAATTTTATGTGTTTGATGACAAAATCTTTATTTAGTGATAAATTTATATTACAAAAAATTTGGTTCCATTTTCCTTTATTAAAGAAAATTTCTCTTTATTTTTGCTGAGACAATATTATTATGATGATGCATACTTATGATTATGTAGTTATAAAAAAGACTAGAATATCACATAATAATATCGGAAAAATATAAGAAGCAATAATAAGCAAAATAATGAGGTCAAGTATTGGGAACCTTAGCTTCATCAAGGTATTCGGGACTAAGAATAAACTAGTCCCAAAAGAAAAAGAAAAAGAAAAAGAAAAAAAAAGCATAATAAGAGCAATAAAAATAATAAGAGCATGTTAATGAGAGTTAGTGAGCATTTGGGCTTTAAAAAATATATAGATATACATATACTTAATAATATATATACAAAGTTATGTTAGGAGCATAATAACAATAATATCAACATAATAACATAATATCACCATAATAACAAAATAATATAATGGAAATTCTTGGCATGTGCAAGAACAAAACATGAACATGTTGTTGCTTCCATAACTCACATGAGTTTTAAGAAATAACACCATGGTCATGCTAAGTTACATAACATGAGGAAAAAAAATATCAGAAACTTTTACCTAAAAGTGTGTATGTGTTGAAGAAAGAAGGTGATGATTGTAAGAATATGTGGGTAGTAATACGTGAAAGATGGTTTTTATGTAGAGGAAAGAAAACTGAAAAGATTGGATTTGTGAGAATTTTTTGTAGAGGGAAATTTGTGGAGAGAATTTGATGGAGATTTGTTATTTAAAAGTAGATGTGTGAAAGAAATGGAGGGAGATGGGGTATTTATAGTTGAAGATGGAGAAAAATTGAGTGTTATTAAATAAAATGAAAAAGAAAAATAGAGAGATGGTATAGAGGGAGGGAAGCGCCGATTTTAGGGTGAAAAGGGGATAGAAAATAATTAAATTTGTATTTTGTAAATAAAAGTAAATAATATATAAGATATGATGTGATTTAAGATGTATGGGGAAGGTAAAAAAATAAGAAAATAGGTGTATGTAGTAAGAATAGGTAGAAAAAAAAAATAAAGATAGATGAATAGTAAAATAGGACAATGAATCATAAACAAGGCTAATAATTTACCGATAGTAAAGAAAATACACGTATAAATGCGATATTTTCTATTTTTAGCTACCGAAAAATTATAAAATTGATATTTTTGAAATCCTTGTATTATTACGAATCTAACAGTGTTATCGGAATATTTTTACAGTCCTGTGTATCAGGACACGATTTTTGAAAATTGATCTATTTGGATCCGAGGTACACTAAAAATTAGCGAATCTAATATTTTTAAACTTCCCTATATTATTACGAACCATTATCCATAATTATCTTAATTCCGTTGTTTAGGATTTAAGAGCATGAAATTATCAGATCTAAATTCTAGGGTTTGACATATGTTTTACTAACTTTAGGGCTTCCGGTTCTAAGGTTTGAACTTAAGACTTGGCATAAAATCTAGGGGTTTACACTTAATAACAGAGCACTTAAATGGTTTTCTCTCTCTTTTTAGATTTTGCAAATTAATGAACAAAAGTACAAAGATGATGAGAGATTTTCTCTTATTTATATATTAGCAAATAAAAGATCTTAATGATTGCACACTTCATAATTCTTTTCAATTCTATTAATCTATAAAGGAACATATATTTATAACCTTCAAGTATTTAAATGATCATTAGAGACAATGCGTTAAAATCGCCAAGCATTAAATACGCATAACAGCTATTTTATGTCACACTAGTTCCATATTTAAATTGCCGCCCTTATATTTGACCCTCGACTAAGTCTAATATTCTTTAAGCCTTGAATTCAAACTTGTCGTGTCCTGATGAATGTCATGCCCCAAACTTATCACTCCTTGGGTTTACCCCTCGACCGAAGAGCTGTATCTTTGATCTTTTCGAGCCTAAATCTTGAGCTTGTCATGCCTCAATTGAATGGACTCGTTAAGCCCTTGACATGACCCACAACTAAGGCTGTACTTTAAAGATTTCTCTTCATGATGGTTCATTCGACACCTACACAAACACCAGAGAACAACATACACACACATTAATCGTTACCAACCGTAGCTTTGATAAATTAAATACCTATTCATAGTTCCAACTACGATGCAATAGGCAAGTATACCTATCATAAACACAATATCGTGTTGAGCACAGGGTCGTTCCACAGGAAGCCACTAATTACTAGTACTAACCTTGTCCCTATTATCTAACCGTCAATTAAGAATGATCTAAATCATAGACTTTTAACTAATTAACTACTGAATTATGTTAAACTAATCTAGATTCAAGCTTCAACAAGGAACAAGGATTAAATCAATTATCAAAACAACCTAGATCTCATTCTACACCTCTCTTATCATGTGAATCATTGGACTAAAGACCAAACTTATTGAGTTCTTAAGCTGCAGAGTTCTAGAATGTAAACTAATAACTTTCTCAAGTTAAAAGCTAATAAAACCCTAGATTTATCAATTAGAATCTCTCCTCAACTAATAGAAATTTAGAATCACATTAAACACATGAACCCATCCACTAGTTAACCAAAGTATAGAAGATTTTTGCTAGTCTATCTCTAGAAATGCAAGCAAGTCTCATCCATTGCATAGATCCCATCATAAAAGCAGCTTCTCAATTACCTTAAATGATATCAAACATTAATTCATACTCCGGATACATGAATCTACGATAACAATGAAGAATAAGCAATGGAACATAAGAACATGAATAATTTCATTAAGAACAATTCCTCATCACATGACAAGTGGTTCAAATGAGATCTAGATTCGTTGTTTACTCTCTCATAATATTAAAAATGAACATACAAGGAGTAAGAGAGAAACCAGAGTTCATAATTACAACCTTGAAAGATTTGATCTTGAATGCTCAATAGATTGGATCTTCTTGACTTGTTGTTTGTAAAGAAAAATATAAAATCTCCTAAAAAAAACGAAACCTAGCAGGGTATATATATATATAGCTACAAGACACTAAAGGAGAGAGAAAAGTCAAGCAGGTGAAGTCTGGCTCACCACGCCCTTCACCACGCCCCATGCCAGGGGGCGTGGTGGCTTCAGTCTTCAATTTTTCATCTTTGGCACTCCCCTTTGGCGTGGGGCATGGTGGATTCTGTCTTCATTTATCTTGTTTTCCTTGTTGCTTTGGCTTATTTTTATCACAATTGAATTTGTAGAACCTGAAAGCAACATATTGATCAATTAAGTAACAGTTTAGATGATTTACCGTCAAATAACAATTAAAAGACTCCACAATTCATCCTAGAATTAAAGGTGTTATGACAATTATCACACAAATATATCCTAGCATGTTGTTCACTCAAACTGTTTGACTAATTAAGTATATATTAACTTAACTGAGTAGTTAATCATGCAATTAATTGTCTTATCAAAATCCACATTGAATGTTCAACAGGTTTGATTTTCTTTTCCTTTACTTCTTTGTCTTTTAGATGTTGTAAAATGCTAGGTGGATTTTAATTTTTATTTTTAAAAAGACATTTATTGCTTAATGATTTGCTTATACTACCATCTCATCAAACTGTGTTAACCAAGTTAATATAGGTAGTGTTACTATATGAGAAAACTTTAACTAGGTAGTAAATCGATTATTTCAAAGTTTAGGTAGTTACTTTCCCATTTGGCAAAACTTCAATATCAAATGTGACATTACCTTTTAAAAGAATAATCAATCTTTTATAAAATAAATAGCTTTAGAAAATGGAAAAAATAAAAAATAATGATACATGGAAAAACAGTCAAACGTTTTTGTTTAATATTATATTCTTTCCATTAGGTTTTCTTGAATGGTGGTATTTGTTTGACTCATTTTACGAAATATTAATTCATCTTTTTAACCGCTTGAAATGTTAATAATTTAAATGAATTTATTATCAAATACTACGTGTAACATATATCTACTGTCTTTGTAAAAAATTACACAAATATAAAATTGTATAAAAAAATTACTGAAATAGTATCGCTATATCACATACTTGAAAGGAGATATAGAGTTATATACGAGTATCGCATCTTGAAAGCGAGATACAGTGATCTACTATGCAAAAACTTTCAAAAATCATTGTATCACACATTAGGTGTACGATATAAATTTGAAAGTATATTGTACCTTCAATAGGCGATACACATATAATTATGCACGTATCGCTCATTGGACATGCGATACAGGTTTAGTAGAGTATTGCATATAATTTAAAAAAAAATTATATCGTACCTCTGTTGGTCCCGAATAATAATCAAGAAGGGGGGTTGAATTGATTATTAGAAAAATTTGGCTTTTAAAAACACTTCCCTTCGGTTTTAATGAATGAGAACAATATGACAATTAAATTTGCTATAAAGTAAATTGCCGAAATAAAAAGAGAGAGATTAAGAAAATTAGGTAAAAGATTTATAGTGGTTCCACCTTGTGCGTCAGTCTACTCTTCCAGCTCCATGCCGGGGACCCCGTTAACCTACGGGTTGTGTTTTACTATATCAATAAATCCAAGATTACAAGATAGTGCAATTCGCTCTGCTCGATTCTCACTGCTATCCTCTAGCTTTAATCGATCTACAGAGTCTAACTTGTAACTAATTCTATTATCAAAGAGGAAGTCTACAAGATCCTCTTATTACAAAAAATAAAGAACGAGAGCAAAGATGAAAGCTGAAGTTTCTGATCAAAAAAATTTAAAGGGTGTTATCGTAAGCTCTTGTGTATTTCCCTTTTTGGAGTCACTCGTATATTCTATTTCTGAATATGTTCTTTATATCCTTCTTCTACCACGCCGTTGAATTAAATCTCCAGGATAAGGATTGTTCCCTGATTCTCGGCTTGCATAAGATCTCAAGGATAAAGATTGTTCCCTTATTCTCGGCTTGCATAAGATATGCCCTTATCTTCCAGCTGATTTAAATGTTTGAAAAGATTGTTGAGAGATAACACTATCTTCCAAAGATATCGGCAGCAAGATATATTTAATCATGTCCTTTATTTGATAACAACCAATAGTTATATCTACTTCAAGATAAAAAATTGTTACGAAAACTTCTAATATCTCGGTAAATAAAATTATTTGATCGTATCCCATAAAAAAATATCAGACGTTTATCCAATCGAGATATTCTTGAATAAAATCTGGAAATCAAAAACCAAATCTATTGAGGTAAATCTTCTGTTGCCGTGATATTCTCGATGATCCTCCTGTTAGAGATATATTTGCAAAGATATTTCCGTGATATTTATAACAATAAAAGCAAACTAGATAGAATCTCACGAGGATAGGAATAAATAAGCTAGTGTATCTAATTCATATATCTCTTTGACTAATAATCAAAACTCTAGGATATCTTTCTGTTTTACACCTATATCCTTATACGACCAATTACAAAAAATCTTTAATCATTTTCATAAAATAATTATGATATTTCGTAAAATATTTCTCACATATATTTGATGTAATAAGAAAATATTCAAGATTTATGGAACACATCAAGTATATTTCTCAAAATATAGTTGACTTGTGGAGCTAGATCTTGAAAATAGTTCAAATTCCATAAAATAAATCAATAAAACATTTCTGTCAGTCAAAACTTCTGAAATAAGTTCTGGAGTGTTTTTCAAAGAAAAATTCTTCGATTAAGTTATTTTGAAGGTTCTGAAATAACTTCTGATAGACTTATTTTTCATCGCTGAAGGATCGCTGAAGGTTCTTAAATAACTTCTGACTAACGTATTTCTTATTTTCCATTTCCATTTCCTAAGGTTCTGAAGACACTTCTGATTAACACCATCAAAGCTTAAGCATAGCTTCTGATTTTCCTTCTTTAATAAAATTTGATCATTCAAAATAAAGATTATGAACTATAGAAAATCAACTAATATTTCAAACAGTATTGAACATATTCGAAATTAACAAGATAGATATACTTCATCTTTTGTTATCATCAAAATCATATTAGAAGAATTCCAACAACCTCCAATGTGCGATACATCGATACTATTCTTGTAATTTTTTTTTTTGCAATTTGGTTTTGTATAATTTTTTAAAGTACGATATACATGCAATATTCTCTAAATATTGATTCATATTTTTAGTTACTTATGGCATTTATTTATTTTTAATTACTTTAAACATTGATCCTTTAAATATACTACTAATCAAACATCAATACCTGATATGAACCATAATCAAAACAAAGCAAGGCTCAGAAGGAAATCTAGGTGGCTTAATGATTTCACAATATAGATCTTAACCGTTTGAAACTCTATTGTAATTAGCTGTTCACAACTCAGTAGTTCAACACACGTAACAAAATAGAAACAGATACAAACTGAACTTGTAACAGAATAGAAATAGATACAAACTGAATAACTAGATCAGTACAGCTGTCGTACACATGAAACTGTACAAATAGTAAGAATGAAAGAAAAGGAAAGCATCTCGTTACTTCCCCAAAATTAGACATCAGGTCTAAGGAGTTCTTGGCGACTCGAACAGCCATTGTTAGCATCAAGTTCTCATTCCTGCATCAAAGTAACACACAAGAGTTAGCAACTGAGATTTTTGAGAGATCCAAACACGAGAGACGAGAGGATTACAGGAGAGAGACAGTGAATACTTATCTTAGGTTTTCTTATTAGAGAGGCGGAGAGTACGAGAGTGGAGAGGAAACCCTAAGTGAGAGTATTAAAGGGCCTTTGAATAGTTGGGCCATATCATTTGGTGCTCTCATTTGTTTGAACTCTGTTTCTTCATGGCTCCTGAAACAAGATCACAAAATTCTATAGTAGACATGGATTTCTTCAAAACTACTTTGCTAGCTATTCAAGAAAATATTAACAGTTTGGGTACCCGTATTGAAAAATTGGAATTGAATCAAAATCCTCCTCCTCCTATTCATAATTATTAGACTATACATTATTCATCATCTTCAAGGTTTCATAACAATGCAGATTCATTGCTCAAAGGCATCAAATTGAAATTTCCCAAAGTTGTAGGCACAGATGTATTGGGATGGTTATTTTGAGTAGAACAATTTTTCGAATTCCACAATGTGCAAGAAGAACAAAGAATTACCATTTGTTCTTTTGCACTTGAAGGTAATGCTCGCGAGTGGTATAAGTGGATGTTCAGAAACAAGCAGTTAAGTTCTTGGTAGAAATTCACAGCAACTCTGTCATATCGATTTGGTCCATCACCTTATGAAGATGTTCATGGTTTATTGTCCAAGTTGATACAAACTTCCACCGTAGCATTGTATTAATCTCAGTTTGAGGCATTGGTTAGTAGAACTAAGGGACTTTTGGATGTTTTTCTTCTCAGGTGTTTCATTTATGGCCTAAAGCCAGCAATCAAAAGGGAACTTCAATTAGCTCATCCTAAAGATATGGTGGAGGCTATATCGCTGGCGAGAATGCATGAGGATAAACTAGATGATCAAGCTAAGCAATACAAGCCCTATTTCTTTCAATCTTCAGTTCCTTCTACTAATACTAGTACTTTACAATTTTCTAAACCCTCTAGTTTTACTTCTTTAGTGTCTAAACCATCAACTTCAATTCCTATTAAGCGTTTAACACCTGAAGAAATGCAAACACGCAGGGAGAAAGGCTTATGTTTTAACTGTGATGAGAAATTTCATAGAAACCATAAATGTAAGTCTAAGGGTCTGTTTGTTTTGGCTTTTTCCGGCAGATACAGACACTTTTTCAAACTTTTTTCTAACAAATTATTTATCAAGAAATAAATATAGATAAAAAAAAGTTGACAGTTCTCATCAAAAGATCAAATAGAACAAATATAGATAAAATCTAGATGCAAATCGGATATATTTTGCACATATCATTTTAAAAAAGATACAGATACAGATGAAAAACAGACAATCCAAACAGACCCTAAATTTCTCTTATCAATGACTTCATCTGATGATATGCATGAGGACAATGACCTTATCGATAAATTTGATGTAGAATATACAGTAAATGAGGATGATTCATGCGCAATTAACTATCATGCTCTAAATGGTCTTCATGTTCCTAGAACTTTAAGATCTTTTCTGATCAGATTAATAAGAAGCTTTTAATGGTGTTAGTAGATTCGGGTAGCACCCACATTTCATTCAGACCAAGATAGCTAGTCAGGTGGGATTGCCAATATAGCCTACTGCACGTTTTTCAGTTGTCGTAGGCAGTAGACAAAAGTTGTATTGTGACAGTTTATGTAAAGATGTTCTGTTGCACATTCAAGGTTTGGAATTTTTGGTTAATTTGTATGTATTGCCTATTCAAGGGTCAAATGTGGTATTAAGAGTGGATTGGTTGGAGACTCTAGGTCTTGTACCTATTGAGTACAGTACCTTAACAATGCAATTTTTGCACCAGGGTCATTTAGTGGTTTTGCATGGGTCTGTATCTAGACTTGGGGCCAGATTTCTTTCAATCAACTCAGACGTTTGATCAAACATGATTCGGTGGCTTCATGTTTTTCTTTGGAGGCTCAGGTAGATATTCCTTCACAGCAATTCACCAACAACACACTTATTGAGCAAGTGCTTGGCAAATATAATCATGTTTTTTAGCCACCCTCATCATTGCCTCCTTTAAGGACAGTACAACATAGAATACACTTGAAGGAAAGAGTTTCAGCTATCAATGTGAAACCTTACAGATATCCTCATTTTCAAAAGGAAGAGATCGAAAGACAAATTCAAGAGATATTAGGGCAAGGTATTATACATAATATACTTCCCCTTTCTCTTCTCTAGTACTTTTGGTGAATAAAAAGGATGGTAGTTAGTGGTTCTGTGTTGATTACAGAGCCTTGAACGAAGCCACTGTTAAAGATGAGTATCCAATTCCTACCATTGATGAATTACTGGATGAGTTAAAAGGTGCTACAATTTTCTCAAAGCTTGATTTCAGAGCAGGATATCATCAGATTAGGATGTTTCCCATTGATGTTGAGAAGACTGCCTTTAGGACACATGAGGGACACTATGAATTCCTTGTTATGCCTTTCGGCCTTAGCAATGCTCCCGCTACATTCTAATCTATCACGAATGATATTTTTAAGCCTCACTTACGAAGATTTGTCATTGTTTTCTTTGATGACATTCTGATATATAGTGAGACATTGGCATTACATGTAGCACATTTGGAAATGGTATTGTCTATTCTAGCAGAAAATACCATGTTCTTAAAAAAATCCAAATGTGTCTTTGGGTAGAGTTCCATTGAGTATCTGGGACATGTGGTTCAAGCGGAAGGAGTTTCATCTTATCCCAATAAATTGGTGGCTATAGAGAATTGGCTAGAACCCACTACATTAAAGCAATTACACGCTTTTCTAGAACTGGCAGGGTATTATTGAAGATTCATTAAGTCATTTGCTTCTATAGCGAGTCCATTGACTGATTTATTTAAAAAAGACTGTTTTCATTGGGATGCTACTGCTTTTCAGGCTTTCAATGCACTCAAATAGGCTTTACGACAGGCTCCTATATTGGTTTTACCAGATTTCAAGAAGCCTTTTGTCATTACGTTTGATGCTTCAGGGACGGGTATTGGCGTAGTCTTACTACAAGAAGGCAGGCCGATTGCTTTCTTTAGTTAAAAGTTGCCTAGTCACTTAGTTAAAGCCTCCGCTTATGTACGAGAATTGTATGTAGTGGTGGAAGCAGTACGGAAATGGCGACAATATCTATTGGGGTTTCATTTTACTATTCGGACGGATCACTGAAGTTTGAAAGAGTTATTAACTCAAGTAATCCAAACTTCAGAGCAACATAAATATCTAACAAAATTACTAGGGTATGATTATTCTATTAAGTATAAGGCTGGGAAGGAGAATGTAGTGGCAGATGCTCTTTCAAGACAACATGAGTTCAGTTATCTTGCTTTTTCTATGCCACACTTTACTTTTGTTGACAAGTTGAAGCAAGAATACAAAGATTTACCAGCTTTTCAGAAAGTTATTTCTGATTTGGCTGCTGGACATCCTCTTAAATGGAATATAAGATGGTTCAATGATTTACTTTTCAAGGGACATCTACTATTTTTGTTCCTAATTCTTCATTGATTCCATTATTATTAGAGGAATTTCATAGTATTCCTACTGCAAGGCATTTGGAGTCAGAAAAACATATCAGAGATTAGTTGCTTAATTTTATTGGCCTGGAGTAAAACGTGATGTTGAGTTGTTTGTTAGAGGCTATCTCTCTTGTCAACAAACCAAGTATACCACTCAAAGTCCTATTGGCTTATTGCAACCTTTACCGTTGCTAGAGTTGATTTGGGAAGATCTATCTATGGACTTTGTCATTGGCCTTCCAAAGTCCCAAGGATATACAGTGATATTGGTAGTAGTGGACAGACTTTCCAAATATTGTCATGTTGGACTACTAGACTCTCATTTTACTGCAACAAAGGTAGCTCAGTTGTTTTTACATTAGGTGGTCAAATTACATGGTTTTCCCAGAAGCATTGTGAGTGATAGAGATAGTATCTTTATGAGTAGTTTTTGGCAAGAATTGTTCTATTTAAGCGACACTAAACTCTTTACGAGTAGTGCTTACCATCCACAATCCGATGGCCAGATCGAAGCATTGAATAAGGTATTGCAATAGTATCTCAGAAGCTATCCTATGGATAGACCATAAGACTGGGTTTCTTATTTGGCATGGGAAGAATTTGCCTATAACGTATCCTATCGTGAAGGAGCAGGCACTACACCATTCGAAGTAGTATATGGTAGAAGTCCTCCTACAGTTCCAATGTATTTGAGGGGCAGCTCCAAATTAGAAGCCATTGACTATGAGTTGAAAAATCTAGATGAAACCTTATCTCTTCTCAGGACTCATTTATTATCAGCTCAACAGGAATGAAAGCTCAAGCTGATAAACATCATACTGATGTGAATTTTTTGGAAGGGGACATGGTTTTTGTGAAGCTTCAGCCTTACAAACAGACATTACTAGCTGGGGACTATCACAAATTATCTAAGAAGTATTATGGACCTTATCGGATCACTAAGAGGATTGGTCAAGTTGCATATGTTTTGCAACTGCCTGAGGGCTCTAGGATCCATAATACTTTTCATGTCTCATGTTTAAAGCCAGCCTATGGATTAGTGCTACCTAGTTTGGAATTACCACCAGGGTTTTTCACAACAACCCCATTCTAGACCGCCTCTGTATTTTGGATTCTAGGACTATTGTGAGACATGGTAAACATCTTTCCTAGATTCTCGTTCAGTAGTTAGGGTTACCATCAGAAGACACTAGTTGGGAGGATCTCGATTTATTTAGGCAGTTGTACCCAGAATTTCACCTTGAGGACAAGGTGTTATTTCAACAGAGGAGACATCTTATACGAACCGTAATCAGAACAAAGCAAGGCTCAGGAGAAACCTAGGTGGCTTAATGATTTCACAATATAGATCTTAACCGTTTGAAACTCTGTTGTAATTAGCTGTTCACAACTCAGTAGTTCAACACATGTAACAAATAGAAACAGGTACAAACTGAATAACTAGATTAGTACAGCTGAAGTACACATGAAACTGTATAAATAGTAAGAATGAATGAAAGGGAAATCATCTCGTTACTTCCCCAAAATTAGACATCAGGTCTAAGGAGTTCTTGGCGACTCGAACAACCATTGTTAGCATCAAGTTCTCATTCTTACATCAAAGTAACACATGAGAGTTAGCAATTGAGATTTCTGAGAGATCCAAACATGAGAGACAAGAGGATTATAGGGGAGAGAGAGTGAATACTTATCTTAGGTTTTTTGATTAAAGAGGTAGAGACTACGAGAGTGGAGAGGAAACCCTAAGTGAGAGTGTTAAAGGCCTTTGAATAGTTGGGCCATATCAATACCTTTTCATTTTACTAGAAACTTCTACAATCTCATCCACGAAATCATCCAATTAATAATTTAACCATCAAAATTAATATAATAATCAACATATTAACTAATTTAGTGGTGTGGGTGGTATGGATCTAAATGGTAAAATAGTGGACAAGATCAGTCTCATTAAATTAACAAAGAGATCATAAAATTTTCCTAATCTAATTTACCCAAATTGATTATTTATTTGTACTTTTCATATTCGCAAGCACTATCCAAGCTAATAATATCAAATTGTGTGCTGACGTGGCTAAATGGATGAATGGGTATGTGACCCTTGCCATGTCAAAGTAAAATTAAGGAAAAAAAATAATCAAATTGAGAAAAACCCATTGAAAAGTGAAACAACATCCTAGTAAAAACAATATAACCTTAACCTTAATATGAAGTTTAAGGTAATCACACTGTAGTTAGAGGAAAAGGAAAGAAGCTTATAAAGCTTTTGTCATCACATGTGAATAATGGATGAGATCGGAAGAAGTGCTAAATTTTCTTACAGGTCATACTGTTAAAGCTAGATCTATGTGCAAAGCTAGGTTCAAGCAAGGTCATAAACAAAGAAAGGGTATAAAGAATTTTAAAATTTGTTGAACTACTATGATGGTAGTTGGAGATAAGTGACTTAAGTATGCCTTTGAATTCTTGATCTCTAGGTTGAAAAGACTTGAAGGGAAAGATGGGATTTTAGGGATTTATACTCAATTATATAATCTATCCATACCCTCATTGTGTTTCCATTTTGACTTTAAATCAAGAAACTCTAGAGAGATGTCCATATTTTATGTGTGAATTTATTGAAAGAGATGATAAAAGGAAACATGAAAGGGAGAATGGATGAATTGATGGCGATTTTGTCTTTTCCATAAGTTGATTAAAACTAAAAATATTTAATATTTTTACTTTTTTGGAAGTTAGATATGTGGATTTTCAAACAAGTATAAAACATTAAACATGAGTGATATAAGAATTTTTTTTTCTTTTTTTTTTTGTTTAATTACATGATAATAAGGAAAATTCAAATAAAACATCAATGTTTCAAATATTTAGAAAAGGAATCAATATTATACACAACATTGGAAATAAGTAATGGATAAATTATACCAAAAATCATAATATTTGAGGATAAGTTCATTCAATGTTTAAACAAATGAGTCAATTGAGATCATAATTGACATGTGTCAACAGAAAAAAAATATTTAAAATTAAAACTTAGAATATCTAACATGCCATGACATGTATCAAGCAACCTTAATTAACCAGTACTCTAAACGTTGTGACATCTTTTTAATCATTCGAAAAGTTATAACTTAAAATGAACTTACTCTCTAAACGTTGTGATCTTTTTATAACTACTTTGTGATCTCAAATAAACTTACCTATAAACATTGTGATCTTTCAGTGTAATTTACCCAATAAGTAATTAATATTTTAAATGGTTAAAAAAATCAACATCATATTAAATAATGCAAAAATCAACATCAATTAAATAATCCAAATAAGGAACTTTTTTTATTTGTCATCCACTTAAAATGTTGATATCTTATTTGCGCTACTTTATACAACCTTGATTCCTTTTTTGAACTACTTAAAATGTAAAATAACTTCTTTGAATATAACGTTGATCCTTTGGATTTTATTTACCCTTTGTAAAGTTTCTTAAAAAAAATTGAAATCAAGAATTTAATATTTTAGGTAAATGTCAAATTGGACACTTGAATTTTACATGAAAATCCAATTTGGTACCTAAAATTTGAAATGATGGTTAATTTAATATCCAATTAAAATAATTTTTCCTCTCCTTTCCATTTCCAGTGTTTTCTTTTTCTTCTATCATTTTTCACTCATTTCCACTTTTGATGATTTCCACTTTTGACGAAGTTACTAAACATAGCATTCATCAAGTCTAATATTATTTGATTACATTATTAATTTAACATTTTTTTCTACCATATTTTTCATTTTTCTTTGTCATTTTTTTTTGCAATTTTTAATTTTTCTTAAATAATTTATTTATATAGAGTCAGTAGTTAAATGAATTATCTTAACCAATAAATTATAATCCTTGTCTTCATAACATTATTAATTACTATTAATACTTCTTAAGGAAATATAGGTTATCTTTATGTTAAAATAAAAAACAAAAACTAAAAACACAAGTAACCTATATGTAAAATGACAAAAACATATGTAAGTTTTTTTAGTTTACCCTAGATACAAATGGATCAACATATTGAAAAACTAAAATATGAATTAGTTATACATAAAATTTATTATCAAATAAATCAATGTGAGAATTATTTAAATAAAAGCATTTAAACACAAGCTAAAATGTAATTTATGATGAGTAAATTACACAGAACATATCAATCTTTGAGGGTAAGTTAATTTTAAATATCAACATTTCAAGTGGTTAAAGTATCAATATTTCATCTAGGTTGCTTAGATTGACTCATTTTACAAAATGTTAATACCTTCTTTTTAACCACTTGAAAGACGTTGATACATTAAATGAATTTATTCCCAATGGCTTGTTTGGTATGTAAGAATGGACTGCAATGGAATTGCAATTCCAGCTTCCATTCCTTTTCCTATGTTTGGAAGCGTCATGATAAGGTGGAATCGTGATTCCTTGGAATCGATGATTCTAGCTTTAAGATGGAATTCGCTTTCGCCTTTAAATCGCAATTCCATTCCCTATTCCATTAAGCATTTTTACTTAAATTACCTTTTTATCCTATATAAATTTATCATCTTATTTTTTTTAAGGATATTTTTGATAAATTCTAATATAAACTAATTCATGCCCATTCCATTCCGTGTTTGTATCCAAACAAAGAATAGATCTGTCATTCCTTTGCTAATTCCATTCCATTCCATTTTTTTTATTCTAATTCATTCCATTCGGATGATTCCTGTATACTAAACATGACATAAAGGTTTTTCTCTTTTAAACCACTTGAAACGTTCATATCTTAAGCAAACTTACTCTCAAACATTTATATCTTTCAATGTAATTTACCTAATTTCTTCTTATATGAATTTTCCACATCGTTCTAGATATACATCACAAATATTCAAAAACCAATAAGTGAGGTTAGATAGGGTTAAAGCAATTTGACCCAGACCTAACAAGTTGGTCTATATTTGAGGAGTCCATCTCTAAAATACCAAAATGGCTAAACAGTTGTAACTATTGGTTATAAATAATATTCTTTTTATTTTGTTTTATGTTATTCTCTAACTTGTTTGGTAAAGCCTTAAATCATCAATCAAGGACTGCAAAATAAGCACACACTATGAATGGTGAAAATATTGCCTAGTGTTTCCATTTTAATACTTAAGCTAATTTTAAAAATTAAGACATAAAGTATAGCTCATGTGTGTTTAGATAATAATATCGAAGCTCACAGGGCTTATTTATAACAAAGAGAATGAGTACTTATTGTGGGAGGTTATCTTTAACCTCAATGATTATCTTGCACGTTGTCTAGGGTGAAATAGTTGTTCATAAAATTGTAGAAAGAAACAACTCCCAAATAGAGTAGGTTTTGAGATCTTTAGGAAAATAGAAGAGACAATAGTTAGGTTGGCTTGACCAAATAACATGAGAGCAGTTTATAGAGTCAAATCAATGAATTAGTTAGACGTGATTGAGCTATTACTGGATATAGCTTACTTTTCCTCCTTAGTTTCTTAAGACTTTTTTTAATTTATCAAATTTTTATTTGTATTTAATTTATTTGATCTATTTATAAGTAAAAATATTTATTTTTTATCTATATATATTTTTTAATAAATATCTGTTTTAAAATAATAAAATTAAAATGTCAAAACGATTAAAATAAAACAAAACAAATAAACCTGAAAAAAAAAAAAGATTTAAACCAACTTTAAATATTAAATCCAAAAAAAGAAAGTTAAATCAGGTTAAAATATGGCCTTTTCAATTTTAACACTCCCATGCTGATCACAATAACCTTGTACGTGTACGTGAGGGGAGCAAAAAGCAAACCGAATCAGATAAAGGATATGTTTGGTTAGTGCTTTTTGACATGTATAGATAAAATTTTCAAATTTTTTTAATAAATTTTTTATTAAAAAATGAGGGAAAAGGAATAAAAATATTAATATTTTTAAAAATAATTACGAAAATGCCATCGGGAGAAAATTATTCCCAATTTTAGGCAACATGACCTCGTCTCTTATGATCTCGTCTCTTCAAGAGACGAGGCTGCACCGCACATGACCTCGTCTCTTGAAGAGACGAGGTCATCTACTTAAAATTCCCACGCGCGTCTCTTCTTCCCCATTTCCCCCATTTCAGTCCAACGCAAACCCTAAATCCCAAATTCCCCAAATCGCGAATTCCCATCGATTTTTGGCGCACCAAATCCACAAATCGAGTGTAATCGCTCATCCCCGAGTTATCCAAAGTTGATTGTGTAGCATTTGGTTAGGTAGGAGGGTCGAAAAGAGGAGATTTGAAGCGAGACCACCGACGACGAACGGCGAACTTTGAGGTTGGATTTTCGCGTGTTTTCGTATTTTTTTTTTTTAATCATTCATGCTGCATTGTTGAATTAAGATTGTATGTATTGTTAGAATAATTTTATAGCATGATTCGTACGCCGACTGTATGTTGCTACTTTACTATTATGGTGCGTTTGCTTAAAAATAATAAAGGAGAAATGAAGTAGACATAATGGCATTTTCAATTACAATCTTAGTTTAATATCATAATTAATAAACCGAAGTATATATAAGAATAGATATTCTATATAATAAGATTTAAATGAAATAAATACTAAAATGCGTCATTCATACTTAGATATATGAATATGTGATGATGCTGACATGTTATTTAATAAGTTATCAACTTGTATCAATGGTAATTAGATTAATACAATCTTAGTTTAATACAATAATTAAGACATTGCTTGTCATATGTTGTATAGAGATGTATATGTATAATATTTATTTTGGAAAAAAATTAAGTCATAAGTAGTTATTGTTGAGTAATTATTTTAGAAAATTGAGTGTGCGGAAAAAAATTGAAAATAATTTCAATTGTCGTTAACGGGGTGTACTTAAGACCTTAACATTGGTATGGCGATTTAATATGGTATGGAAAAATGCGATGAAAAAAGCAAATATTTGTAAGAAGCAGAAGAGATTATAAAATTAAATTTCAACTTTGAAAATGGAGGTGCAGGTCTAGGAGTTATGTTAAATGTTACGAGGAATGCAATTGATAAGTGTGATTTTTTGAATTTGATACGTGGAAGCTAATTTTGATGAGATGGCAGGATTTGTGAGGAAATGGATAAAGCGAAGTTCATAATGTACGCTCATGGGAATATTGTGCAAGGGGATGATGGTTTTGGTTATGATAAGCGGCCTGTTGCTATGGTCAGTGTTAGCAGGAATTCAACATATGAGCAAATAGTGGAGATTATTTGCAATAGACTAAAAGTAAATAGGTATACACATCGGGTGGAGCTATATCATAGGGTAGCAATTGGAGATAGGACGCTATGTTATAATATTATTCTAGTGACCGATGATGAAGCGGCACAAGAGATGTTGCTATACACAGAAGGCTCAGTGGCTGTTTATGTGCAGATTTTTGAAATTGAATTATCACAGGCACCTGCAAGGGAAATGGGCAATGATAGAAATATTGGAAGCTAGGGGTTTGTAGACTCCAACTCTACTCCAGTTCAGACAATGGTAGTGCACAAGTAGAAATAGGTCACTTTGAATTTTCTGTACCTACATCAATAGGTGGTGATGACATGGATGCTGGGCAAGACTCATCGGCAAGTGAATCCAGTGAAGACTATGACGATGATGAAAATGTTAATGCTGAAGTAATTGCACAACAATATGCATTGCCCGAGGTACAACGAAGGGGAAATAGGTGGGACCGTTTTATTGCTCCTACTGACGTTGATGCAGTAGGGAGCTCAGCGGCAGTTCCGTTTTTCAATGCTGAAGTTGGTAGTACTTACGCAGCATATGATGATGAGCAGGAAATGAGTGCTGGGAATTGGAGCTTCAGTGATGAATTCAAGGTCGGGATGCGTTTTGAGACCAAAGATCATCTTATACGAGCAGTTAAAATGTGGCACATAACGAACCATTACAACTTCAAGGTAGTGGATTCGGACCCAAGAGCATGGTCAGTTAAGTGTACTGATATCCACAAAGAGGTTGTAAGTGGAGACTCAGAGGCAGCTATAAGAAACATGGTGGGTGGTTTCACATCACTAAATATGAAGGACCTCACACTTGCTTGGATGAAATCACTGGACAGGATCACTCTCAGTTGGACTCCACCAGCTTGTCCAGGGCCATAATATTGGAGATCCGCAATTCTCCAGATGTGAGGGCGAAGGATCTCCAAACGAATATATTAAAACAATTCGGGTATAATGTTCATATGAAGAGAATTCGTGAGGCAAAAAGAAAGGCCATTGAGCAGGTGTATGGAAGTTGGGAGTCATCTTATGTGGAGCTTCCGCATCTACTTAATGCAATTACTGAGGCAAATCCGGGAACAAAGGTTGAGTGGCAAACTCAAGATTCAAATACTGCCGGCCACGTATTCCTAGATAAGCTTTTTTGGGCATTTGGTCCTTGCATTGAGGCGTTCAACTACTGCAGGTATGTATTGTAATTATTGTTAAATTTTGTTGTAGGTTATTGATATTCACTGACTAAGTTACACATGTTAAATCGTTGCAGACCTGTGATCACAGTTGATGGCACCTTCCTGTATGGCAAGTACAAGCACAAATTGCTTATTGCAGTGGCAATAGATGGGGCCAATCATATAGTACCGTTGGCCTATGCCCTTGTGTGAGGAGAAGGCGGATACATGGAGTTGGTTCCTTGCAAAAGTGCTGGAACACGTCGTCAAAGACCGATCAAATATTTGCTTGATATCGGACCGGCATGCCGGTATCAGGAGTGCGGTCGAAGGTGAGAATGCGGTGTGGCCTAGGGGTGGCCTTGGCGTTGGTGTATCCGTCATGTTGCAAGCAACTTTAATTCGAAGGCCAAAAGTAAGGAATGTAAGGAAATAGTTAAAAGAGCTGCCTATCAAACCCAGAGTCGCAAGTTTCACGGATATTTCAATGCTGCACTTCAAAGCAATCCTTGGACAGCACGATATTTTCGTGAGTTGCCCCATGCATGTGGACTTTATCTTACGATGAAGGTGTCAGATTTGGCCTAGGCACAACAAACATGGCAGAGAGTTACAATTCAGTTATAAAAGACGCCAGGTGCTTACCTGTGGCTGCATTGGTAAAGAAAACCTTCTACAACTGCAACTCCATATTTAATAAGCAAAGGCGTGAAGCAAGCGATGCCATGAGTATGGGTAAGTTACTCACAGAATACGCTGCGAATAAGTTTGAGCGATGGAACAACATATCCAGTTCCCATAGAGTTACTTGTTTCGATTACCAAGAACGGATATACGAGGTCATAACTGCACCACGTCCAACAATGTATGGTCAGAAGGGGGACCATATACAAAAAGTGGAGTTAAGATCATGTAGATGTACGTGTAACAAGTGGCAGACATATAGAATTCCATGCTCGCATGCGATGGCAGTGATGGGGACAATGCACATGGATTGTGTTGCCTACGTGGGACAGTGGTACAGGTGGGATCACCAACTAAGAGTGTATGGTCGTTCCTTCATTCCCGCAGCCGATAAGGCAAATTGGACTCGGTTGGACTTACCAAAGTGGCACCCTAATCCAGGACTTATTAGAAAAAGGGGTCGGCCTAGGGAGAAACGATTCCAAAATGAGATGGACATTCGAGAGGGCCCCCGAGGTTATTCATGCGATTGTTGTGGGCAGCAGGGCCACAACATAAGAAGTTGTCCAAATACGGGATCGGCGGGTAGACTAGTTACGGGGCAGTCGAGTCGTGGTGGTAATTCTTTATTTCCATATGTTCTACACACTGTATTATTGAGTCATGACTGACATTATGTTTTTGTGCTTGTTTATAATCCATACTTGTCGTCAATAAAATATCTCCTTATTGTTTCTTCGCAGATGGATCCCGGACCGATCGATAGTTCATTACTGACGCAGCAGCCTGTACATAGGTCCACTCTAGCCTGGGATGGGCAGGTCAGTTTATTTATCTATTCAGTGATTCTAGTTTTGTTTGATGCGGTGTTTATGGTTTTTAATAAATATGTTCATTTTATTGTAGGAGCATGAGGTACTTCATTGTCGTCGCAGAGAGGCCAGGCTCAGGCGACCTGCTGGGATACCTACAGATGTGGACGAGGCCTGGTGCCATTCCTGTCCCAGGCAGGGTTCATAGGGGCGGCTCAGATGCCTTTCATTCAGCTGGATTGGCATCTGATTACAGCTTTGGTCGAGCGATGGCGCCCAGAGACGCACACGTTCCACATGACCACGGGAGAGTGGACTGTGACGCTGCAGGACGTTGCTATCCTGACGGGCCTCCCTGTGGATGGATTGGTCGATGGCTCATGGATTGGCGTTATGGCACGGCTCGCATGGATTGGCCAGATTTGTGCGAGGAGTTATTAGGAGTTCGGCCAGTCCCCGGCGTCGACATGGATGGAGGTCGGCTGAAGATGTCGTGGTTGGATAGCCACTTCAGCGACCTACCTGACTTTGCTGATGACGCGATGATCCGACGTCATGCCAGGGCATACATTCTGCTGCTGCTTGGGGGATTTATTGTCGCAAACAAATCCTCCAACTACGTCCATCTTATGTACCTCCAACTGCTCAGAAATTTCGAGTAGGCAGGGCAGCACGCGTGGGGAGCAGCCTGTTTGGCTTGGCTATACAGGCAACTATGCGACACGGCGGACATGGCAGGACCACTAGTTGTCTTGCAGATATGGGCATGGGAGCACTTCCCCCACATTGCCCCGGTACGGCGACTGCTCACCTCTGTTACCGCAGGCCGCCCACTCATCAGTCATTGGGGTGCGACTTTCGACGTCACCCGTGTGTCGACCCACCTATTGATTGAGTACCGCGCCTCCTTTGATCGACAGATGGCGCATCAGGTATGCCATAGATCACTTTTGATTTCCATTGTCATCTACTCTTAAATTGCTATTGTACGATCATTTTCTAATGCAGTAGATCACTTTTGCTACTTCATCAGGTGGTGTGGGACCCATACAGCTCCATCCTGCCCGCCCTGCCACCGTACTGCCTGGTAGGCAACGATGTATGGCGTGCCCGGGTGCCATTGGTATGCTTCTACCTTGTCGAGCACTACTATCCGGACAGAGTGCTCAGACAGTTTAGTGGCTTCCAGGAGATACCAGCCCCCCTGCTGATATGAGACCCCTCCATGAGATTGACATGAGGGGACGTTCGAGTGGAACTGGCAGTCCGAGCACGCCAGGTGGATTGCTGAGTGGGATGCTCGGCGTGATTGCATTGTACAGATGCCAGATTTGCCGGCTGGGACATCTGACGATTACTTCCAGTGGTATCATGCGATCACCCGACGCTGGATGGTCGCACGGGAGCTATCATGCGATACATGGTAAGATCACTGTCTCTGTAAGCTTTATATCTACTTGTACTGACTTATAAGCTATTCACTGATATAAATATTTGCTATTACTCAGGCTGATTTCATTTCTAGCGTCCCAGACATGCCCCAGAGCTTACTGCATCCACTGCACGAGATGTCTGTCGTGTAGTGGATGAGTTTATGGGGTTGAATTTCAATGATCCAGTACCACCAGCTCCACCAGCAGCAGCACACAGGGTGACCCACAGCCTCATACCCTACAGAGACGACATCCTCCTAGAGAGAGGCGTGGGCGGGGACGGGGATGGGGTGGGGCGAGCTCGGGCTCCAGGTATACAGATCAGAGATGAGCCTGAGCCGTCCGACCTACCTCCATTCGATGAGCCTGGTCCTTCCCAGGTCATTCATGACGAGGCTGGCCCGTCATCCACTTCTTACGATATGGGGGACACCCCCATGCCAGACCCGTCATCCAGTGACTTCCACACTCCCCTGGCTCCACAGAAGAGGCGACCATCGCCATCTCATGATATGGGGGAGGGCCTTACACAGGTCGAGCCAGACCCTGTCCCATTCCATCAGTATAGTGCTGCTACGGGAGAGGAGCCCGCTCCAGTTACAGAGACTGGCCCATATTCACCGCATCCTCATCATCAGTGTACCCCATTCCCGAGGATATACGAGAGGCGGGGTAGACGCCGAGGACGAGGGAGGAGGGACACACAGCAGCAACAGCAGTAGTGGACGATAGATAGATTTTCTTCTTTTTATTTTTTTTTTGTATGTAGCTTCTTATTTCCTTGTATTATTCTTGTATGTATAGATCGTACTCATTTTTTCCTATACTTTTTATTAGAACAATCACTTTACATTTCATTCTATTTCATTTCCTATTATGTATTACGACTCTACGAATACTCATATTTTCATTTCACTATGCATGATTGGGATTGGGAATGTGTGTTTCGATTGGGCTTGGAAACACTGTAGTTTGTTAGTTTTTTAGCCATGGTGGAGGATGGTTAATGGCTGTTTATATTTGTATTGGACAGGTTTTTGATGTAAATTTTTGCTTTTTCAAGAAATATGATAGGATTTGGTTGATTTTAGCCTGGCCTCGTCTCTTCAAGAGATGAGGCCAAACAAGATGACACGGCCTCCTCTCTTGAAGAGACGAGGTCAGGCACTTACAACCTCGTCTCTTCAAGAGACGAGGCCGTGTTGCCTATTTCTGGGATTAATTTCGTCCTAGTGGCATTTTCGTAATTTTTTTAATTTTAATAATATTTTTTTCTTTTTCCTAAAAAATGAATGAAGATAAAAAAAAATAATAATAATAATTTTTATAAAAAAAATTAAATAAATTAAATATAAATACAAATTAAATATATTAACCTATATAATTTTGACACAGATTCAGGCATAAATAAAAATAAGACCTTCAAATCAGACCCAAAAAGGCGGTTGGTAAGCTTTGGGTTGAAAGCAAATACGACGCCGTAATGAGCATCGTGAATGTTAAACCCGTAAGCATTGGTGTCGAATCCACGTCGTGTCCGAAGAAGAAGAAGAAGACGAAAAGCTAGAGGCAGAGGAGGTTCGTTGCTGTCAGCGTGGTGCGTAGCAGAGAGGTTGGAAGTGAAGGTGAAGGAGAGGGTGAAGGTGAAGGTGAAGATGGAGGTGAAGGAGCTGAAGGCAGTGGAAGCCACACCAGATGCCTTCAAAGAGTTCGGTCAAGTCATCGAAGCTTCTCCCGATGGTGATGAGTTCGGTCCCAACGATGCTCAGCTCGATCTCTCCCGTGGAATCCCCAGGTACTCTCTCTCTCTCTCTCTCTCTCTCTCTCTCTCTTTATCTCTGTTTGTCTGGACTTAGATTAAATTTTGGGACAAACCTAGGGGAATCAAATGATTCGATTAAAACATAAGGACCTCTAGTTCTGGACATGATGTCTCAAATTTATCAGTTGCTTGAAAAGAATGTCGTGAATGTGCACATATTTTCAGGTTTCATATCATGCAGCTGGAAGACCAGCCCCTCAAGTTCTCGAGCATAACACATCATGCCAGTGTGACCCAGTGCCTTGGTTCAATAGGTGGCCATGTTTGGTATCTTGGAGTTGCTAAGCCATCCATTGTGAGTGAAAGTGAGGGGAAGGATGATGAGAGCAAAAACATTCTGAAGTCTTCATGTGGCCATTTCTACATCCCTCCGGCAGTTGATGACGTGCAAGTGTTCAGAATTTCTGGGTCCAAGTTTCTTAAGCTTAACCGGGGGACATGGCATGCTGGTCCTCTATTTAAGGCGGAAGAAATGGACTTCTACAACTTAGAATTGAGCAATACCAATGTAATGTTTTTCTATATCCCTAGTGCTTACTGTTCAAGTTCCTGCGTTCAATACGAAACTGCTTTATATGGCTCCTAGACAAATTACACTAGTTGTCTGAGGAATTGAATACTAGACTGGCAATGCTTAATCCAATGACCAGCTGCCTCAACAGGTTGATGTAATAGATGGAAACTTCACATACTTTTGAGGGCAATTTGTAATAGGCATTGACATAAGCAGATATTAAAATTTTTGCATTTGCTTCAACACTTGTTCCTATAACATCAATCTATCCGTTTTTTAGTATTACAGGTCAAAGAGAAGGAATTTTCCACTGCTCAATGAGTAAAAAAAAAAGGCAATAGAAAAATATAGCCAATATCTTTCTTAGGGTAAAGGGCACAAGTGTAATTGGATCGACTATCTCTAGACACAAAAACCTCTCAACAATACCATTTCACTAGTTAAGTCTAACTTGTAGCCTAGGTAGTGAAATTGACAGGATATCGATAGAATCAATTGTTGAAGCAACCAAACCTAGTTTTTATTTTTCAAGCAACCAAACCTAGTTTTTATTTTCCCTCCTTGTAGCATGTGCCTTTGTATGGATGTCAGCACTTGTCATTGCATCTGTGAAGAGAGCCAATTATCACCAAAAGAAAGAGAGAGTGAAGAGTTCATAATTTCCCATCTATGTGGCCTAGGTAAAGGTTTTGCATGCAGGTGCATATATTCAATGTGAGTTAATAACGAACTTTGTATTTTTCTTTTAAAAGGCTGGCAGCTGGAGTATGTTGGTTCATAGTAACATTAATGGCTTTCCTGGGGTGAGGTCCACGGCCTGTAAGTGGACCAATTATCTCTGGGTGTAGGAACCACTCAACAGCATCCATTTAACTGGTCAAGTGCAGCTACCCCTGAATTAAAAACTTGGTAGGATATGTGCCCAATAAAAATCAAATTTCCAAGCAATCAAACCTAATTTTTACTCACCCTCCTTGTATCATGTGTCCTTATATGGATGCAAGCACTTGTAAGTATATCTGTCAGAGAATCCAAATTCAATAATTCAAATTGGTGGGGTTGGGAAAATTTGTTACATACAGTTACTTATAGTCAATGTGAATCAACACTAAACTTGGTAATTTGCTTCTAAAGAGCTAGCTATTAGGAGGCAAAATATTGTATGTGAGTTCATAATGACACTAATTAAAAAATTTAGATGCATGGTCTCTTCTGTGATTTGATTTTATATTCAATGAGATTTACAGATACTTAAATATCAGTCCGGGAAAAAAATTTTCTGCTACTTGAAAGTTGGAGTGCCCTTAAATTTGTTGCAGTTTTTGGTAGTAATATAAATCATAGCTTACACATTTGCATAGCCCTATTTTCACATGAACCTCATCATGAAATGCGCTCTTACATCTTCTGACATGCCAGTCACTATAATTATGGGACTAGACCGTTTAATCTTCATCTGTGCAGGTTGTCGATCATACCGAGCATGACTTTAAGAAGAAAAACGAAGTAGTATTTGTTATTGATGAATAGCCACTGGGTCCTTGTTCTTCATAAAATATTTAAATTGTTCATATCATTCTACTTTACTTGAACAAGGTATATGCAGTTGCGTAATCATGTTGCATCTGAAGGCAATGTTTCCTTCTGCTGTCATACTGAACCTTTTTTTAACGGAAGCAGCTCTATTAACGGGATGTATATTCTCAAAATCAGGGTTGTCTTTTCTCATAAGCATCGGATGTGTACAGGCACTCTGTAAATCTATGCCTCAAAAAATTATATGTACTACAGGTCAATTGCATCCTGATAATAAAGGGCGTTCAACACACTGGGTTTGTTTGGATTGTTGGATTTTTATTCTTATCGTATCTGTTTGGTCAATTTATGAATGAAAGTGTTAGTTTTTCATCAAATCTATTTTTTGATAAATATCTATTTGAAAACGATAAAATTACGATGCTAAAATAATCACAATTTAATAGAAAAAGAGACATTTATTTTAAATTTTCTCCACATACGTTTTTAATTAGTTCTAGATTGATTGCATTATAACTCAATGCTATCCTCCATTTATAGATGGATTCATGTAGTATACAATCCTTCAATGATTATTCGACTCCTAAAAAGAGTCCTTATTTTGAAGTTACAAATGTTTGTTGATTTTGTCATTAATGACTAGCCCCTTGCCAGTGAAGGAAGCTGAAGCTTGTTGATGTTTCTGTGTCATGTGGGAATATCTTTTGTCAATGTGAATTCTCAATAGTGATTTTACTACTGCATTTTTAGATTGTTCGGCATTTACAGCTGGTTAACTGAGATGCTTATGCTGTTGCATTTTGATTTGACAGAATGGATATGAGTTAACTTGGTTGTCATTTGTTTGCAATGTTTTCTTTATTGTCTTTCATGAAATGATTACGATGATCTGATTGAGTTCCTCTTTTGCCTTGTCTCCTTTCAACTGGATTCAAGACGATAACTAATAAATTAGATACATTTAAAGCCTGAAAGAACATAACTTCCAAAGATTAGATTATGATTTTACACCAAATTCGACCTTTGTCATATTATTGCCCATCAGATGCCCATCAGATGTCCACGTAAGTTGTACTAGATACTATGACAATACTTTTTCAATGCGGTGTCTTGCATGCCATCTACCATCATTTTAGATTATTTTCTTGCAACGTGCTCATTTTGAGCATGATGATATGTCTTTGGATGAACACTATTTTTGAAGTTGTGGAAATCTACTAATAGGAGAGGAAGGTAGGAAAAAATGAGATGAAGTATTGTGTTGGGGTATGTTTGTTTAGTGTGGAAATGGGAGGAGTCTTAACAGAAATGGAATGAAACTTCACCTCCTGCACCTTTCTTCCAAAAATGGGATGACACTAGAAGAAGAGAGGGAAAGTCATATAAAATTATTAAACTATCTTCAAATTAGACATTTTTTAATTTTTTTTTTTGGTTGAAGGGATGATTAAGTTATTTTTTTTTACTTATTTAATTTCTTTTCCTTCCATTTCCTTTAATTTTCACATTTTATATCCAAACAAACGTAAAATTTCTTTTCGTTTGATTTCCTTTTTCATTCATATCTTTTCATGAACTTTCCATGGTTTTGTATTTTCATTAATGTTTTCCAAACACTAAGGGAAAAGAATTAGGATGAAAAGGGAGGAAAAAGAAAATAGAAGGGAAACTTGATTTATTTTCTGTTTGAATGGAGAACGAAGAGAAAGAAAGAATATAGAGAGAACACTTTTAAGAAAAAATTAAAAGAATTTTTTACTATTCAATTACTATATTATCCTATATATGCATAGGGGATGGTGGATCGTGCTGTAGTGTGGGAATTTCTTGTGAATTGGTAATCATCGATTTGATAAAACCTTTTATGGCGGCATGCAACTTTGAGGATAGCAAAGTCTCTTGAGCCCCTCAAAGTTTCTTAGATTTAGATTTCTTTCCTATGTCTGAAATCCCACTGTTGTTACTAGCTTCTTCAAATATTGATTTTCGAAGTTTTGTGTTGAAATTACTAGCAATGTGTCTTATGCATATCGTCCATTGAGCAAAAAAGGTCTGTCATCCAACATTCATATCTTTTAATGCTTTTATTATACCATTGTATTGATCCAATATAAGATATATTCGGTAATCATCGCTGCGTGATCTTTCAAGGCATCTTTTTAGCTTTTTCAGGAACCATGATCATGTGTCACTTGATTACTTATCTACCAATGCAAATGCCAGTGGAATCATATGATTTGCCCCATCTACACAACATGCAATCAATAAACTATGTGGATAATCTCCATACAAAAATGTCCCGTCAACACTGACAATGAACTTGCAATGTCTAGAGGCTTCTATATAAGGCCCAAACGCCTCAAATAATTTAGCAAATACCACATCAATATCACTTTCGGTTAGTTGTGCTTTCCGTGCAATATGTGCAAGTGGGTTAGTTCTTTTGATAGCAGGTATTAGTTTTCATAATTCATTATATGATTCATCCCAATTTCCATACACTTCTTCAATTGCTATCCTTTTTGCCCCTAAACTTTCCTTATCGACATCACATACCCATATGTGTCTTCAATCTACTATCTAAGAGTCGAGATTTTAGCATTAGGGTTATTCTTCACTTGACTTAAAAAACATTGGGTCATGAATATCTGGTCAAGTTGTAGATGATCCCATTTGAAGCTCATGTTTGTGCATGTGTTTGAAGCATTAGTAATGGTAATCACATAGTCGACATCCCATCGTTTTTGGTGTCCATGAAGTCACCATTCACAATTACAAGTCATCTTGGCTTCATAAACAACATTTCTTATCTTCTTATTTAATTCTATCACTATGAACTTATAGTGATTCTTTATGTGCTACATTTTCACCGCAAAGACTAGCTTTAGTTTTAAACCTCATCCTAATCTTAAATTCATTACCTAAACACAGGTCTTCAGATTTAAGGAATTCGTTCTCATAAGATGCATAACCATCATCAACATCCATATTACTTAGTAATGGGATAGGATCTTGGAATGATGAATTTCACTAGTTTGTTGGTCTGCTTGAGCACTTTCTACAACAATGTCTTCTTGAAGAAATTTGTTTTTCTTTGGAGACTCGTTTTCATTACTCATGCATCGATCTCAGGTGTTATCTCATTCTTCTCATCTTGATTCTCCTCAAATATTACTTCATATTTTGAATAAGTTTCTTGTAAGGCCTCCTCCATCTCTTCATTAATATCATTTGCAATGCAAACATTTTCTTCAACCTATGATATTAAACGGTTGCTCCTTTCTTTATTTGTTTGAACTTGTGTCGCTAGCCTTTTTGGTACAGCAGTTTGATTCACTGTATTTTTCTCTACAGGTATGGTCGAGGTATTTTAACTTCAACATACAGTTGTTGAAGGCATGTCATAACAAATTCCTTTACAATATCAATAAGAGCTTCAACATCCACATCAGTATTATATCTTTCAGTATGACTTCTTTATAAGTTAGACTATAGATCGATAGTTGCGTATGGTACATTTCAATCTTGCTTCCTCTAGAATCAATTCCCAACTCTTCACATACCATGTTCAATAGATCGATGTAATTAGGATCCATCCTTACTTTTATATTCCTCAGCGGTCCCCTATCATAATATGGTCTATCCTGACATTGCAAAATATTGCCATTGGCAAAAGAGAAATTATGACATAATGTGCCATTGCTATTCTTGTAAACCCTTGAATTTTCCATAACTCTTAGAAAATAATCCTAGAGATAAGCGCCAAAAACTAAAACCCTGAAAATTGACCTAAGTTAGAATTGAATCCTAGACAAGGTCAAAATACGAAATTTCAAAAACCTTAAAAAAATAGAATCGTAAAAAATAATAATAATAATAATAATAATAATAATTAATAATAATAATAATCGAAATCCATACGTAAAACAAATCATTTATCTGATTCATAATACGTAAATCAAGACGATATATCTAAATGACACTCAACGACAAAATACTAAAAACTTAAACCCTTTGGTGAATTTTAGAATCAAAAGTTTCAATTACCACCAAAAGTCAAATCGAGTCAACACATAATCCTAGACTTAACTACACAATCTCGAAAATCGTTAGATATTAAATAAATCATTAAAAATAAAGTAAAATATAAAATTTGAACCAAAAATATAACATGGTAAAAAACACGGAGATTTTATGATCTTACGAATAAATCAAAAAGCCAGAAGTCAAACCGAAATCCTAAAGTCAACCTAAAGTAATAATAGACTCTAGCGAATTTAGATCCGACAATCCCACATTCTAAACCTTTAAACAATAAAATTAAGCTAATAATAGGTTATAGTCGTAATAATATAGTGAAGCTTAAAATATCAAATTCGTTGAAATTTAGTTCGTTTCAAACCCGAACAGGAACAAATTTTGAAAATCGTGTCCTGGTGCATTGAACCGTAAAAATATTTCGATAATATCGTTAGACTCATAATAATATGAGGATTCTTAAAATATCAGTTTTATAATTTTTCAGAATCTAAAAATATCTAATATAGCCCGTTCATGCGTATTTTTATTACTACTGGTATTTTATTTGTCTAATCTACTATTCATTATACTATTTTTACTATTCATCTATTTATACTTTTCCTTACTATCTATTCTTACAACCTATATATATATATTTGTTACAATTTTTTTTTCCATAAAAATTCTACACCACATATTACTAAATTTCTTTTACACTTTTCTTCTAAAATTAATTTTTAATTACTTTTCCTCTTCATGCCATTAATTTTCTTTTCTTTTTCATTTATTTAATTAATTACAATTTCCCTCCAGCTTTTATCTATAAATACCCTTTCCCTTCTTCACTTCTTACACATTTTTCTTTTACCATAACAAAAATCAACCAAAATCATTTTCAACTTCTCTCTTTAATTTTCCTCTCTAAATTTCTCTTCTCAACTCTTTCTTTTATTTCCATTCCATTACTATCTCCATACAACCAAATAAAATCCTTTTTCGACCCTCTCCACATAAACCTTAGGTAAAAATTCCTAATGTTTCTTCTTCATGTCATGCAATATTACATGATCATAGTGTGTGTTTTTTAAAACCATGGTATTGAGAAAGCAATAATATGTTCATGTTTTGTTTTTGTTCATGCAATACTTTATTATATTGTTATGTTATATTATGCAATACTTTATTATATTGTTATGTTATATTATTCATGCTTCTAATCTAACTTCTATATGTTATTAAATATATATATATATATATATATTTCTTAGAGCATATAAGCTCACTAACATAACATTTATTTATGCTCATGGAATTTATTTATTCATTCATTTCTTGCAATTTTTTTATTTATTTCATGCAACTGCATTTAAACTAGTCTTTCTAGTATTACATTTGTCCTCATCAAGTCAAAACAAATTTTTTTCTTTCTTTTTGGACTTGTCTATAATCTAAGTCCGGGGACCCTTGAAATAAATCTAAGACTCCAATGATTTTCTTATTTGTTTTCTTATTTTCTTAAAGGACTTGCCCATACCTAAGTCCGGGAAGTCTTGATACAAGCTAACACTTCCCAATACTTGACCTTTATTATGTGCTTATTTCATTATCTTCTATCTTTCATAATAATTATTTTTGTCATGTTATTTAATTATAAACTTATATTCATGCATGACCATATTGTTGTTGTCTTAATAAAAATAAGAGAATTTATTTCTTTGATAAAGAAACAAGTTAAGCTCACTATAAAAAAAAAAAGAAGTAATTTTATCACTTAGCAAAGGTTCTATTAAAATTCATAATTTTATTCCAACAAAATGCTTTTTCAAAAATTTTAGACTGGTTTATCATAGGTTTTATTATTGTTATTATGCAAGACTTTTTTCAAGTTTAACTAAATAATTCTTTACTCTCTTTTCAAACTACCAAAATAAAATTATCATTTAAAACCTTAAGGTTGATAATTCTTTATTATATAAATTCTTCTTAAAAACTTATTTATAAGATTATCACCAACACTTTAGTAAACACTAAGAGCCAAACAACTTTTTAAGTCAAGTTTAACATCAACTCACTAATTAAAAATCCACTTAGGAATAAATCGGTGTACAATTTAAGGAACAAGCAAACATTTTTCTTATGGAAAGCATATTACAAAAAAAAGTAAATCCTATCACTAAGGCAATATAGACAAACATAGTAACTATAAATAAATTGGTATACAAATAAGATCCTATTTAGATCTGTTTACAATGTTTCTTCTAAAACATATGAATAACTTTGTAATTTCATGTTTTTCATCATCTGTTCTTCCCCTTTTACAACTTGGTAGAGGAAATGCTTCTTTAAGCTTGCCTTTTGTTCCTTTATGCCTTCGCGTCCTCATTTAGAAGCTTGACATCCTTTATTTTTCTAAGTGGGTTTATAAATTAGTGAGTTGATTTTATCTTAATTTGAACATAAATCAATCCTTTTACAACCTTAAAATCCTAACCTTTAATTTTTCTTTTAAATATACTTTATACGAGTCGTCTCCAATTTGGAAACACAAAACTTTAGAATCATTAAACCACAACAACATATGCATCGAAGGATTCATTACCAAAACAAGGCTTTAATATGTAAAATTTCATGTCCCAATTTTACTTAAAGAGTGGAGGAGCCCTTACTTGTATGTAATTCACAAGTGGCTTTTACCAGTGGTAATTAACAAATTCATGACATTCTCTATCAAATTTTCAAGGGAGACAATTAGTTAAAAGAAGTTTAGCATAAAAATAAAATATCCATAAACTCAAACTAAATATGGAAACATGAATTTCTTTAAATTGAGTTTCACGTTTACAAATCTAAGAATTAGAATTTTGTTGAAAGAATAAAACTTCAGAAATTCATTTAAAAAAAAACTACACTTGGGTTTTTGTCACAAAACCATGTTATATAAAAATAAATTGTTAAGCAAGAGTTTGTGAATAAATATAAGACCTTTAGAAAATACATATATTGAATTATGATCTTTTCTGTTAATCAAATCACATATTTACGAAATAGCAATTTAAATCACAAGTCAAAGAATGACGCTTCATTAAACTCTTTCTTTCATAAAAATCGTTTACAAGTTTTATTGCAAGACAACATTACTAGAATCATACATATAATATGAGTCTACGTATATATTAAAAGGATTTTTCAACTATATAAATGTTTATGTGTTTGCTATAGAATTTTGGATGAAATAAAATTGAAAAAATTACAAATTAAGGCTGGAAATTTCATGCTAGAGCTATACCAACCCTTTTTCGAACCCGAATGACTTCAAATGTTAAAAATAGCCTTGGAAATAGATAGATGTTTTTGAGTAGGTAGAAAACGACATCTTATATGTGAATTCCAAGTTAAAATGAGTAAGTTATAGCCATTTTAAGTTAAAATGGATTACTACGACTAAGAAGATTGCGATATGGACGGATGAGTTTTCCCTCTAAATTTCCTTACCTTGCTTATATTTGTAGATAGTTGCACTAAATCTATAGGTACAATATAAAATGAACACATATGCAGTATAGGTTTACATGTTTATGCTTTTATATATGTGTGATAATGGATGCTAAGCATATCTGAATCCACAAAGAATTGTTTAAATATATTGTTAACATTATATGTTGCTTATGTGTGTGTGATGATTGTTTGATCACCTTTAAGTTCGCCATAATTATACTCGACTTTTATATAAATTACGCATAGCATCCGTCCAGTCACATTTATAAGGACTGCTATTCCTACACGAGGAATAAAAAGAGCCATAGGTCAAGTTCATTTTTAGAGAACTAAGGCGTACCAGGGATACATCCCAAGAATGAATCGTGCCGATCGATCGCTGAGAGCAGAGTGCTTGGGGTTTAGCAGTGAAGATGGCAAGGATTTTCATACCTAAATTCCCCAACCTTCGATACGGAGGGATAAATCCATTCTGTATATAGTTTTCGGATAACCATATATATTTGCGTAATCATGTGATTATTGTATAGCATGCACAACATATGCGTAAAAATTAATAAACTTATTTGAAATCACAATGCAAATAAATGGGAATAACTTAATATGCTCGTTGTAAGCTTCCACCCCCATAGGTTTTTAAAATAGTTATATTTGCGATTACGATCGAGGATTGGAATATTAAGGAAATTATTAGCGAATATTTGAGCTCTTGTAGAAGAAGTGGAACTATAGGATGGATTTACTTTCATGTAATTTCTTTATGAGTTATATATGATATGTAAATATTTGGAGATTTCTGGGAAGTGTATTTATATAGTTTTGAAGACATTAGTGGGGGTATGCCCTTAAGAATTGTAATTGACCTTGCTTATGTTTTATGTTAAGTATTCTTCTTATCTTGTTATTCAATTGTTATCAAAGTAAATTGCATTACTCCAATGCATTCCCTCTGATGTGTTGCACACCTTGTGCGTGATATGAAAACCTTTGCGTGATTAAGGAAGTCATTCCTAAGCTTTAATATTGTGTACAGTGGACTGCCATATTTATGGTATCCATTGGGGCGTGACAATTCTTCATTTATATAAACAATAGCATAAGATAGATCGGTCATGTTAGTTGCGTAATGTTAGATAATAAAGTGCATATATGATATGCATCATTATTTCATTACTTAGTAATTTTCATTCCATTCCATTCTTCTCATTTTTATTCACAACCATTTCATTCAATTCCTAACTACTATCAAGTACTAATCTTAATAAATCTCCATGATATCTAGAATATAACTAGCTGAATGCACATGTTCACATACTTCATTTTTGAGATGGTCCAATGATACATCAATTAAAGTACTTTTATGAACTACAGACACAAAGGAACATGTTTATATCCATGGACTATTGACCTTACGTGGCTCAAATTGATGGTACATTAACCTTATGTAGATGCTAGGACTAAACAACAGCGTTATAACCTTGGACTATTGACCTTATGTGGCTCAAATTGATGGAATATTGACCCTATACAGATTCTAGGACTAAACAATAGCTTTATACTATGACTAAAATTAATCAACTAAACAACAACTCAAAATTCCATACCAAATAGCAACTTTATGTCAATTCCAATGCTGAGTAGAAGAAGCAAAGCAATATGAATTGGACATTAATATCAATATAATATCCTAAAAGTATTTTTAGTGGGTTTGAGCATTAGAATAAAACCTTTTAGTAACAATAGAGGAAACAAAATCATAAACACTTTGCTAAATCCAAGATCCAAAAATAACAACAGCACATAAAATAATCGCAAGCCACATGACAATTATTATCAGTCGGTTTGAAAATAAAGTCCTTTTAATTAATTCTCACCTTAGTGCTTAGTTGAGTTAAGGTAGTAGTTGTTGTAGTGGTTGTAAGAAAGACCTTGGATAAATAGAATAGATGGGTGGTTGCAAATAAAAACACCTTTCCCTTCTATAAGAGTGTTCGATGCTTGCTGTAAATACAAATAGAATAGATCAATTATCTTAGCATAGATTTTAACAAAAAGGTAAATGTATTCTGATTCTGAGAAATAAATAAAGAAACCCAAAAAGCACTAAATTAGATCACTACTTCAGTAGATAAGGCTGCCATACTAGCAAACCAAGTCCTAATGATAAGGAGGAACAAGAAACAGAAGTCCTATCAGCCCAAGCTGTGGCCACAGATGCGATCTAAGTCCCAATAGTAAACATAATGCCTTTCAAATATATCCTAAAAGAAAAAACATGTACATCAAAATTTAAATAGAATCTAAGATGCAATGATATTCGGAAATGATATTAAGGAAGTTTAATTAATTTGGTGTAGTTGTTGTAGTGCATTTGAGAGATACCTAGAGCTCAATTTCCAAAAACAAAGGAAAATTTCTACACAAATGCTACACACATTGAATCAAACATTTCATCAAACACATCGCATACAAACCCGAATAGTGAATATTTATATGAAAAAAATTGAAAAAAAAAAAACGAATAAACAAGCAACATTGCCTTAAAGATCATATATGATGTTCCAATTGCCTAGAAAGATCAAATGATGGGATTGAGCTTTAAAAAAAAAAATTAGGTGAAGAGGCTTTTTTGAATGCATAAGTGATTTGTGAACGTGAATGAATAACAAGAAGAAAATCGAGTTTTATTAAACACCAAGTATTGCATATAGCCTAAGCAATACATATAATGATACGCGGCGTTTCATTAAACAGCTATACATCGCCTAACTTATGTGCGATACATAATTGTGTATCCCACATAGGTTAGGTGATACAAATGGGGATACGCATTGTTTCATTAAACCCGAGTGTATCGCTTAACATATATGTGATATATATTTGCATTATGTATTGCATATAAGTTAGGCGATACACAATGTAATTCTATCCTTAAATGCGATACACCAACTTTCAAAGTCTTGCAGGATTAGGTCGTTGTATCGCATACAAGTATAATTACGAGTATCTCTAGTTCAATATGCTATATAACGATATTAATTTTATAATTATTTTTATATAATTAATATTTATTTATTTTTTTGAAATAACATTAGACAAGTATTTCACCCTATTAAAACCACCAAAATAAAATCCAACAGACATATTGAAGCCAACTTTAGAAATTAAATCCTTAAAAAGAAAGTTAAATCAGGTTAAAATATCGCCTTTCCAATTTTAACACTCCCATGCTGATCACAATCCCCTTGCACGTGTAGGTGAGTGGAGCTAAAAGCAAACCGAATCAGATAAAAAGGCGGTTGGTAAGCTTTGGATTAAAAACAAATACGACGCCGTAATGAGCATTGTGAATGTTAAGCCCGTGAGCATTGGTGTCGAATCCACATCGTGTCTGAAGAAGAAGAAGAAGACGAAAGCTAGAGGCAGAGGAGGTTTGTTGCTGTCAGCGTCGTGCGTGGGGGAGAGAGTGGAAGTGAAGGTGAAGATGGAGGTGAAGAAGCTGAAGGCAGTGGAAGCCACACCCGATGCCTTCAAAGAGTTCGGTCAAGTCATCGAAGCTTCTCCCGATGGTGATGAGTTCGGTCCGAACGATGCTCAGCTCGATCTCTCCCGTGGAATCCCCAGGTATACACCCTCTCTCTCCCTCTCTCTCTCTCTCTCTCTCTCTCTGGACTTATATTAAATTTTGGGATAAACCTAGGGGAATTAAATGACTCGATTAAAACTTAAGGAGCTCTAGTGCTGGATATGATGTTTCAACTTCATCAGTTGCTTGAAAAGAATGTTGGTTATTGGAAATTTATGATGTCATGAATGTGCACATATTTTCAGATTTTATATCATGCATCTGGAAAACCGGCCCCTCAAGTTCTCGAACATAACACACCATGCCAGTGTGACGCAGTGCCTTGGTTCAATTGGTGGCCATGTTTGGTATCTTGGAGTTGCTAAGCCATCCCTTGTGAGTGAAAGTGAGGCGAAGGATGATGAGAGCAAAAACATCCTGAAGTCTTCATGTGGCCATTTCTACATCCCTCCGGCAATTGATGACGTGCAAGTGTTCAGAATTTCTGGGTCCAAGTTTCTTAAGCTTAACCGGGGGACATGGCATGCGGGGCCTCTATTTAAGGCGGAAGAAATGGACTTCTACAACTTAGAATTGAGCAATACCAATGTAATGTTTTCCTATATCCCTAGTGCTCACTGGTCAGATTCCTGCATTCAATAGGAAACTGCTTTATATGACTGCTAGACAAATTACACTAGTTGTCTGGGGAATTGAATACTAGACTGGCAATGCTTAATCCAATGAACAGCTGACTCAACAGGTTGATGTAATAGATGGAAACTTCACATGCTTCTGAGGGCAATTTGTAATAGGCATTGACATAAGCAGATATTGAAATTTTCACATTTGCTTCAACACTTGTTTGTATAACATTGATTTATACGTTTTTTAGTATTACAGGTCAAAGAGAAAGAATTTTCCACTGCTCAATGAGGAAATAAAAAGGCAACAGAAAAATATAGCCAATATCTTTCTTCGGGTAAAGGGCACAAGTGTAATTGGATCGACTATCTCTAGACACAAAAACCTCTCAACAATACCATTTCACTAGTTAAGTCTAACTTGTAGCCTAGGTAGTGAAACTGACAGGATATCGATAGAATCAATTGTTCAAGCAACCAAACCTAGTTTTTATTTTCCCTCCTTGTAGCATGTGCCTTTATATGGATGTCAGCACTTGTCATTGCATCTATGAAGAGAGCCCGGCGTTAATTATTAATTATCACCAAAAGAAAGAGAGAGTGAAGAGTCCATAATTTCCCGTCTATGTGGCCTAGGTAAAGGTTTTACATGCAGGTGCATATATTCAATGTGAGATAATAACGAACTTTGTATTTTTCTTTTAAAAGGCTGGCAGCTGGAATATGTTGGTTCATAGTAACATTAATGGCTTTCCTGGGGTGAGGTCCACGGCCTGTAAGTGGACCAATTATCTCTGGGTGTAGGAACCACTGAACAGCACCCATTTAACTGGTTAAGTGCAGCTACCCCTGAATAAAAAACTTGGTAGGATATGTACCCAATAAAATCAAATTTCCAAGCAATCAAACCTAATTTTTACTCACCCTCCTTGTATCATGTGTCTTTATTTGGATGTAAGCACTTGTAAGTATATCCCTTGAGGGAATCCAGATTCAATAATTTAAATTGGTGGGGTTAGGAAAATTTGTTACATGCATTTACTTATAGTCAATGTGAATCAATACTAAACTTGGTAATTTGCTTCTAAAGAGCTAGCTATTAGGAGGCAAAATATTGTATGTGAGTTCGTAATGACATTAATTAAAAAATTTAGATGCATGGTCTCTTCTGTGTTTTGATTTTATATTCAATGAGATTTACAGATACTTCAATATCAGTCCAGGAAAAAAAAAAAATTTCTGCTACTTGAATGTTGGAGTGCCCTTAAATTCGTTGCAGTTTTTGGTAGTAATATAAATCATCGCTTACACATTTGCATAGCCCTATTTTCACATGAACCTCATCATGAAATGCGCTCTTACATCTTCTGACATGCCAATCACTATAATTATGGGACTAAACTGTTTAATCTTCATCTGTGCAGGTTGTGGATCATACCGTGCATGACTTTAAGAAGAAAAACGAAGTAGTATTTGTTATTGATGAATAGCTACTGGGTCCTTGTTCTTCATAAAACGTATTTAAATTGTTCATATCATTATATTTTACTTGAACAAGGTATATGCAGTTGCATAATCATGTTGCATCTGAAGGCAATGTTTCCTTCTGCTGTCATACTGAACCTTTTTTTAACAGAAGCAGCTCTAATAATGGGATGTATACTCTCAAAAGCAGGGTTGTCTTTTCTCATAAGCATTGGATGTGTACAGGCACTGTATATCTATGCCTCAAAAAATTAAATGTACTCCAGGACAACTGCAGCCTCATAATAAAGGGCATCCAATACACTAGGTCTGTTTGGATTGTCGGATTTTTATTCGTATCGTATCTGTATATATAACTTATTAGTATTATACATATATCGTTTCTATTTGGTCAGTTTATAAGTAAAATTGTCAGTTTTTCATCAAATCTGTTTCTTGACAAATATACATTTGAGAATGATAAAAATATATTGTTAAAATAATTACAATATGATAGAAAAAACGAACTCTTATTTTAATTTTTCTCAACATACATTTTAATTAGTTCTAGATTAATAGCATTATAACTCAATGCTATCTTCCAATTATAGATGGATTCATGTATTATATAATCCTTCAATGATTATTGGACCCTTAAAAAGAGTCCTTATTTTGAAGTTACAAATGTTTGTTGATTTTGTCATCAATGATTGGCCCTTTGCCAATGAAGGAAGCTTGTTGATATTTCTCTGTCATGTGGAAATATCTTTCCTCAATGTGAATTCTCAATAGTGATTTGACAATTGCATTTTTAGATTGTTCAGCATTTACAGCTGGTTAACTGAGATGCTTATGCTGTTGCATTTTGAATTGACAGAATGGATATGAGCTAACTTGGTTGTCATTTGTTTGCAATGCTCTCTTTACTGTCTTCCATGAAATGATTATGATGATCTGATTGAGTTCTTATTTTGCCTTGTCCCCTTTCAACTGGATTAAAGACGATAACTAATAAATTATATACATTTAAAGCCTGAAAGAACATAACTTCTAGGGATTAGATTACAATATTGCTCGAAATTCGACCGTTTGTCATGTTGTTGTCCATCAGGTGTCCTCATAAGTTGTACCAGACACTGTCACAACACTTTTTCTCAATGCGGTGTCTTTCATGCCATCTACCATCATTTTAGATTATTTTCTTGTAACATGCTCATTTTGAGCATGACGATATGTGTTCGGATAAACACTATCTTTAGAATGGTGGAAATCTACTGGTAGGAGAGGAAGGTACGAAAAAATGAGATGAAATATTGTGTTTGGACATATTTGTTTAGAGTGGAAATGGGAGGACTTTAACGGAAATGGAATGAAACTTCATCTCATGCCCCATCTTTCCAAAAGTAGGATGAAACTAAAAGAAAAGAGGGAAAATCATATAAAATTATTAAATTACCTTTAAATTAGACATTTTTTATTTTTTCGTAGTTGAAGGGATGATTAAGTTATTTTATTTACTTGTTTAATTTATTTTTCTTCCATTTCCTTTAATTTTCGCACTTTATATCCAAACAAATGTAAAATTTCTTTTCATCTTATTTCCTTTTTTATTCATTTCCTTTCATTAGCTTTCCATAGTTTTCTATTTTTGTTAATGTTTGCCAAACACACCAAGGGAAAAGAATTAGGATGAAAAGGGAGGAAAAAGAAAATAGAAGGGAAACCTAATTTATTTTTTGTTTGAATGGAGATTGACGAGAGAGAGAATATAGAAAGAACATTTTTAAGACAAAATTAAAAGAATTTTTACTGTTTAATTACTATATTATCCTATATATGCATAGAGAATGGTAGATTGTGCTGTAGTGTGGGTATTGCTTCCTATATATGCATAGAGAATGGTAAATTGTGCTGTAGTGTGGGTATTGCTTGAGAATCGATGATCACCGATTTGGCAAAACCTTTTGTGTCCACATGCAACTAAGAGGACAGCAATGCCCTTGAGCTCCTAAGTTTCTTAGATTTAAGGTCTCTTTGGATATTTAGGTATTATATCTGTATCAATTCAGTGTTTGTTTGGTTTGATCAATTTATGAATAAAATTATCAATTTTTCATCGATATCATATATGTATCGGTTTACTATTTATTTAGCATAAAAACCGATGCTAAAATGACACTAGAATGACTATTTAAACAGGCCCTTAGTCATCTTCCCAGCAGGGCAGAATCCAATGCAAGATTTATGCATATTTTGGCAGTCCCACCTTCCAATGCTATTATGGAAATTTCCCTTAGTTTTCAAGATTAATGGACTCCGTCATCAACCCTTTTCCTCCATGTTCATTGTCCAGTGTCAACCTTGTCTTTCCAATGTCGACAAAAGATTAGGGCTTGAAAGAAAGCGTCTTCAAAAACCAAACTAGAAAGATACAAGGATTATCACATTAAGGGCAAAGTAGAGAGATATGAAGATAAAATTAAGGCAAGCCAAGGGCCGGTTTAAAAACTGATGTAGCTCCACAGTCGTGGCTTGAAGCCCCAAAGCTTAATTGGGCCAATTCCTATTCGTTGTGGAAACTACATAGCAATGTTTCCAACTCCGTATCTTATCTGTATTTAATCTATAACTATATTTTATCTATATATTATCTGTATCTGATCTGTTTCATCAGTTTATGAGTAAATATATATGTTTTTAATCTGTATTTGTTTCTTATCAAATATTCATTTGAAAACAATAAAAATCCAATGCAAAACAAATAGGAAAAAGATGAATAAAACAGATAGAGCACATCACCGGTGGTTCCCAAAAACAGACCGGAACCACGGGAAATATTTGCACTCTTGACACCTGGCTCCACCTCCAGAACCAGGAACGGTCCAGCAAGAGCCAAAACTTGCAGTTCATGGAACTGGCTACCCTTAGGTACACCACGCCAAATGTAACTAGAGTTAAAAACGGCCAAATCCTTTTTTTTTTTTTTAATGATTTTATTTATAGCAAACAGCAATGAGAACACAAGGAAGCAGCTAATTTCTAATAAAAAGAATCAGAAAAGCAAACGAGAAGCGTTTCATTTTGTGGACTGCAGTTTTATTTTTTATCTATAAAGACAATCAAATACATAATTAAGCTACAACATAGCTATATAATTCTTCAAAATTCCCAATGAGGTTGTCATACAAGATTTCAACCCATGTTCTCTATTGGTGAAAAGCTTCACCGTTATGGCTACTCGCCTCCCATCATCTGCACAGAAAGAGCAAGACATCAAAACCCTAGTCTCGTTTTCCCTAATATGTCCTCGATACAATTGCATATATGTATTTTCATTGTTTAAGAAGCAATTAAAATGTAGAAACTGTAAAAATACAAAGACCTGGACTTCTATCCAGAAAAATGATTGCATGCATTACGATTGGAACAAAATTCAATGCTAGAGCGGAGCAAAACAAAATCAAGTAACTACAGCATAAATTACTCCCTTTCTCAAGAACAACCAAAGCAATAGAATTGACACAATATCATATGAACGGTTGTATTTCAGTTGCATACAAAATGAAATGGACCTTTCCATATAGCTTGGAAGGGTTGACCACTGTATAACTTGCTGCAATGGGCACCCAAGAAATGGGCAACAAATTCTCAATAAACTTGCCCAAAATGGAGAAGTGGAGTGAAAGCTAAAATCAGACAGCTCTACATCCACTGTGCCTACAAAGGCATTAATTTTCCAAAGTTCTTAAAAGATACTAGCAGAATCAATAAGAAAGAAGCAACACTACGACTTTGCAAATATGCATTAATCCCTAAAGAAAATTACTAATTCTTTACTCTGTAAGGAATCCTTTCATCAATGAAAGCCCATAGCTTTTTGTTTCTTTCTCCTTTCTTCTTTCTCTTGCTTCCTCTTCAAACCCCACGCCCCTCAACACTTTTTTTTTTTTTTTTTTTCAGAGGTTGGGGTCAGGCTGTGGTGAGTGGGTGGCTTGGGGATAGTTGGGGTGGTTTGTTTTGAGATGTGGAATTAGTGTCCTAATCTCAATTTGGATTGAAGAAAACAAAGAGTTCTAACAAGCCTCAATGTCAAACAACAATTTTTATGGACTAGGACAGGTCCTGGTGCTTAATTTAGGAGACCTGACACTAACCTATCTATTTGACAGACTCAGATTGAATCCTCGGCCCAACAGGCAATGGTTGAAATTCAAAGTACTTAAAATTTTTCCTTTTTCAATTAAAGCCTGCTATAATTTAGTCTGCAAACTGCAGGTCTCTAATAGGTCCAAGCCCACAAAAGCAGGCATCCAAATGCCTGCAAATTGCACGCTATTATTATTATTATTATTTAATGTTTGACCCACTAGGTCCACCAGGCCCACTATGGTCCCATAATCGGATCGTCAAATACCATGATGGGTTGGGAACCTGTGAAATCATGGTCCTGGACAGGCAAGGATATGACCTGGCCAGTGCCCATGTGTACTAATCACCACAATCCAAAGAGCCCATTGGGTAGATCTTTCTGGACCTTCTTCATAAGAATTTGGAATCAAAGTGGCTAGGCCAGCATGTGCCAGGGTTTGGAAGCCAAGCTGTCAACCTTCTTGAAGTTATATGCTATCGACCAGGAGGCCAAGGAAGACATCTTAACCACATAAAAGGAAGTTCTGGGCCACCAAATAAAAGAGGTCAAAGCTGAGATTTTCACAACTTGTTCAGAGGTAGAAGAAAGCACCAATAGACATTAGTGCAGTGGCAACTTGCTGTCAACGTGTGGCTGATGGTATGCTCAAGGTTTCCCCATTCATAATCCATGACATGCAGTTTCCCTAGGCAACAGAGGAGATGAGATGGTGGCTAATGGGTATCGCCACGTGATATCTCCAAACCACAACGGATGGAACGAACTGGTTGATACCTTCCTGGTTGCATACACGCAAGGGGCAAAACTTCCCCAGGACAAAAACAGGCAAGATAATGGTGATCCTCCAAGTGGCATCAAGCGACTAGATTTCATGAAAGATTTTCCAGATGACAACTAGTGCATGTTATGGAGTGCAACAGTAGTTAGGAAAGCGATCCCGTGAATCAATGCACTCTGAAGCTGAGGAGTGAGGACTAGTTCAACATATGTGTCTCGTTATGTTTGATGGATATTCTATCCTACAATAGCACAGAGAACCCCTTTAATGGCCTGTGAAATTTGGCATCAGGACGGACTCAGTTGACTAGGTTGCTTTAACATCCTTCTAGGACGAGAGGCACAAATTTGGTATTATTACTAGAGCAACAGAAGTCAGGGATGTCACGGGAGGAGTCTTGCCATGGGTTTTGTTTGGCCTTTGATCAGTAGCAACCCCTCGGAGGAATTGGCAAAACCAAGTCAAACTGGGTTTGTAGAAGAGTATGCCTCAGCTAGCTCCAGGTCATACTCATGTATGCACCAGAAGTAGGCGGCCCTTTTCACTTAAAGGTTACAAGACAATTCAGGTCAATGTGGAGCTCGGAGTACCACAAACCTGGTACTGCAATGAGTTAAGCCCAAGCATCTATGACCACAGCTGAGAAGCAAGGGAGCTTAGTGCTAGTGGAGGAGGGAGTATGGTGGAGGCAACTGTAACACAAGTTATGGGTTCCCTCCACAAACCTGGTTACTGCAGTGATTTAAGCCCAAGCATCTATGACCACAGCTGAGAAGCAAGGAAGCTTAGTGCTGTGAAGGAGGGAGTATGGTGAAGGCAACTGTAACACAAGTTATGGGTTCTTTCACAGTGCTAATCCATCTTAGCGATGAACAATGAAGAGATGCATGGAGCGAAGGGATTGCATTTCAAAAACAAAGCCTTCACTTGGGTGCACTATAGCAAGAAGCTGCTCTAGCTGGAGTCAGTTGACGATGAGGACTGACACAAAGAACTCCTGAGCTCTTGATCCAGCATGAGCTCAAGGACAAGCTGACCACATAAGGAGGGAGTACTGTTAGGAATAATCTTTTATAGGAGGAATGGATATTTATCCTGTTATTCGAAGATCCATGCATTTTTAGGATGCATTGTTAGATTGTATCTCTCCTTTAGTTAGGGAGAGGTAAGAATGAAAAACTCACATAAATAAGCATTCCGGCACCAGCAACAAACGACGTGGTACAATATCTAAATTACAATCCTGACACTGAGGTTTTATATTAACCAAGATTCGAACTGAAAGGCTTCCTAATGAGGAGTCAAACCATTATCACCATCGGTTTTAACCATAAATGGAGAAGCCCTAATAAGTCCAAACACATTTCAAACATCAATTTAGTAGCAAATCATCCACTATGTACTTGAACCTTGTTCAAAACAAAATAGCAATGATTGTGGCTTTTGTAATAAATAAAAAGAAAATAGATGAAAGAATTGACCTTAAATAAGTCACCAAACACCCCTTGCAGAGGATTTCTTCGTTGGACTCCATAAAACCGCTCAGCAATAACATCTAGATACTGCAAGAAGTTTCATTTTCAAAATGTTAGTATCACAAGCATCTTTCAAGGTAAGGATTTGACTTATATCAGGCTGTTAGTTAACAAATCAGAAATAAAAGGCAAAAGTTCCTACCAAGGAAAAGAGGGAGAGGGGGGAGAGGGGTTGAGGGAAATAGCAGCATTTTCAAGTTATGAAATTGTAAAAGCTTCAGGATAGTATAAAGAAAGAAATATTACAACTGTATGTAAAATATTGTACCTCATTAAATGCAGGGTCCCTATCTATACTAGACTTATAATTCACTCTCATCATATTGAAAAGAGGCAAAGCATCTCTTTGTAATCTGCATATATCATATCAAAAGGCAAATATTGTAAGACCATAATATTTGTAGCTTCTGAATGGTGAGATTACAACCACAAGAAGTTTCCATGGGTTGAGAGCATGAATATGCACAGCGAGCACAAATAAGAAGTCCTCAGAATAAATAAACAATCACCTATCTTAGTAGGAAAAAGAAAAAAACTCAGAAACTATACAGAATTTTCTAGAATGTTGTTACACATATTGGGGAATAAAGATTTCAATTTCAATTTGTTGTGTTTTAGAATATTACTTAGAATATTCAGGATTATGAACATCTGAAGAGATATTTGGAAAGCAGGTCATAATGACTTGTGTAATTAATTTATCCAATGAGAAATAAAGTAAGTGAGAAAGGAGAAAGTATTGTTTCTAGTAGTTCTTCGATTAGCATTTAGTATTTATGAGATTGGAGATTTCTTTCTAACAAACCCTTGATGATAGAAGATTAAGAGGGTCTTCTTTGATGAGTCCTCAAATGGTTTTAAGTAAATGATTCCTGGTTAATCCCACATTCATGTTCGTTACACATGCAAGATTATTTTTTTGGACAATGAGATGCATGCTCATTCCAAATAGGAATAATATTAACAAATTTTTAACATCATCCTTACAGAACTCAAGTTTCAAATATCCAACTCAAAAGTAAAATAATGCCTATCTGGCATTTACGCTTAATAATTATTAGAAAAATATTATCATGCGTGCGTATAAATATAAATGTAACTTATTGGGGTGAATGGAATTAGGAAAAAAGAAAAGCACATCAATAAGAATATATGCAGAAAAAGCATATGCTGCCTTACACTTGCAAAAGAAAATCTATATACTGCATAAGGTCTGATTTAGGCATTTCAAGCTTGCTAGACTCCACTAGCTTCTTTGTTTCATCCAGCAGAATATTAGCGTCCCTTAAATTGCCCATAGTTAAGTACCTGTCAGAAGAAGAAAAAATCAGAGCAGTACAAACTGAGATAAGTGATTGAAACTATTAAAACATGTCATTGATTATGCTCTACTTTTGTGGGATAACTCCAGATTGTTCACAACTTTAGTGAATCACCCAATAATGTTACTAAAGGTGACTTAAAAAGTTTCCTTATTCTAGAGGAGAAAAGTCTACTTAGCCCTGCAAAATCCAGAGTCTTTCATAGAAAGCACACAACAAGCAAAAGAAAAAAAATGGAACGAATGCAACAATTAACAAAAATAAAGACATCAAGTCCCTAAGGTAGCTCTTTTCATGTAGATGCAGCTAACAAGATTAAGCATAGCATCCTGAAAGCCATTCCCATTGATCCAGAAGTATGCCCAATAATCTTACCTTGCATTCAAGAAACAAAATATATATATATATATATATATATATATAAAGCCATCAAATGGATTTGAATTCCTCAAAGAAATCAAGTATCATTAAGTCATGTTATTCAAATCACCAGCTATAAACTTATAGATTATGTATTATACAAGCATCATTAAAAGAAGAAAACCCCCGTTTTTAAGTCAACGCACATTAGAACTGCCCTGGCAATGGCCAAATCATCCTCACTGGGGTAACACTGCAAACATGAAAAGAGCACAAAATCATAAGCAATGGCTTGAACTAACACTCTACTTGTCATTGTCCTAACAGTGGGCAATACTGTTCGGAACTCAGTGACAAGTTATAGCAGTGCAGAAGAGAACTGGAAGTATGAATTGTAACTATATATAAATATATATATGAGGAGAATCTGGGAGGCCTGACCCATTTAAATTGTTCACATAATGCAGAGAGGGGAAAAGGAGGATTGTTAACTGCTTTCAACTTGATTTTAATGTGATCAGTGGATAAAAATTGAAACAGAAAGGTCCATCAATTCCACCTCTATTTGGATCTGACAGGTGCATTGCATTGGACACGTTACATATGTGGGTGCTGCTAGGTTGCAATTTTGTATATGATACCACAATTGATCTTAAGGAGGGGGGAAACTAGTTAAGATGGTAAAATGAAAAAGCATCCGGTTGTGAGCATTTACAGGGTGTCCTATACTTCATCACCACAGGCCAGACCCCAAAAAGAAAGGTAGAACTCTATATCAGTAAGTGGAAATCCATCAGTAAGGAAAAAAAGCCTAACCTTTCCCATAAAATTCACTAGAGTTGATGCAAACTTCTTTGGATCGTTTCCTCTACAAAATGAAATGACACTTTGGCCATATCCTGAAAAAAAGCAGTTGATTAGTATCCACAAAATTTGACTTGATGCAGATGATTCTTCAAATCATGATGTAATCGATTAAAGCACGCTCTATGAAGATATTACAGTAAACAAGCAGGAGAAATAGTGCATGACCATTACTCATATATGTGTGTGCATATATATGTGAATGTTTCTATGTGCATGTATATGTATTTTTTTTTCTCTCCCTTTTCTAGAATTACATCTACCGAACCATGCTAATCACCAAATGCATAGAAAGTCAGGTAAGTAAAGCACCATCAACTATCCTCTTACACTCAAGCTGTAACAAGAGAGTTTCATCATGTGGCCAAAAGTAAGGTTTTTTTACGAGATATGAATCAATGGCCTAAAACTTAATTGCACTACTTGTGGTATCTGGCCACTTCCAGCAGAAGCACCCACTGTGTAATCCAAGAACTTTACCACATATTATGGATAAGTTCATAATTATAGACATAGCATCTCCACTATCCAACTTCTAAGTCTCAAAGATAGAAACTAATAACGTTCATGCTATCAAATCATAAGTTTTTTGCTAACCCACCACTTCAGGAGATTCGGAGTATATGTATTCAGCTAGCATCAAATGTAATTCAGGCGATCCACCCTTATGAGATCCAAATTGTGCAGACCACCTGTTCAACAAGTAGAGTGCGAAAAGAATTTCATTATAAAAGAAAATAATGTCACACAAATGCAAAGTTGCAAATCAGGGTCTTTTTTTGGGTAATCAAACCATGATTTTCTCAAGAGCAGACTTTTCACAGACCAGGGGAAGGGGTGTAACAATAGAAGGTAACATTTCACCAATTCTATGGCAAAAATATACTCCTGTCTGGTGGCTCATGATCCAAGTAAAGCTCGCCAAAAAAACAAGCTTACTTAATGTAACAAGGGGCCATACATGGAACTACCTGTTTCCACTGTAGTGGTCCAAAAAAATCACAGCAGCACCTTTGGCTTCCTATCAAGTTTTAGCCCCTAGTCACACAGGCTGTGAAATCCATTAAGAAGACACTCAATTGTCCAAAAACTTATGTGAACTGGCATTTAGCACTCTGTGATTAATAGCAAAGGATACATAATATCTTACTGTGCATAAAAGGACTCTCAGCACTGTCTACTTTACAAGGGAAGAGAATGGAATTTTAAATGGGCAGGTCCTAACCCCACATGACAATGGCCTACTTAGATGAATAACATCTTTCTGTTTCATTTGAGTCAATGTTTAAGCAGTTAATATATAGCTGCTGACTCTTCATGTGACCGGCTGGTCACATAAAAACCCAAGACTTATTTTTCACTACTCGTTGATTTTGCTGTAATAGTAATTTTAGTATAGTTTTATTTCTTATAAAGAGATATTACAGCGTATGATTAACCGTAATAGCAATTTCATAAAAATTCCATATTCATTACTCAAGCCTATAAATAACAATTTAATACCAAAATTGATTTTTCCCTTAATTACCTCATTTATATGAAAATTTAACAGATGAATACTAGTCCATTTCTCAGCAATAGTAATTTCATTACAACCTTATTTATTTAGTAAATTAATAGCAACCAATATTTTGGAGGGTGGGGGGCCAAGAAGGAATACTTGTCCACTTTTAAAGCCTTCTCTAATACTAATTACACATATTGCTTGGGGAATCTAAGCACTCCATTCATGTAAAATTAAAAGAAAATATGACTCTTTTAGCTTTATGGCATTAATTATGCAACCAGAGGGCGAGTCGTAGTGCAATAACAGTTTAAGTTGCCTCTTTGTTGGTATGTCAAACGGATCAAATTTGCATAAAAAAGCCTCTTCGTAAAAATGCATTGAATACAGCTGCATACAAATGCATCTGTCCTCCCCTTATGCATAAAACCAGGAAGCACTATTTGCACTGGGTGAAGCCTGTCAATTCTACAAACGAAGCAACAAAACTCTTCCACATCTATCAAAAGTTACTCCAGATATGTCTAGTTGTCAAAAGAAAAGGTTGCAAACAACTAGACAACACAAATGAGTTATATATTTAAATATATGAGCATTCTCGGTCTTGTTATCTTCTCATAAAATCTTTCACAGCCCACAAGGACATCTTGCATATCAGTCATATAATAAATGTAAGTGTGAAACGACATTAAATACATATAGAGGTCAATGACATACATATGGTATGTGCATAATGAAGATAGCCATTCAAGTACCACAGTCAAGAAATTTGTAGAACCTGTGACTAAAAAATAAGGCCATCAAAATGGAGGCAAAACAATTATTTTATGTATGTGGGAAGTAACAGTAAAATGATACAACAATGCATGACCACGCATTTCCTAGTCAATGTAGCAAGGCTGGCCACAGACTTACTTTAAAGCAGTTTTGAAGAATGATGAGCAGCACTCAACACGTGTTTTTGCTGCTGCTAGGGCTTCTGCAAGTTGCTGCACGTCATCATCATCACCCAAGTGTTGAGGTATACAATTTGAGGAAACAACTTGTAGATTTTCCTGACACGATCTAACATGTAAAATTTTCATAATCCATACTGAACATCAGCAACAAGAGAGTAAAGAAAATCACTGCAGCTTGTGAGGATTAGAATATCTTTATTTGCATAATAACTGAAGAGTTAGTGACAGAATCCAAACTCAAATTGTACAAAGTGAAGAGGGGGGAGGGAGGAATCAAGAGCAGGAAAAAAAGCTCTTTTATGTTTTGCTCTTTGTGAATTCCACCTCAAAAACGACACCAACTCACTTGACAGGACGTAACTCATGCAATACTGAAGTGGACCCTTCATACTCCAAACAAGTTTCTTGCACATAAACATATATTTTCACAATAAGTAATAAAGTAGATCAGACCCTAAGGTTCTGTTTGGCTCATTGATTTTCTATCGGTTTTGGTGTTGGTTTAGTGCCTGTTTGAATCAAATTATATATTAAAAAATAGATACAGATGAAAAACAAACATATTTACTTATAAATAGATCAAACAAACCAAATGCAAATTAAACACAAAAAAGATACGGATCAAATACAAATATAGATATAGATGAAAATCAGATCATCCAATCAGACCCTTAAATTGAAACTTAGACCCGCACCCTTCTAGCAAAAGTTATTACAAGATTAGCGGCGCTACATGCAGTACAAGAGATTCAACGGTTAGTTAAGAATACTTCTGATTTTTTTCCCCTCTCTTTTATTGAATTCATGAAAATTTCTTATAAAGAAGTCTTAAAACAAGGTTGTGCAATATTATTTATTCAATTTGGAACAAATTATTATCTACTAAAGAAATATCCCAATTTTTGCATGCATATGAAACAACCCTACTTTGCATGCTGAAGGTGTGGTTTAAGGGTCTATTTGGCTAGCTTTTTCCGACAGATACAGATACTTTTTTTAAACAAATTATTTATCTAAAAATAGATATAGATTAAAAAAAAAAGTTTGCAGTTCTTATAAAAAGATCAAATATATTAATTATAGATAAAATATATATGTAAATTGAACATATTTTCATATATCGTTTTGATACAGATACAGATACAGATAAAAAACAGACCATTCAAACAAACCCTAAAACAGCGACGAAACATATGGAGGTGAAAATGGAACAAAATAAAAAATCAAGAGCACCAGAGAGAAAAGACTGACCAAAGGTTTCATCATCAAAAGGATAATTTCCTTTAATAAGTGTCTCAACAAACAACTCAGCAAGTTCAGCCCCACAGGTAACCTGTGAATTTACCAAATACGATGTCAATGAGCAAGATAAAAACACTATCTCCATCAGGATGACTTGGAGGAAATAGTCATACAATGACAGGTTGGTAGCAGAAAATGGCACCAAGGAAGCCAAAAGCATACAAAAACTTTATCTCAAGATAAAACAGATCCACCATTAAATGCTAGTGCTCTCATCTACTGATTTTCAATCAATTTAACTTCATATCCTGATTCACCGTGAAGTTCCAAAAGTCACCACCCTATGGCTTCTATAAATGAGATTTACATGTTCATGCACACCATATTCCACAAAAACTGCGCATCCCCTCCTAAAAAATTGGAGTTTCCTAAAAATTCTTCATACTTAGAAGCAAATGATTGGGGCCAACACGGACAAGGACACCGAACATAAAAAACTAGTTCCAAACATGTATTAGCATCAATAAAGAATCAAACCTGGCCCTTTGTCAGCTGCATACATGCACCCGAATGCAGGATATCCAAAGCTTCCGATATCCTATCAGCAGCTATGTATCTGATTAAATCCCCACATTTAGGTTAAAATTAAACTCTCAATTTGACAATGCATCAAGTTTTAACATCATAATCACTTCTCAAAATAACCATAACTATATTATTATTGCAAATTCTTAAAATCAAATCTATCAGAATAATTCTTTGAAGAAATACCTGGCACTAATAGACTTGTACATCTGTTGAGCTCCATAATAATTACCTTCCTCCATAACTTTCCCCAATTTCTCAATATTCTGCACGCATGCACACACATAAAATAAGACAGGTCAACCAAATTTAATACATACATCCCTAACTTATAAATCAATTTAAATTTCAAATATCTCTCTCAACATGATGAAATGGGAGATGGGGATAGGAGAAAGACCTCCTGAGCAGGAGGTAAAACAGCTTTTCTAAGTCTCTCGCGCAACATGTCTTCTGCTCTTTTAGAATTCGCTTCGGTCGTAAATGCTTTGATCTAGAGAAGGAGGAGGAGGAGAAGAAGAGATCCAGTCGATAATCTAATGTAGGAGAGGGGAAGGAAGCGAGGCAAGTTCGATATATCTAATGTTGGGTTTGCATACAAGAGGATTATGTTGATCAATGAATTCCTCGTCGTTTTACTCCTTAAACTGGTCGGATGGAGAAATTAGTGCGGACGCGATTGGTTTCCTTTGCCCTTCGATTCGAGCCTTTTTTTTCCTCTTTTTGTTGTCAGATTTTTGCCCACATGGAATATATGGATCAACATGTAAAATTTATCAATATTATATATTTATCGGTTTATTTTGATTAATTTATAAATAAAATTATTAATTTTTTTATCGATATCATGTTATATCGATTTAGTTTAAAAATAATTTGAGATAATCTCTATACTTTAAATTAAAAAAATCGAACTAATACTAAATTGATACTCTTATGATACAGATAAAAAACTGACAGTTTTAGTCATAAACTGATCAGATAAAATCAAACTGATATTTAACCGATATCAATATGATACCGATGAAAAACTAATAGTTTTACTCTTAAACTGATTAGATCAAATCGATACAAATATGATACTGATGAATTACAAATGCTTATCCAATATTGACCCGATACCGATAAAAATCTAACAATCTAAACGGCCCATTTTGGTTTGGTGGATTCATAGACTAAATCATAGTTTATGATGTAAAAAAAAAAAATACATAATATAATAATATATAAACTTCTTTAATGATAATGTACACGGATATTATAAAAGAGTTGATAAGATTAATTTTTTTTTTTAATTAAGGAATTTAAAAGATGTCTTGATGACAATTTTATATGAAGCTTGTTGAAATTTCTTGTGTTTTTCGTAAGACATTATTGGATGAGGATGTCAGTTGAGATCCTTAGCTATTTCATCGGGAAATCTATCTCCGAATGTGATCCATTTTCCAGCACATCTTCAACCCACTATCCACACGCCCTTATCACGTTCAACAAACTCTGTGATGGACGGAGTTATATAAAGGAACGTGCATGTTCTGTTTAGGTTCCTAAGTCTACTCTCCTACAAAATTACACCATCGGATTGAGTGAGTGAGGGTTTAGAAGCACCTGACAGAAACAAAAGGAAAATTCCAGTTCAAGCATTTTCTTCTTTATTTGGCAATGGCTGGAGGTATGTAATCAATACGATCCTTGCTTCCGCTTTTCCTTTCTTTTCTTTCATGTTCATTAAGTTGTTGAACATGTTTGAGATCGTGTATTTGTTCTAAATTAACATTTGGTATCAGAGCTTCATGTTAATGCCTTTGCCTTGCTCGGTTGAGTTATGTGGAATTTTGGTTTTGGTTTGTTTGCTCAATGATGGTTTTAATTTTTCTGGAGCCTTTTGATACTGTTTGGGCGTGTAAAAAAAAAAAAGGGACAAATCTAAAACGGTCATAAGATTGAAGACGATACATACACAAATATATGTGTGTGTTTTTAAATTAACGTGTTAGAATGGATGTGCTTTAATTTTTCTTTTTTTAATAAAAGTAGGCCCCTTTTGAAAAGATACAGACTTCATGTTCCTAGGCATAATGAAAAGTCAACTTTATATGTCAATATGCGTATGTTTTAAGTTCACATGTCAGGGGTGCTTCAGCCTTCAGTGAAATGTTGATTTAAATTAAATTATTTTAATTATTTAATAAAAGGTAGCCTTTTGGACAATTTACAGTCTTCTTGTTCCCATGCATTATGAAACGTCAATTATATGTCAGAGTGCACATACTATGAATAATTTCCCAGGCGTTTGGGTGGTGATATGTCAATTCTTGATTTAGATTTAATTTAATTTAATGGAGTTATCTGACAACTTTGCAACGAATTCAAGTAAAACAGACCTTTTTATATGGAGTGGTTTCAATCACAATTATAGAAGAAATCATCTATTTAACTATATGTTAAAAACAAAAAAACTCCAGTAAAATAGTTAAAGACATATATGTGCATTGGATAGATTTTTCAATTTTATTGAGCGCCTGTTATGGGTGTTAGAGGTAAGTGTAAATATACTTGATTTTAATCGATGGAAGGTTCTGACCGAAATGAATTCAAATTCCTATGGGATTTAAATAAGATTATTTTATTTAATAATAATGAGTGAATTTTATATGTGGGCCTTCCTGTTAGTTGAATGTAAGGGCCTTCCTGTACATATATATACATTTACCTTCAATTTTCCCATTACCTCTTATCCACCGAGCTGATGTTGATTTAATGTGTGTAAATTATTTATTATCATTTATGATTATAACATTTAGTAAATAATTTAACACATTAAAATTCGTTTGTATTACTTATTAAAGTAAATAAATTCTTATTGGCTCTCTATGAATTTAATGTTAGATGCTTATATTATTTATTTGTTTATGTGTATAATTTGTGGTTATCATTATACATGAAAAGTTGATTATATGATATAAGTATGTTAGAATTAAGTTCATAGGATATTGCTTATAGTTTTATGCAATAATTGAGCCTAAGAATTTAGTTAATGTTTAAGTGACCTATATAATTTCGATTAATTAGAGAGTAGCCACAGCATCTTTAATTAATTAAAATTGTATATTAAGGGTGATTTAAGATCATATATGGAAATTAAACATTAGTTGTAATTACTTATATGCAATATAATAGATCTTATCCTACAGGAATTTTTGTTATATTGTGTATGATTAATTAGGATAAAATATCAAATTATATTTTCTAATTTACCCACAGGGATTAGGAAAAGGAACATAATTTGATAGTTTTATCATAAATTTAAGAATGAATCTAATTGAATTAGAACTTTAGCCCACAGGCAAGTTTTATGTCACTAGATTCATATTTCTCATGATTTTACATTGGTAGAACATGTCATATAATTTGTTAGCCTCAAATTTTGTAACATGAGCATGAATGTTTGATTTAATGCAGTTATTCAACCTGGTAATTTCTCTGATATGAAATGTGATGTTCCCGAGCTCAAAGGGGACAACTATAAAGTGTGGAAGGAGAGAGTTCTCCTTCATTTAGGATGGATGGACATTGATTATGCCATAAGGAAGGAAGAACCCCCTGCTATAACTGAAATCAGCACTCCAGATGCAATAAGTCTTTATGAAAAATGGGAGCGATCTAATCGCTTATCAGTTATGTTCATAAAGACTAAAATTTCTGCTGGTATAAGGGGCTCTGTCGAGCAATATCAAAAGGTCCAAGATTTGCTGAAGGCCATTGATGAGCAGTTCGCCACTTCAGACAAAGCAATGGCCAGCACCCTAATTATAGAGCTTTCAACTCTGAGGCTCACCGGCATTAAGGGTGTGCGTGATCATATCATGCGCATGAGGGACATTGCGGCTCAATTAAAGGCATTGGAAGTTGAGTTGTCAGAATCCTTCCTAGTTCACTACATTCTTTGCACTTTACCTCAGCAGTATGGCCCATTTAAGATATCTTACAACACACATAAGGATAAATGGTCAATCAATGAGTTGTTGACCATGTGTGTTCAAGAAGAGGGCAGACTGCTTATGGAGGAAAAGGAAAAGGAAAGGGTGAACTTTACTACTCATGGAAAGAGCAAGAAGAAGGATCAAGCCAAAGATAAAGAGAAAGGGAAAATCCCTCCTGTAAAGAACATAAAGAAGGAAGCTGTGTGTTTCTTCTGTAAAAAGAAGGGACACATGAAGAAACAATGCTCCAAGTTCATGCAGTGGCTTGATAAGAAAGGTACTCAACTTTCACTTGTTTGTTATGAATCCAATACGATTGATGTTAATCATAACACATGGTGGATTGATTCTGGTTCTACAATCCATGTGACCAATTCATTGCAGGATTTAGTAGACCTGCGGAAGCCAGTGGGAAGTGAGCGTAGTATCTATTCAGGCAACAAGATGCCCTCGCATGTGGAGGCCATTGGCACGTGCAGATTGGTTTTAAGTAGTGGTTTCATTTTAAATTTAGAAAAGACCTTTTATATTCCTAGTTTTTCTAGGAATTTGATTTCAGTTTCCAGACTTGTATCAGTTGGTTATTCATTTAACTTTTCAGACTTCGGGTTTAATTTATTTTATAAATCTGGTGTTATTGGATATGGTACTTTGTCTGATGGTCTTTTTCTCCTTAATTTGCAAAACGATGACAACCATACCACTATGCACGTTCATAAAAACGTTGGTACAAAACGATGTGTTATGAATGAAGAGTCTTCTATGTTGTGGCATCGGAGATTGGGACATATCTCTATTGATAGAATTAAAAGGCTGGTAAATGATGGGGTACTTAGTACTCTAGACTTTACTGACTTTGAGACTTGTATAGACTGCATTAAGGGCAAGCAGACCAACAAGTCGAAAAAGGGTGCCAAGAGAAGCTCTGAATTATTGGAAATCATACATACGGACATTTGTAGTCCAGACATGGATGCATACCATGATAAGTACTTCATCTCTTTCATAGATGATTACTCGCGATACATGTATCTCTACTTGCTTAATAGTAAGAATGAAGCATTAGATGCTTTTAAGGTGTTTAAAGCAGAAGTAGAGAAACAATGCGGCAAACAAATTAAGATCGTGAGATCGGATAGAGTGGAGATATATATGGTAGATACACTGAGATGGACAAGCATCTGGTCCATTTGCGAGGTTTCTTCAAGAGAATGGGATTGTTGCCCAATATAGTTTGCTTGGTTCTTCGGACCAAAATGGAGTAGCTGAAAGGAGAAACCGAACATTATTGGACATGGTGAGAAGCATGCTTGGTAGCTCCAAACTTCCTGAGTCCTTGTAGACTGAAGCTCTTAAGACGGCTGTGTACATATTGAATCGAGTTCTAACCAAGGCTGTCCCAAAGACACCTTTTGAGTTATTCAAAGGTTGGAAACCAAGTTTGCGACATGTACGCGTTTGGGGATGTCCGTCTGAAGTAAGAATCTACAATCCACAAGAAAAGAAGTTGGACCCAAGGACCATAAGTGGATATTTTGTTGAATATGCCGAAAGGTCTAAGGGATATAGATTTTATTGTCCATCTCATAGCATTAGGTTTGTGGAATCAAGGAATGCAAAATTTCTTGAAAATGACTTGATAAGTGGGAGTGATCAATCCTTGGGCATTGTTCCTGAGAAAGATCATTCAGATGCCCAATATGACACTTCAAGTAATGGACTGATCATTATTGTTAACAACACGCCTCAAGTACAAACACGTGTTGAATAACCAGTTCTAGAAGTACCACAAGCTGTTGATCCTGATCCTGTAGATGCTGAAGTTCAACAGATCCCTAAAGCTGTTGAACAGCCTGCTGAACAACATGATCCTGCTCCTCAGGAGAATGTTGAAGATCTACTAGAGTAAGGAAATCGGCAATTCCTAATGACTATGTTGTGCATCTACAAGAGTCTGACTACAATATTGGAGCCGAAAATGATCCTGAAACATTTTCACAGGCCCTGAGTTCTGAGATTTCAAACTTGTGGTACAATGCCATGAAAGATGAGATGGATTCGATGGCGTCTAATGGAGTCTGGGATCTTGTCAAGTTGCCTGATGGTGTAAAAGCCATTGGATGTAAATGGGTCTTTAAAACAAAGAAAGACTCACAAGGCAACATTGAAAGACATAAGGCAAGACTCGTGGCTAAAGGATTCACTCAAAGGGAAGGGATCGACTACACAGAGACTTTCTCTCCTGTATCTAAGAAGGATTCTCTTTAAGTGATCATGGCATTGGTTGCTCATTTTGATTTAGATTTGCATCAAATGGATGTGAAAACGGCCTTCCTAAATGGTGATCTAGAAGAAGTTTATATGAAACAACCTGAAGGATTCTCCTCTAGTGATGGTGACCACTTGGTATGTAAGCTTAATAAATCCATATATGGATTAAAACAAGCTTCCCGTCAATGGTATTTGAAATTTCATGACGTTATCACTTCATTTGTTTTCGAAGAGAACGTCATGGATCAATGCATATACCAGAAGGTCAGTGGGAGCAAGATTTGTTTTCTTGTGTTATATGTGGATGATATTTTGCTTGCAACCAATGATAGGGGTTTGTTATATGAAGTGAAACAATTCCTCTCGAAAAACTTTGATATGAAGGATATGGGTGAAGCATCTTATGTTATTGGCATTAAGATCCATAGGGAAAGATCTCGAGGCATTTTAGGTTTGTCTCAAGAGACCTATATCAACAAAGTTTTAGAGAGATTTAGGATGAAGGATTGTTCACCGAGTGTAGCACCCATTGTGAAGGGTGATAGATTCAGCCTAATCCAATGTCCCAAAAATGAGCTCGAGCGGAACAGATGAAAAACATCCCATATGCTTCGGCCGTTGGAAGCCTAATGTATGCTCAGGTCTGTACTAGACTGGACATTGCATTTGTTGTTGGGATGCTAGGGAGATATCAAAGTAACCCAGGTGTTGACCACTGGAGAGCTGCAAAGAAAGTGATGAGATACCTTCAAGGGACAAAGGATTACATGCTTATGTATAGACGAACTGACAATTTGGAGGTTGTTGGATACTCCGATGCAGACTTTGCTGGCTGTGTTGATTCACGTAAATCAACATCTGGTTATTTTTATGCTTGCCGGTGGAGCTGTGTCTTGGAGAGTGCGAAGCAAACCTTGACTGCTACTTCCACTATGGAAGCCGAGTTCGTATCTTGCTTTGAGGCTACCTCACATGGTGTATGGTTGAAGAGTTTCATGTCTGGGCTTAGAATTGTAGATTCTATTTCTAGGCCATTGAGATTGTACTGTGATAACTCAGCTGCTGTATTTATGGCTAAGAACAACAAGAGTGGTAGTCGAAGTAAGCATATCGACATCAAATACTTAGCCATAAAAGAACGTGTCAAGGAAAAGAAAGTGGTCATTGAGCATATTAGCACTGAGTTAATGATAGCTGATCCTTTAACTAAAGGCATGCCACCAAAGAATTTTAAGGATCAAGTAGTAAGAATGGGACTTAGTTCCATGATGTAATTTTTTCATTGTATATACATTTGATGTTTAATGGAACTCTTGTTCAGTTGATGCTTTTTATTTGGTTTTGTGTACACGTTTGTTTTTTCATTTTGAGAAATATCATTAAGTTTGGACCTCGAATAAACATCGGGTTTATTCATTAAGTTGTATGGGCTTGAGAAACATAGTGTATTGTAATACATGGAAGATAATACTCACCATTGGAGGACCTATCGCCATGATTCATATGTTTTGTTTCTTGTTACGTATGATACTAGGGTTAAATGGATCAAGTGGGAGAATGTTGAAATTTCCCGTGTTTTTCGTAAGACGTTATTGGATGAGGATGTCAGTTGAGATCCTTAGCTGTTTCATCAGGAAATCTATCTCCGAATGTGATCCATTTTCCAGCACATCTTCAACCCACTATCCACACGCCCTTATCACATTCAACAAACTCTGTGATGGACGGAGTTATATAAAGGAATGTGCATGTTCTGTTTAGGTCCCTAAGCCTGCTCTCCTACAAAATTACACCATCGGATTGAGTGAGTGAGGGTTTAGAAGCACCTAATAGAAACAAAAGGAAAATTCCGGTTCAAGCATTTTCTTCTTTATTTGGCAATGGCTGGAGGTATGTAATCGACACGATCCTTGCTTCTGCTTTTTCTTTCTTTTCTTTCATGTTCATTGAGTTGTTGAACATGTTTGAGATCGTGTATTTGTTCTAAATTAACAAAGCTAGTATATAATATAAATTTCGAATCAATCAGTGTGTGTTTGTATAATAAAATTGAGTGGATTTAGTCTCTCAATAGAACTTAGATAGTATATAAAAGAAAACAAAAGTTATATTATGTATTTAGATTGGTGCAAATAGATGGAAATTATGAGTTTAGCAAATTTAATGAAGATAAAAATGGGATGAAATTGCTTGAAAAGAATCTACAAGTTTCCACTCCCAAGCCACTTTGTTTTTAGAAATCCTATGCTATATTGAAACAACTATTTTAATTAAAAATAAAATGTCATTTTATTTCTTAAAATGATATTCTTCAGGTTGAGAATTTATGAACGAAATGGAGGAAATTACTATATTTTTCAATTTCAATTTGGTTATGTTAATTACTTTACCAGCTATACTAGAAATTAAGTCTTGTTAGTTAATATTGAAATGGGGTAAAATTTAAAGCAAGCAATTTGGAGAATCCGTAGAAATGGTTCCCAATGCGAAACCTTAATGGATGCAAGCAAAATAGAGTAACAATGTTCGACGTTTTTTTTTTCAATTACATTGTTTGTAATGTATAAATAATAACAATGATCCAGTTAGGAGTATGCAATAATGGCATCTATAAGGATGCCATGTCATCCCATTTAGTTATACATAACCAATGATTGTCATTTCACAAAAAATTGTTGTATTTATTACTATGGTTTACAATAGCCCCATGGGCTTCATAGCAAATAATATCGATAATAACATCATTGGTCTTAGGCCCAACAATTAGGCCTTCAAAATCCATTGCCTTTTCCTTAGTTCTAGGATACATATAGTGTCTTCATCACATCCACCAACTTACTTTCTTCATCCTTAATTTCTACAAACCCTAACTCTCCATTACTTTGTTGTATTGCATTTCTTCCTCCTTAAGATCCCTTGACCACAAAGGATGATTGGGAAATGAAGACAAACATCCGAAAGAAACTCTTGTGTGGCTTCGAAAGGCAGATGGTCCTTCCAACATATGAGTATCATTGTTTCTGTGTGACTTCCTTGTTTCATCATTTTCTGATCAATTATTGCACGGGGCTCTAACTCTTCTTCTATGTGTTTATAGGTAAAGAAGCAAATATGTTAGATATTGATCCATGATATTTTTAAAGTTGTGACATGTGAAAGGTGGGATGGACCATGGTGCCTACAAATAATGAGGGACAATAAGCCACATGCCCCACTTGATCTGAAACCTAATGAGAGCCATAGTATTTTGTAGCTAATTTTTGCAATTTGTGAGACCTTAAAATACTTTGTTTATACGACTGAAGCTTTAACAAAACCAAATCATTAATTTAAAATGCTTTGTTTGTTCTTTTTTTATTAGCAACTTTAGTTCTCCGACATTAAGCTAGACATCTTAAGTATGCCTTTCTTATTGGTTAACATGTTATCAACTGCCATATTCCTTGAATCCTCGGGAACATAAGGTAAATGAATTGATCAAGGGTGACTATAAAATATATGAAAAAGGATTGCTTTTAGCACTAGTATAATAGTTTTTATCATCCCACCACTCTTGCTAGTGTTAAGTACTAACTCCACTTTAGGATGAACTCCTATCATACACATTAGGTAAGTTTCTAAGCACATTCTAACAACCTCAATTTGACCATTTTTGTTTCAAATGGTATGCTGTAAAAGATTCGATTTCACCCCTTATAGATTATAAAATTCCTTTAAAATAATGTTTATGAAGATAGGATCTTCATTACTAGTGATAGCTTCAAGCATAGTCTAAATAAGTTTGAGTAACCACTAATGTTGTATATGCATGAGTTAAAGCTATGAAGTGACTATATTAACTCAAGCAGTCCGCCACAACCACAATCACTTCCTTGCCATTGGACTTTTGGCAACCTTTTTGTAAAATCTATGCTAATTTCTTGCCAACAACCATAAGGAAATCTAAAGGCTGTAGAAGGCCAGGAGCCATGGCATTTTAAAATTTGTAGCGTTGACAAGTATTGCATTCCCAAACAAACTCACAAACTTCCCTCTTTAACCTATGTCAGTAAAATATTAAGGTTAATCTCTTCTCAATAGCTTGTGCACCTAAATGTCCTCCAAATACTCCTCCATGGTAAGGTCATGGTAATTTAAGTCTAAACTATGTAGATAGTCTTATAACCGCTTTACCCTTTCCGACATAAAATGAGTTTCTCAAATAAGAAATGTCTTGCCTTTAACCCTTAGTGTAATTTTGAGATGGGATCTTCATACCCATTAGGTAAATACCAACTATGTTTAATACCAACTATCAAATCAAGAATGGTAACCACTATCTTTAAACGATCAAAGTGAGTTCTCTTATCCTAGATAGGGCATCAACTGCTACATTAGAGTCACCACTCTAACACTAAATTTCATAGTCCAAATTAAGTAATTTTGTTAACCATTTATGTTGGCTAGGGAATAGTAGCCTTTGCTTCAATGGACACTTCAAACTTTGCTAATCGATCTTAATCACAAAGTGTTTCCCAAGCAAATAATGCTTCCACTTATCAATCACTTGAACTTTGCCAACAACTCCTTTTCATAAAAAGAAAGTGAGTCGTGTTTAGGAGACAAGGATTTGCTGAAAATCAACGAGATAATTGTTTTGCATGAACACCACTCCAGTTCCATCCCTACCTGCATCCATTTCAATAAAAAAAGTTTTAATGTAATATAGAAGCTTTAAAATAGGTGAGTTCATCATTGCCCTCTTTAATTTCTCAAAAGCTTCTTGCACCTCTTCTCCCTGTCTAAATTGATCTCTTTCAAGTAGTAACATGAGTTGTCTTGAGATTGCACAAATCTTTTGACAAAGTGTTTATAAAACCAACCAAACCTAAAAATCCCCTTAACTATAATAGAGAAACAAGAATTGGCCAATTTGCGATTGCCTTCACTATCTTTTGATCTAAAGCAACACCACTTTTGTGGGTAAGCGCGGTATGGTTTGGTCCGATTCGCTTCCTAAACCGAATCATATATTATGGTTTGCTTTCTATTTTATATTCAAACCTAACCATATGGCTTGATTCTCAATTCTTTTGAACTAAAAAAAATAATTCAATTTACAATTCGAATTGTTTTTTATTCTTAAAATAAAAATGGATAAATTACATCGAAAGGTATTAACGTTTGGGGATAAGTTTATTTGAGGTATTAGCATTTGAAATCGTTAAAAAAATATATCAACATTTGTTAATATGGGTCAAATAAGGTATTACTAACGGACCGTCAATGGCGTCGTTAATGTCATTCCATTACGTAACATGTGTCTAAATCTTAAATGACTTGAATATTTTATTTCTAATGCAAATATGGGAGGATCCAAATGACATGCCTGTTATAGTGGGAAAAAAATAAAAAAAGAAAAGAAATAAACGTACGAGACAACAAATGTACGAACAATAAAACAAAAAATGTATCCTCATACTTAATACCATTTTAAAAACACTCCTAAAAGCACTCTACTTTTTGGCACAGTGAAACCCTTAAATCCCTAAATCCCATTAGATGAACTTCAACAAGAACACCACAAACTACACCTAAAAAAAAACATTTGAAGACCCCACTCTTATGTCCCAAGTTTGTTATATCTCTAACACATACTCTCTCTCTCTCCATTAATCTACGTATGTATCTATCTCTGTCTGGCTATCGTATGTTACTCTAGTTTTTTTTCTTGAATACTTGTTCTTAATTTCATTAAAATCATGTAAGATGCAGCCACAAGTGTAGGAAAAAAATAATCTTTATTCAAGCTTCATTTGCTTGTCCTGGTGCATTATAGGTGTTTGACGAAAAACGTGGATGAAAGTTTTTTGTTCTTTTGTTTTGCAAAAGTAGTGAAAAAAATTATTTATCGAAGCTTTATTTGAATTGCAGTTTTAGTATGTACTATTGTGATGATTGCTCCCTTAGATTAGGTTTTATAATTCTTCAATATTAACATGTACCATCCCATTGTAATGATTTGTGATTCTTTTTTGTTTTTTTTTTTTTTTTTGTTGTTATAATCTAGTTTGGTTAGACATTACATTATATCAATGAACTTAATGTAAACTACTGTGCACGCAGGTCCTATCATGGCAGACAATAGTATTCTGCTTGCAGTCAACCATGGTGGGTGTTTTGTTAGTGAGGGATCAACATCAACTACAAAGTATGTTGGTGGTTCATTATCAATGGTATCTGTTAAAATTAATAATGTGTCCTTTGTTGATCTTATACAAGATATCTGGGTAGGAATTTACCATGATGATGTGACTAGGATATTTTATAAAACCCTTCATGACATGGAGACTCACCTGTTGTTGCATGATGACTCCAACTTTGCCAATTTCGCATGCCTCTTCCTTAATAGAAAAGTGGATGAGTTGTTTACTGAGCACAAAACCCTTGCGTATATTGAATAAAACTCTAATCTACTACCATTGTGTTAGGAAGAGTCTGATATCACGACTAACGCAGAAGTACAAGAAGAATTAGAGTGTGTATCTAAATGGAGTGAGTCGTATTCAAGTGAAAGTGCTAATGAAGGAGCCCACGAGAGTTGTATAGGTGAAAGTAGAGTCCAACCCAATGCAATAGAATATGATCCATCAAGTGAAGGGGACTTTGTAGCAAATAATGAAGATGAAGATAATGACATAGGTTATGCCAAGCTTAATGATTTCCTTAAAGAAGATACATCTGATCAGGAAGGGTATGACAAAGCACCATACAATTAAGCTAAATGGAGCCATCATTTTCCCTAGTTTGATTCATCTGCTAGAGTTACAATGTTTTGTGTATCAATGGTTTTTGAAGATGTAATCCAGTTCAAGGAGGCTGTGGCTCGACACTCAATATTAGAACAAAGAGAGGTTTATTTTCCAAAGAAATAATGTTACATTTATTCGAGCGAAATGTAAAGATCATAGATGCCCATGGAACATCACTGCCTCTGCAAATAGTAGCATAGGAGAGTTGCAGGTCAGGGCATATGAATTGAAACATTCATGTCGACAAGTGTATAAGAATAAGAGAGTAACTTGGAAGTGGCTGGTAGAGGAGTTTAGGGATACAATCACATCAACTCTTGGTATGCAATAAACTGAGTTGAAGGATTTAGTTAAGAATCAACTTGGTCTAAACATTAATTTGAGTAAGTCTAGAAGAACTTAAGAGAGGATCTTGGTGCAACTAGAATGTGACTATGTGGAGTATGAACGACTATGGGACTATGTTGAAGAATTGAAATGAATCAATATTATCGTGGTTCTAGAGGTCAGCGAGGCTTTCAATGCTTATAAGTTTGACTTTATTTGAATGTATCTATATTTTGAGGCATGCAAAAAAGGCTTCCTAGCAAGATGTCATCATGTAATAGGGTTTGATGGTTGTCTCTTGACTAGACTTTGCAAGGTCGGTTGTTGTGTGCAATTGGTCGAGATGCCAACAATGGAATGTTTTCAATCGCATGGGCAATTATAGCGGTGGAGAACAAAGAAAATTGGCAATGGTTTCTTGGTTTGTTAAAATCTGAGCTAAGTATCATGGATATAGGTGAAGGGTGGACTTTCATCAATAACCATCAAAAGGTATATGTTACAATTTACATTTGCTATCTATTTCATTATTTTATGTGTGATTATAATTACATGTCCTAATTTTTTTGTAGGGATTGATTGATGGCGTGAAGGCCCACTTCAGCAGGAGTGAACATCAATACTGTGTTCGAAACCTAAACATAAATTGACGAGCATCATTCCCAGCAAGAAGGCTAGATAGGTTGTTTTAGGCATGTGTGAAAAGTTCTAACAAGGCAGATATTCGAAAAAAACATGGAGATCCTTTGATCATTTTCTCCATTAGCCCATGTTACATTGAAGGAAGTGGACTCCTACCATTGGGTGAAGACATACTTTCATACTAGTGTTAAGTGTGATTGCATAGAAAACAACATGTGTGAGGCTTTTAATGGTAAGATTCTTCACTTTAGAGGAAAGTCAATAACAACAATGTTAGAGGAATTATGAATTATGTGATGAAGCGAATGAGAAAACAAAAGAATAAAGCAATGAAATAGGTTCGCCAACGTTCACCCTAGGTTCTACAAATTCTAAATGAGGCACGGTTAGGTTTGGGGTGATCAAACATTTGAAACCGAGCATCAAAATGATGTCTATGTAGTTGATGTGAACCACACAACTTGCACCTATGGTTTGTGGCAGTTAAGAAGGATGTCTTGCCCTCATGGTGTTTCTACCATCTAATATCTCAACAAAGATGTTGAAGGCTATGTGGACGCATGCTTCGAGAAGGATACTCTCCTTGTAGCATACAAGTTTAGCATTCTTGTTGTCCTAGGTACACAGTTTTGGGAGAGCAGTGGCATCATTGGACCTACTGCACCAGCCCACCACAAAGGATGTGGTAGAAGGTAAACCAAACGCAAGAAGGAGCCCATTGAGTCCATGGAGGTCAAAACATCTCAAAAGGGTCAGCATCAAAGATGTACTAGATGTGAAGGATGGGACCACAACAAAAGCGGTTGCAAAGGATTGGAGTCTACATGGTTAACATCATGGGAAATTTGTATTGTTTGTATTAATTGTTTGCTATATGTTCCTAATAAGTACACTCATTAACAATTGCACTTGTATAATTTAGGTTCAGAATCACAAACTACAATAAGAACTATCTGGGACACCATTTAATCCTAGGCGAAAAAGAGGGCGATGTGGCTTTGGAATTTACTTTGATGAGCATTGCCAACAAACCTTACTGAATGTGAGTGGTTAGAATGGGCCCAATCTATATTATATTGCTAACTTTTTGTTTTGTTTCTCTAAAATGAGAAAATTTTTGGAATTATATGTTTACAATAGCCTAGGACAAGGAGTGAGAGAGTGATTCCATTGAAGTAGAGATGGAACTAGTCGATCACGTTGGAGGTCGGGTCCAAGCTGCACATACAATATAAGGTAGGTATAAGAAGCAATGTGTGCTGTATTAATATCTAATACATATGTACTTATATAGTCTTATGTATCATGAGGAACCAAGCTAAAATGTTTGTTATTCAAGTTCTTAAAGTTTATCATGACTTACATATATTTGATATGTTTAGGAAGTCAAAATGAACCCCATGTGTGCATTCTCACCCAACAACCTAACAACTCCCAAGCACCTCCTCATATACCCAAAAGTAGATCGAAACAACCAGTTAGAGAGGCCTGACAACACCAACCAGATGAAGTCAAAGAATTTTAAATATAAACTTTACGCATCATCGAAAGCCTTCGGATAGAATGGGACAAACTGAAGTTATGGACTTAGAGAATTGAGATGCACATTATCTGTTGATGGAAATTATATTTTGTAGAAATTGTGGTGTTGTTTATGGTATGAAGTTATTGGAGTCTATTTTATCTTTTTAGTATGTATTTTAGCTTGGTGGATGAAGATAATTGGATAGGCTTTTTTTATGTTAAACAAAAAAACTTCTGTTTGGTGACACTGTTATGCTATTAGGGTAAGACAATGTTGTCGTGTAATTTTTTTGGTAGACACTACAATGATTGGTGATAGATGCCCATCTTTTGTATTAAGGGAGCATGTGTATATATGTACTAATATTGGTCACATTTACGTGGTCTTTTATCTATGTCAAGTATGTGCATATGACGTTAAGTGATATAATTTTAATTTTTTGGCAAGACCTTTGTAGCGTGAATAATAGGGTGATGTTAAGTGAGGAACAAGTGGAGTTAGTTAAAACCATGCTTGTTAATTTTTCTCACTTCATGCTATGATATTATGTATGCTTGTTCATGAAAATAGGGCTACACCGCCGTATTTAGGGGAGGGTTAAACTTTCTTTGTTTTAGCGACGTCAAACAACTATAACATGCACAGCTAGAGGGCAGAACTCAGATGTCCGTTTTTGCATTTTCTTGCGCTCTGACTTGTTCACAGTCATCTTCCCTGGTTGTACTAAAGGAGGGGCTGAAAATTAAAAGCCTACTAACTTGTTTCCTGCCTCCAGCATGGCAATGCACAAGATTATACATATACAAAAGTTTAGTTCCTGATCAAAACTTGTCAAATTTGCCTTGATTTTACTTGAATCATCATAGAATCTTCCAAATATGCTCCAAAAAGCCTTAAAATGAATATTTCGCAAATAAGTATCCCTTTCTTCATCAATTCACAAGAAATATATAACAAATATGTCCAAATAAGTATACAAAATAAGGGTCTCTTGACACTTATCATATCTCTTTATCTTGGATAGTGTTTCCTGGTTAGTCGCAGCTTTTCTTTACCTTAACGAAAACAAGGAATATCAGTCAAACAGACACAGATTGTATGAGTTATTGTAAATTAGAAAAAGAAGGCACTTTATCTTGTATAAGATTCTCTTTATCATGGATGGTGTTTCCTGGTTAGTCATGTTTTCTCTTTATCTTAACAAAAACAAGGATAATTAGTTTGACAGAAACTGATTGTATAAGTTATTATGAATCGGGAAAAGAAGACACTTTATCTTGTACAAGTTTTGCTTTATCTTGGATGGTATTCAAGTGAAGTATAAGAAAAGAGCAAGAGAAAGCCATCTGGCAACCAAAATAATTCTCTATCTATGTCATTGTCCACGGCAAAAACATCTCTTTCAACTCGTTAAAAGACCACAATTAACATTTTCCTGTATTGCTTTTTTTTCTTTTTTTTTTTTTACAACTTTGATTTGCTTAAGCTTTCAGAATAGCAAATTGGAGTGTTGATTCTTTAAGTTTATATTATTTGAGTTTAAACATAATATTGCATGGAATTCACATATATTATGTTAAATAAAGACAATTCACATATATTGTCTACAATATAACAAAACATTTCATAAACACTCCTAAAACAAATTGTACCACATAATTCAACTTATCAACAAATTTAACATATATTGTATTAGCCTCCATAGTTGATCTAACCAGAACAATTGCAACAAAAAACTAGCAACTAAAACAAAAGCACAACCCTTCTAGTGAAGACAACCAAGTGTAATAACAACGATATCTCTGCTTCTCCCTTATAGCATCAACACTACGACAACAAACTAGCTATGAAAAACATCCATGAAAAAACCAGATAGTAAGCTAATCATGTCTTTTGCTTCCTCTCTGATTTTACAATATGCTTCGTTCTAATGAGTTTCAATTTCACTGCATTCAACTCAGCCACCAACGCACTTTGTGCTTACACCATTGCATTTGTGACAACAGTCCATTTACACTTGAATGTGATGAGACATATAATCGATCGCAAAGTTCCAGTATCACCACCTTTGCATGATAAGACATTGCAGGGTCTGCCCACTTGAAGAATGCATAACATCCTTCTCCTTTACAGCATAGATAGCTAGGAAACCTCTTTCTTGAATTTTGATTCATCTAATTGGTTTACACTGGAAAGAAAAACCCACAAAAACAATGTATACCCCAATTTGTGCTCATCATGGAGTTTTTGGAGGACGAAGAAGCTTGGATTATATCATATACAGCAAGACTCTTCCCTGACCGTAGACCATGTTCGATTCATCCATTGTTAATGCTATATTAGACAAAACTCACTACGACATAGACTACACTTATTGGAAACGGCTTCAATTTTTGTTTTGTCTAAAGATTAATAAGTTTGGATTCGGATGAATGCGCATTGAGGTTTGTAGCTTATGAAAATCATGGTGGATTTCATTGAGTTGTTGTGCAAAGGTTTGGTCTAAGGGGATTTGTGATTTTTAGGTGTTTCATGTTAGGTAGGTTAGAGGTTTTTCTAACAAAGCAATTGAGAATTTAAGGCTTTTTATGCCTTTTTTCAATTTTTCTTTCACTCTAAATGGGTCTGTCATTCGAATCTTTGCATTAGAAATAAAATATTCAAGTTATTTAAGATTAAGACGTATGTTACATAACGGATCAACATTAATGGCATCATTGATGGTCCATTTATAATACTTTATTTGACTCACATTAACAAACGTTGATACCTCTTTTTAAACACTTCAAACATTGACGCCTCGATTTAGCTTACCTTTAAACATTGATACATTATGGTACAATTTACTCAAATAAAAATACACGCTATTGGAAATATTTAATTATATATTTCTTATTGCCAATGTAAATATAAACAACAATATTTTTTATTAATTATTTACCTAGATAAATATGTAAAACTTATAGTGGGGGAGAGATTCCATTCATCATAAAATAATAATTGTCTACTAGTCTCATTTTCTTGAATTATCCTGAACTATAGTAATAAACTAGGCTCTATAAAATATAAATATGATAAATTACATCAGAAGATCACAACGTCTGGAAGTATATTCATTTGAGGTCATAACATTTTGATTGGTTCAAAAGAGGTCACAGCGTTTAGAGAAGTGGGTTAATTGAGGTTTCTATTGACAGGTGTCACAACATGTCGGATCTCTTGAGGCACGTGACAAAAGAGATCTCAGTTAACTTACTTTTTTAAATGTTATGAAATCTTTTAAACTATTCAAAATGTTATAACCTCAAATGAATTTATATCCAAACGATGAGACATTTTGGTGTAATTTACCCAGTGTAAATATGCTATCCTAATATAAGATGTAAAGTTTAATTCGTTGTATACTTTTAATTAACACATTATCAATTATATAAACTAATAAGTAACAAGTAATATAAGTTGATTAATTAGTAAGATAAGGAAAAAAATAATCGGAAAACTAAAAACTAAAATCTAAAAATTCTCTTATTTGTAAACGCACCATAACACTCAGCACATGATATGATCACTCTAATTTAATTCTCATAAATGATACATATTTAAACAAAAAAAGTTAAAATAATTTGTTATTTTAAATAAAAAATTTAAAATATGTATATGTTTAAAAATTTTAAAATATGTAAAATGGTTTGATTTAGGATCCCAAACCGAACTGTTTCAAGAAAGAATTGAAATTTCGGTCCAAGTTAGTTTGTAGTTTGATTAGTTATTTTGCACATCTCTAGTCATTTTTAGTAATTATGTGCCCTAGATATTCAATTTGAGGTAGATAGAAAATACACTTCTCTTGAAAAAATATTTCTTTTTCCACAAGATTTCAAACACAAGTTGCAAGTGTTTCTAATGGTCACATGTTCTAGTGCTACACACAAGAATGTTGTCAATGCTAACACAAATATCTACGAATATGGCCAAAATATATTGTTCATAAACGCTTGAAATGTCGAAAGTGCATTGGTCAACTTGAAAGACATGACTAATAATTCATAGTGCTTCTTATATGTGCAAAACACAATCTTGTATACATCTATAGCATGCATCAAAATTTGATGATACCTAGATATCTTATATCTAGCTTACTAAAGTAGCTTGCGCCATACAACTCATCAAATGAAATCTTTAATTACCGGAATGGTATCAATCCTTGATGGTGTGCCAATTCAATTCCCTATATTCTATACACGTACGTTAAGTATTATCCTTCTTTTTAACTAACACCATAGCAGAAGAAAACAAACTATGACTTGGCCGTATTACTCCACTTAAAACATTTATTTCACCATGTCCTCTAATATGGCTTTTTGAATTGAGGAGTACCTATATGGCCTCATATTGACAACTAGTGTAGCATCATGCAAATGTATTTTATGATCATACTCTTTGGTATGGAGCAAAGTCCTGGTTTCCTAAAAAATATCATGAAACTCTTCAAACAAGTCCAGATTCAAGGTATGCAATTTAGTTTCATTACTTTGTAATACGTTAATTCTATTACAACATTTTAACTAGAATTGAAGTTTTATAGATGATGTCATAGATAACAAATTAAAGATATCCTTACCTTTTATTATGCTAAGGATCTCTAGCTCACCTTGCAATAGACATGGTTATCTTTCTTAATTAAATTCCATGATAAGTGCTTAAAATTTCATTGAATTGTAGCTAATGACACCAACTAAGGTAAACTCAACAATAGGTCATAAGCCAAAAGTGGCAAGGGATAAAACTTAGCTTCAAATTCTTGTCCTTTTATCTTCCAAGTAAAAGCCATTATCTTATGTAAATTGTCCAACTTAGCTCCATTAGCTAATGTCACAGTGATGGGTGTTATCTCTTCTATAAGGAAATTGAATCATATATCAAGCCATTCATCTATGAAGTTTAAAGAGCTTTTTGTATCATCTAGAATAATGAGTTGAATCCCTTCAACTTCATATTATTGTCAACTCTCTCTATATCCTCTTACAAATTCCATAGAGTTAATTTAGCCATTTCTTCCTCCAATTCGACCTCAAGCATGTTAACTTCATATTTCATTGAATCATCATGTTCTCTTTCCACAACCAACATGTGTTTTTGAAAAGATGACTAGGGCTAAAAGCTTCACCACACCAGAAACATTATTATTTTCTTCTTTTTTCCTCAAGTTCTTTTAGAGATAAGTGTCTTCTTTGGCAGGTTTTGTTTATTGAATTAGGTTTTGGAAATGTGATTTGATTTATTAATGGGGTAGAATTTATTCTATTAGGGGTGGTAGTACCTTGCTAATTTGGTCACATGATATACTTGGAAGAAGGTGGTAAATAAGGTTAGGTAGAAGAAGAGTGTCAGTAAATTTTTAGTTTTTGTTTACTTCTTTTAATTTGGATAGGCTGTAGGCTTAGTTTAATGTGTTTGGTTAGGGTATTTAGATTTGATATTGTCTCTAGTTTTGGAATATGCTTCATACCATCATTGCTCAAATGTATACTTGCAGATGAGTTGGCATATTTACTTCATTTAGTAATTTGCTATCATAATTCATCAATCGTTTGGCTTTGTTCCTCTATCATAGTTTGTTGTTGTCCAACCGCGCACCCTCCCCCCCCCCCCCCCCTTCCCTAACTCTCTCTATTTTTTTTTAACATGAAAACCATTGATAGAAGGTCATAATGGAGGAAGGGTTAAATGAAAACGAAAAAGTAGGGAAATAATAATGGGTTGGATTGAAATTTAAACCTAAGAAAAGGGGTTTCTTATAAGGGGATTTGAGGGAAATTTGTAATCGGGGATATTTAAAAAGAAGTGAGCATTTCTCTTTAGAAAAAGATTAATATATTTTACCTTTCAACTTGTATGCGCGCATATTAAAACAATTACTTTATTATAAGTCATGTAGGAAATTAGAACTTGACCAAAACTAGCTCTTGGGTTGTGTTATTAAAGAGTCCTAATAAATTGATTAATAAGGTAAAATCTATTATTATTATTATTATTAAGCAAGAGTATACTTATTCAACTCCAAAAAATTTACTATATAGTTCATACTTTATAGCAGTTATCACATCCAATAACCGTTTTTACCTTATTTTTCTCAAACTACTCATCCTTATCTCTACAATTTCCATTTCTCTCTCTCCTTCATTGGACAACTAACTTACTCCTAGGTCTCCCTTAGCATTTCATGACGCTTTCTTTCTCCTCAGAGTATTCAACTGCTAAGTTTTAATCTCATTCTCTCTCCTTCAATTTTTCTCTCTCCCAAGCATTAATTTTACATTTGCACTTTTTAACATATACTCACTCATGGAGATAACCACTTGGAGAATTCCTTGAAAGAACTACTTTACATTTCAAGAAAACTATGCAGGTAAATTAAGAAAGGGTTCTAATAGAATTTTCCATGAATTAATTTTTTTTTTTTATTTTTATTAGATGAGTGTAACATCATGCTTTGTATTGCAATAAGAAAGGTAGTGTATTTTTAGGACTTCAGTAGTCTTTTCCTTGAATTAATGTTTCTCGAATACTTAATTGATGAATGTTTTTAGTTCTTACGTATCACTTTTATTTTATGACTCGAGTTACTTATCGATAATTTTTTTTTAAATTCACATAATTTATGGCCAACTATTTTTTTCAGTTCTTATGTTTGTAATTCTCGATTTTTCTCTTTCCATTAAAATTTAAGATATGATAATTGTTGTCCAAACATTCAAAGTTAGATTTCAATATGAATAGCCAACAATTTTACATTGTCTTTTCATGTGATTTTACTAACAATTTAATCTAACACTGATTTAAGAACGATAACCTTTATAACATTTAATTATCATAATTTTGCACTTTATTGCATTGCTATTTTAATTTTCCAAATAAAACTAAATCTCTTGATCTATGTGATATCGCAATACCTTGAATGCAGAAACAATTTGTATGTGGAAAATTCATATTAGCCAAGGAATACCTAAAAGAATATAAAGGTCGGATTTTACGCGTATATTTGGTTATTATGAAAGTTTTTTTTTTTTGGATGGAAACGTTTTGTTTTGTGTCTATTTCTCTCTCTATTGAAATCTTATGGCAGATTTGGCTATTTTTTATGTTAACATTGACAAATATTTCTATCTTTATACTAAATATGTATCTTATCATGATATGAAGATGTGAAGAGAAAGATTGTATGATGTTTTGATTAGGAGGAAGAAAGGAAAGGTCTCCATTACATAACTTGCATAGGCATTATAAGTATGATTTTGCTACTTATATTGGTTTATGATCAATTGATTTATGCATTATAAGGAGAATTATTTTGACTATAAATATTGCAAGATATGCTTTTTTCAGTGATGTTTTAAAGTTGCATCCCACCATGCAATTTTTCTTTTATGAAGTTGTATTACTATGTCTACCTTTTAAGCATTTAATGAGGGTTTTTTTTCCCATCCTCAATAGAATTCATGAGTCTAAATATAAAATGTGTCATGTGTTCTATTCCTATGATTTACTGAAGATTTTTACTACCATGAGCTTTTATGGATGTAGTGGAAGTGTATTAGTAGATATCGATTGAGCAAATTCTATTAAGTGAAATTTCATTTAGTTTAATGTATTTTTTGTTATATTATATTCAACAATTTTTTTTTACATGGATGCAAAAGGATATTCATTAATTAAATCATTATAGCAATGCATTTATTTTGATTGATTTGTTATGAGAGAATTATTGCATCCTTCTTGATGTTATTTAAAAAACAATATTTAATCAATATTTATTGCCTTTTTCTAGGTATTGTGCCAATGCTTGCTATCAAATTCAAGAAATCTACATCAAGATGTAAGGATTCCGTATGAAGAATAATTGAGAACATTTCAAAGATTCAAGGAGCAAAGAAGGAAGAAAGCATAAGATATTCTAAACATGTTGATTGCACATTTACTATGGAAATGAGAAGACCTATAATTTCATAAAAGAAGAAGAGAAAGCAAAAAAAAAAAAAAAAAAAAAGGAAAACTTTGAGATGGGCATTGAGATATAAAAAAGGAAAATTGTTTTTTGTAATATTTGATTTTGGTATTTTAAGTTCAAATTAAGAAGCCATGGGATCCTGCATATAAGAGGACATCACATAATATTAAAAGTAATAAATTGTTATGTAAAGATTTTTTCGAATGAATGTGCATGCTATAAGTTGCTATTTTATGAATTGAAGTCTGTAGATGGCTAAATCTAGGTCCCAACTCTTTGAGCTAAGTGATAGGGCTTGAATAGCCAAGTCCATGAAATTTGGGATTGCTAAAGGAGATTTGGCATGATAGGCTTGGAGTAAGGATTATTGGATTAGGCTAACTCGCCCGCTCTTAACTTCTCTCAAGGAGCTCATGTACTTAAAGAGGCCTTCCATGGACTAGAGAACCTATGGAGAAATCCATCACTAGGAGGGCTCATCTCATCTATTGATGGTTAACACGACCTGATGGATGTCATTAAGGCTAAGCTCTATAAATAACCAGAGCTCCTACTCATTTAGTAGGATTGAGAATTGGACGGAAACGTTGTTGTGATGACAAAGCACTCTTAAAAGAGATCAAACAAAGCTTAGAGCGAAGAACATGTAGCCGCTCCTCTAAAATAGTGGGGTTGATGCTATTTAACTTATCCACCTGTCACTAATGCATTTGAGCTCTCTGAGATTACCTGCTCCTCCTCCCTATCATTTCACTCTTAGTTATTCCTTATGCGTGATTCTACGTTACTTCTCTAAGGCTACTCGTAGTGCAAGACATACGCTACACACATGTGAATACTTCAATCGGATCAACCCACTACATTTTAGTAACTTTACTAGGGATAGAGGAAGTTGATAACTTGTCAATGGCACCCACAAGAGAGAGGATGGCCAGCCCTTCTGACAGCAACAACCAAGATTATGAGGTCAATATGGAGAACATTGATCAAAACATAACAACACTTGAAGCTGCTAATCCTACTATTAACACTCAAGATAATACCCCTAATAATGTACAGATGATGCGCACCATGCAAGAAACTACAAGAGCTTTGAACCAATTCATAGCAATGATGTCTTGGTTCATGCCCTCTACGGGTACTTCCGCCGCTATGCAATAGGGTATTATCTTCCTAAATCCTGCTATTGTTGCACTGCAACAAGCTATCCAACCACCTCAGTCATCAAATCCTCCTATGGTTAATGAAGGAATTGCTCCTACGGTCAATGAACCAACCCCTGTTGTAGAACCAACTATCATTCTACAACCTATTGTTGAGGTGAGAAATACTGGAGTTTACCTTAGAGGTTCTTCATCATCACATACTATGCCACGAGTTGCAATCGGAGGGCTACTAGTCCATATTACACCTCTTCTTACTACACCAGTTGAAGCTACAGCCTCTACTCCAAGAGGTTCTTTTGTTACTAAAGAAGATCTAGACATGTACGTGAAAGAGATATAGAACAAGTCATTCGTAAGAGTATTAGATCTTAAACTCCCTTACAATCAGCGCATTGCTGCTAAACCATATCCTAAGGACTACATTTATCCTAAGTTCATGTTATTTAATGGCAAGAAGGGAAGTGCTAAAGAACACTCATATAAATTTATTGAAACACTAGAAGTTTATGGATTAGACGATGACTTGAAATTGAAGGAATTCTCTCAATCCCTTACAGAGAAGGCATACACATGGTATGTTAATCTCCCCCCTGGATCTGTGGACTCTTAAGGGAGCATGTGCAAAATACTCTTGGAAAAAATTTATATTCTTGGAAAAAATTTTCTCTACTCAAGATCGAGTCACTCTTACTGACATGGGGTATATACGACAAAACCTTTTAGAGGACCTGATGGAATACATTGAATAGACATTCAGGACATATGCAAAAAGAAGGACTTAGTTAAGATTTGCATACAAGGGATGTTCATCGAATATTTTGTCCATTTAGAGAATTTGTCATTGGTCTCTTTCGCTGGATTGGTTGAAAATGCGTAAAGGATCAATGATTCTGTCACACAACAAAGAGGGGATAATGGAAAGTTTAACAAGTGGACATCGTTTGTAAGCTTAGCTCAATGTGAGAACTCTAGAGGACGAAAGAAACTGAAAAATGAGAAGTTTGGAGGCTACACTCGTCCTTGTCATTCCCTTGTCCAATAGGGAAGGTCCATGCAATGTTGAACCAGTGGTTATGAGATGGAAATATTAAACTCCTAAGATTCGACCATATGTCTACTAGTGACAAGAAAAATAACCCCAAATTATGTAGATTTCACAGGACCATGGGTCATCCTACTAAAGACTATTGGACTTGAAGAAAATATTCAATGAGAGAGTGCAAAGTGGAGAACTCATCATTGAAGATGATGTCTAGAATAATCCATTGCCTGCACACAATAATTGATGGAGTGCTACAAATGCCATAACTCATGATCCCACAACAACGGAAAGCATCAACGTATCGCCTTCCGAGGCACAAGGAGATAAAAGGAAAATCAACCCGAGTTAAGGAACCCATATGCTCACCCATTGTGGTAGCTCTCTTAAAATCTTCTAACTTTAGGAGTTTCTTTGATCTCTTAGGGTTTGATGACAAGGAATAGCTAGCAGCAGTAGTTACACTTACACAGATATCTGAAGGTTGATGTATAGAATGCAATGCAGCACGGCTAGTGAAGAAAATGGATCATGCCCATGAAAATGCCATCCTATTCACTGATGCCGATATATATGCGAAGAACCCGCATCACAATTATCCCCTATATGTAGAAGGTGTGCTCAATGGATATCATGTAAGGAAGACATTCATAGATAATAATTCCTCTATAAATGTCATGCCAATGGATACGTTTAAAGCTGCCAAGCTTGATATTCGACACTTGATAAAGTTTCCTATAATAGTGAATGGCTTCGATGACACAACCACAAACATGATGGGTTATATTAATGTGGATCTTAAGATTGGACCTATCCATGGTTCTACTACTTTTCATGTGAGTGAAGCTCCAGTATCCTACCATTTACTCATTGGTAAAAAATGGCTGCACGATCACTTTTTAGTACCTTTAACATGGCACCAATGCATCAAGGGCCATTGGAAGGGTAAAGATCTGTTCATTCCGGCTATAAGAAGACCTTTTGAACATAATGAGACATATTTTAGAGAATTAATGTTCTTCGACAAATTTGATGAAGAAGGGGGAAATGACAATTGCAAGGCCCTTTAACACTCCATTGTCTATAAGGAAGGAAATACAAGAGGGTCAATGGAAGAAAAGAAGAGCACGCGGCTCTCATTGGGGGAAGAAGAGACAAAAGGAATCTAATGAGACGAAAGAAATCTAACAAGATTGAAAGCTTCGTCAAAGAGGATGGACAGAGAGTGTACAACTTATGACGATCTTAGGGTTTTAAGGAAGTGTACTTGTCTTCCTTAGACCCTACACTAGTTCAAGAACACCCAGCCCACCCCCCCACAGATGGAGTAAGAGCAACTGCTTCTAGTTGTCCTTGTTGCATTCAAATTATCAAAGAAAAAAAAATAAAAAAGTTCCATTTGTAATGGTAATGTACTTTGCAAGGAAATGAATAAAATTACAGCTCAATTTATATGGGTTTTTCATCTTAATTCTCTCTCTATATCTTTCTCATTTATATGGAATTATATCCTTCATGCTACTACAAAATTAAGTATTTGTCTCCATAGTATACATAACTACACGTGTGGTATCAATGCCAAACATATCGTAAACATAGCTATCGCTTGGTATAAGATCTATCTCCTAAGCGCGCGATGTGTCCACTAGACTTAGAAATTCCAAATAGTTCGAGCATAGTCTCCTAGGCGTAAGGAACTAAGCCTTAAAAATACCAAGAAAGATATTTTACACTTCATAAGATTGTATGCTCTTAACAATTAAGTAGTGGTTAATATCCCCTTAACTAAGAATATAGTTATTTCAAATAATGTGATGCATATGGTTGCTTGCAAGCAAGAGCATTGCTCTGATGCATAACATCTTACTAAAGACCTAACAAGTCATTAGAAGTGGTGTAAACACCATTCTACTTATTTCATGTAAGTGCAGCTAGATGGGTATGCCTTATCCTAAGTGCACAATACTTGATATAAATACCATAACGACACTATCATTGTGTCAAAACTTCTAGTAATGTCTCGCTAAGGTAAGTCAACAATTGGGGGAGGTAATGGTGGAACATTATGACTCTTTGCAGATAAGTGTACACGAGACTATTTCTTAGTTATAGTACGTACATCATCATCATACAAACTTGCATAAAGTGAAGCATTGGCATGTGTTTGAAGGTCACCACTTTCTAAGTATAATGACTCATAACTACCACCATCATCACCTTCATTCTCATGCTTTCCTTAGCTCATTTCATAGCAGTCATTAAGGGATGTTGCAATTTCTTTTCTCGATTAGAAACATTGACATTAGCAATGGCAGTACATCCAAAGCTATAAAGACCATATAAAACAAAGAAATCTTAAAGAGTTGGTGTAATCTCAACTCATGTATCTACAGAGCTATGTGTCTGAACACTCTATCTAGCAAGAATTACTTGCTAAAGCTTCATGTCATCTAACAAGGGAAGTGTAGCTCAGAAGTAATGACTAAAGCATGGTATACCCTTCCTTTATGTAATTTCTTTATGTGTGATGGGTTGGCTATGATGTATTTCACCTAGTTAAACCAGCCAGCTACCCTTTGTCTTGGACTCAAGAGTTGGGTGTGTGAGAGGAGAAGCTCCTTCCTCTCATTCCTAAAACATAACAACAACTTCTCCCATAGGAGAACTGTCTATTGAGGATGAGGCTCTAGTTCTATAAATGACAAAATCCTATCAACAGGATGATACTCATTTATATCGCACTTCTTCACACTTACCCAGAAGAAATCCTTGGTGATGGTAGCATTTGGTTACACACTGCGAGGAGAAGGCATCTCTGGTGCTTAGCCATCTAAACGAACTTTTAAGTTCTTCTTCTTGGTAGTACCAGTGTTCTGAGACCTCTTAGACTCCTTGCCCATGGATAAGGTAGTCGAACAATCCACAACGGTTTGTAGTGAAGATAGTACTATTGGAAATGGTACGTAACAGCATAAGATATTGTCACTACCACTTGGGGGAGGAAAAAGAGATCAACTGGACACCCCACTTGCAAGATAAAAAGAAAAGCATGAGTTCTAATGTAAATACAACATAAAAAAAGCAAGCAATTAACAAAACAAAAAAGTGGATAAGGATTTGAACTATGATGAGTTGTTTAAAAAAAAAAGGAAAAGAAAAATGCAAGTCATAGATCATGATGATGATATTGGAATTTGTGTTAGTAAGCAACAAATATCAAGGATACTATTGGCAAAGTCAATTGTGGCAACAAGTGTATGTGGCATGACTAGACAACCAACACCTTTTTGTGATAGCTAGACAACTATCAGTGATATTGTCATAAAACTCAATTGTGATAACAAGTGTATTTGGCGTGGCTAGGTAACCTACACCTTTTTTTGTGATAGCTAGACAACTATCACTGCTATTTGTTTGTGACAGCTAGACAACTATCACCGAATAGTAGTTGTGATAGCTAGACAACCACCATGGGAATGATAGCTAGACAACTATCGTAGATACTTATTTATCACTACCAAGCTTGTCTTTGTACAACTTGTCATTTACCAATTCATAGGAAAGGAGGTTCAAGCACATGTGGCAAGTGAATACAATAATATGAGGAAAAGAAAAGTACCAAGAACATGAAGACTGTTAAGAATATCAATGTCACCAAGATTATTAATATTATAAAAATTACAAATGTGACCAAGAGTGTTAAAATTATCAAAGGCATCAAGACGATGAGGAATATCAAGATTACCATCTAGTTCAAGATTATCAAACATATTTAAATTATCAAAAGTATCAGATATATCAAGATTTTACATAATGATGATCTTATTTTATTTCAAGATGATGCAAAGAAGTTAGAAGTACAGGCTTTGTCTCAATGTTATATACACATGCATATATATATGTTTTTGGAAGATCAAGAGGAACTAAGAGGCATGTTTTACCGTCATCAATTTAAGTTGTTTATTAGGTTTGTGGGGATACTTCTCTTATTAAGAGATGACACTTGGCAAAGCTATAAGATCAACTCCAAGATATCAGTCACATGCTCCAATACTTGAAACACAATAGCAATTGAGGTGCAGCCTATGATATCCAAAAGCTTAAAAAGAAAGAAAAGGAGAGGTCTAAATCAAGAATCAAGAATAAGTATGGTGAGCAAAATACTGATATCACATGCCATCTTTTCAACTTTGAAGATCACCATTATAGGATAAATTAAGATATTAAACAAAAAAGCTACTCAAATATGGTTATGACTCAATTATGGTGAGTGTTCTTATCGGTATGGATTTAAGAATCATACATGCTCTTCACTATATATATATATATATATATATATATATATATGCATGGTTAGTATGAATAATAGGTGGAGATATAAAATAAGTCAATCTGCGACTCAGTGGATTTCGAAATGAATTAAGAAAGCATACGGACAAAAGGGAATTGAAACAAGATGAAAATTAAAAAGCGTTAAAAGGAAAACAAGGCATATGTCGATGAAATTCAGATTTTCCGAGAAGCCGATTATCAAAGCACAGTTTAGGTAAAGGAGACTACTTACTAATTGGAGAAAATCTGAGTTAAAAGTGGAATCTAATTTTGAGTGGGCCCCATGGAGATGAACTAGTTGTTTAAATATCATGTGGCGAATGTGTTTGCTTTGGTACGTGTATATCATGAATTGTTCTGTGCATTGACAGTGTTGATAATCTCCATGTAATTAATGATTTTATTACGAACAAAGGAGATTTTTAATAACAATGCGTTGATTTGTGAACATAATCCACAATGTAGGTGTATTGATATTCCATGGTACTCCATAAGCTAGTTGAACGCAAGGGAAACATATATTATAAGATATATGTTAGTAGCCCAGCCCAATATCAGTAGCCTAGCCCTTCAACATAAATAATCCTAACCTATCCTCTCACTGTTTAGATCTGTTTCTCTCTCTCTTTCGGCCGCTTAACACCTTCTAAATGGTAACTCTTCTTCCTACTCTCTTTATTCCTCTCTTAGGGTTTCTCTAATATTTTGTTCTTGTGCATGTATTCATGATTATTGCCATTTCGAGAAGGCAAACTCTCCAAATATGCTCAGGGCGTAATTTCTTTGTCCCTTCTGTATTCTTTATTTCACTATTCATCTTTGCGGCTACATGAATGAGATCCCTATTTTGTTATATGTTTGTTACAACTTACCATCTTTCTCTGTTAACTAGATCTAACTGTTTATAGCTGCATGTAACTACTATTTGTGAAATACTATGTAATCTTGTAACTTCTGAGGCGCTTTCCTTGTACAACTTGTAACAATTTCCTCCTCTGTTTGAAAAACCTTATCCTCAAGGTTTAGATCTGGATACTAGTAGCGAATGATTGATAAATCTTCCCATGAAGTGTCGTTTGGTAATAAACCCGACCATTGAACCAAGATTTGATCCACTAGAACGCCATTGTGCTGAATCTATCGAGTAGACAATACATGCAAAGGTCGGAAAATCGGATGATTTTCAATTGCATGCTTTGGTAGGGCCAGAGAAGTAGTCACATCTGGATTAACCTTCTTTAATAAGGAAATATGAAACACATTCTGAACTTGAGATCCCTGAGGAAATTCTATTTCATAAGCTGAGGCACCCACTCTGTTTAACACATTGAAAGGTTCATAAAACCTTTTAGAAAGTTTATTAGAGGAAGTTTGAGACACCGAAATCTGTCGATGTGGCTGTAACTTGACCAATACCTAGTCACCAATCAACAACTCTACAGCACTTCTATGCTTATCAGCATAAAATTTCATTCGATCTTGAGCTTTCTATAAATTGCATCTCAATTTACGCAAAACTTCATCCCTTGTTGATAACTCATTATCAACCACATCAAATTTGGAGACACCCTTAATATTAGTAGGAATTGAAGGAAAGGGTCTGCTATAAACCACTTCAAAAGGAGTTGTTTGTGCTTCACCATGATAAGAACTATTGTACGCAAATTCGGCCCATGCCAAAAATTCATACCAAGTTTGAGGATGATCCATAGCCAAAACATCGTACATACTATTGCAATGTTCTGTTCAATACCTCTGTCTGCCCATCACTTTGAGGGTGATAGGCTGTAGACATGTGAAGCTTGGTGCCACTGAGCTTAAACAATTCTTTCCAAAAATGAGTAAAAAAAACGGGATCCCTATCAGAAACAATCATACTAGGAAAGCCATGAGGTCTAATAACTATCTCGAGAAACAATTGAGCCGCTTTGATAGCTGTAAAATTGGTTGGTAGTGGGCCAAAATGATAGTACTTAGATAATGGATCAGCCACTACTAATATGACAGTATAACCGTGGGAAACTGGTAAGGATGTCATGAAGTCCATACTAATGTCATCTCAAATGCGAAGAGGTATTGGGAAAGGTGCTAATAACCCTGTTAGAGAACGTGTAGAATACTTGACTTGTTAACAAGTAATGCACTTGAGTACAAAGTCTGCTATTGTAGCTCTCATTCCTTCCCAATAAAATTCAGAGGCCAATTTGCGAAATGTTTTCTCCTATCCAAAATGTCCAGCTGCTGGTGTGCATGATACTCATACAGTAAGTTTGGTATTATACCTGATTGAGGCACCAGAAATAAACGATTCCCAAAATAGAGTAAATCCTTATGCCACTGTAAAGGTCATTTAAGAACTCTGCCCTCCGCCATTGCTACAATTATCCCCTTGAATTCTAGCAATTGAGTATATTCCAATCTCAACCTATCCACCAAGGAACAAGTAGGAACAGATAAGGCCAAGAATTGATTATCTTCATATTGTCTAGAAAGAGAAACTGCCAATTTATTATCAATTCCTACCTTATAGACAATGGAATAATCATAACCAATGAGTTTGGCCAAAAACTTCTGTTGTTCGAGGATTTGAATCACTTAGGTCAGAATCTCCTTGAGACTCCCATGATAAGTGCGAATAAAAATACTTGAGCCAAGTAAATACTGCCTCCACTTCTTAACAGCCTCCACAATTGCAAATAATTCCCTCACATATTTAGATGCTTTTTGCATATGGGAAGGAAATTTCTTGCTAAAGTAAGCAACTGGGTGTGAGTCTTGTAACAAGACTGCATCTATACCCGTGCTTGAAGCATCTGTCTCCACTATAAAGCCCTTGGTAAAATCAAGCACGGCTAATACATGAACAATTATTAAGGCTTCTTTCAATGTCTGAAAGGAGCTTAAAGTTGAATTACTCCATTCAAATTTGTCCTGCTGCAACATATCTGTTAAAGGTGCTGCTATAGATGCATAGCCCTTAACAAATCGTCTATAATAACTAGAAAGACCAAGAAAAGCATGTAACTACTTAATACTCATAGGTTGTGGCCAATGCTGGATAGCCTCTATTTTCTTCGGATCTAGAGATACCCCATTGGCTGAAACTATAAGGCTCAAAAAATCAATTGTAGACACCCTATTTATTCTCTTTAGGATAAAAAGTGTTATCAATCAAAATTTGTAACACTATAGAGAGATGTTCCACATGCAATTCAGCCATCTTACTATAAACTAGGATATCGTGAAAAAAAAAAAAACAATGACGAATTTCCTTAAGTATGGACGAAAAATATCATTCATAATCGATTGGAACATGGTAGGAGCGTTACTCAAGCCAAATGGCATAACCAAATATTGGAAATGACCATCATGAGTACGAAATGCTGTTTTTCCGACATCCTTGGTATCCATCCTAATCCGATGATACCTTGCTCTCAAGTCCAATTTAGAAAAAATAACGGCCCCATACAATTCATCAAGTAACTCATCAATTGTGGGTATAGGGAACATATCCCTCACAGTGACTTGATTTAATGCTCGATAATCTATACAGAAACGCCAGTTGCCATTCTTTTTCTTAACCAGTAAAACTGGACTAGAAAATGGACTATTACTTGGTTCAATAACCCCCTGCTCCAGGATATCTTAAACCTATTTTTCAATCTTTTGTTTTTGAAAATGTGGGTATTGATACGGTTAACATTCACAGGAGCTGTCTCTTCTACTAAATGAATTCGATGTTGGATTTTCCGTGGAGGCAATGAGCAAAGTGTCTCAAACACTTTCGAATGTTTACCTAGCACTTGTTGAATAGCAGTGCTACTGGAAGACATCGAGCATGTGTTACAATCATCTGTCTAAGCCACAATCTGCAAGCAAAATAATACTGTATCTGCAGACACCATTTTTCTGAGCTGATGGTGTGTAATCTGATGTGATTCATCAGATAGTCCTCCTATGAGTGTAACGTGTCATCCTGCTTTCAAAAAATGCATGGTTAATCTGCCATAATCGATGGTAATCAGTCCTAAGTGTTGTAACCGTTGTACTCCCAAAACTAAATCTGCTCCATGAATAGGCAAAACATAAAATGTCTGAATGAATGGAATTCCTTAAATAATAAATGCTACATTAGCACATTTACCTTGACAATCCAATTTACCACCATTTCCAGTCATTACTTGAAACTTAGGTGAAGGTAAAACTGTTAAACCCAAATATTTCACAATTATTGGTTGCAAGAAATTGTGAGTACTACCAGAATCCACTAATATAGTCACTGATTTACCATTGATTTCACCCTTAAATCTAATTGTCTTTGGAAAAGAAGCCCCAAATAATGCATGAAAACTTATAGTAGCAGTATTATCTTTTAAATGCATAAAATCCTCACAAATCTCACTATCATGATGATCCTCGACATTGTCATGCTCATCATCACCCAATAAAAAAAAGAAACTCGGTTTTACACTTATGATTTTTATGGTATTTCTCATCACAATGAAAACAAAGTCCCTTCTCTCTTTTCTCATTAATTTCAACCTGACTCATATGTCGAATAGGGATGGACTGTTTAGTTTGGGGGAGTTGAAATTTTGGTGTGATTTATTTGGTGGGTTAGTGTTTGGTCTAGTGTATGGTTGAATCGTTAATGGTTTTGAAATAAAGAAGAGGTTTGAAAAGAAGATTTGGCAAAGAAAGGTTTTGTGTGTGTAGGAAACTGGTCATGGAGTTTGGCTTCATGAAGTCTGGCTAAGGCTATGGCTTAAGTTAAAGATGATGGTTTTGATAATTGTAGTTCCTGTTTCAATATTGGTTTCAGGCCTGATATAAAACAACTAATGAGAACTGAATCAGATAATCTAATTACCTGATTAGAAAGGGACTCAAAAGCTACTTGATATTGACTTGCTGAATTAGTTTGCACCAATTTGAATAATGCACCTTGTGGATCATCATATTGTGATGGACCAAATCTTAACTCTAATACATTCTTGAAAGATGACCAATAAGTCAAATGATTATTCAAATGCATCCATTGGTACCACTCCTCTGCTTCAGCCTCTATTGCAAATGATGATATCAAAATTCGCCGAGATTCGTCAATCTTGTAAAAATTGAAAAATTGATCAACCTTGAATATCCATGCTTGCACTCCCTGGCCCCCAAATTTCGGTAATTCCAACTTGATCCCCCTTACAAGATTATCCTAAGAATTTGAACATGATGACTCAATATTAAGACCTTGTTGTTGTGTCACCCCTTGAGTCTGATTCACCTGTCCCTCTAAAGATTCCATTTGTTGGGACAATTCTTGTAACATAGTGTGGGACTATTTTTCAAATTTCTACTGCTGCTGTTGAAGAACAAGAAACATGTTCTTGATGGCTTCCATGTTTGATGCATTGGCTGAAGTACGAGTATCTGGTGCCATTGTTTGGGAACGAGAGCACCAATGTTAGTAGCCCAGCCGAATATCAGTAGCCCAGCCCCTCAACAGAAATAACCCTAACCTATCTTCTCACTATTTAGATTTGTTACTCTCACTCTCGGCCGCTTAACACCTTCTAAATGGTAACTCTTCTTCCTACTCTCTCTATTCCTCTCTTAGGGTTTCTCTAATATTTTGTTCTTGTGCAGTTATTCATGATTATTGCCATTTCGAGAAGGCAAACTCTCCAGATATGCTCAGGGCGTAATTTCTCCATCCCTTCTGTATTCTTTATTTCACTATTTATCTTTGCTATTACATGAATAAGATCCCTATTTTGTTACATGTTTGTTACAACTTACTATTTTCCTCTGTTAACTAGATCTAACTGTTTACAACTAGATCTAATTGTTTACAACTGCATGTAACTACTGTTTGTGAAATACTATGTAATCTTATAACTTTTGAGGTACTTTCCTTGTACGACTTGTAACAATATATGTATCTACATCTAGTCGATAAGATTAGAATGAGTGATATACACATCATGCTCTTTTAAAAATAAAGATATTAGTCATGTTCAACCATAGTGCTGATGATCTAGGATGACTCTGCATAATACGTAACTATTGAGTTAAGAAGTTGATCTTGCTCTTATTTTAATATGCCTTGGAATTGAGCTTGCTTCACAAATACGTGGAAGACATTGATATATGTGTATAAAAATACATATGTGCATATATCTGTGAAAGGATATAAGCTTATACATGGAGATATGTTTGGTATTTGCCCATGAGTTCGATACGCCTACTCTGCCTTTATGGATATATACATAAAGAGATTAGAGAGAGAGTATTTTCTTCTTAAGAGGGTTCATTATAGACAGAGAAAAAAAAGGAGGAGCAAATAAATATGGTTTGAGCCTATTAATATTTTCAAATTATGAGGGTTTAAATCGACTTAATATTTCGGGCTCACAAATACACCAACTTCAAAGAGATGATTTTATGGGGGCAATATCATTCATATGAATACAAGGTGATAGTGCACAATTAGAATGGCACAACAAGTTCACGCGCTACTGTACAGTTATATGCAATAAAGCGAGTTGCAATGTTGGCAATTGATTTTTGCTTAATGATTCATCAACGACATATTAAAGTCTTCAACTCTATAAGAGCACTTAGTAGCATCAAGTGCCGGATATTGATCAAGTTATGCATCAATGCAGCGAATGCCCAAAATATTTTAACTCCATCCAAAGAATTTTGATCAGAGGGCAAAATGTAGAGGGCTAAATCCAGGCCTTAACTCTTTGGGCTGAGTGACAGGACCCATAGGGTCAAGTCCATGAAATTTGGGATGACTAAGAGAGATTTGACATGGTGGGCTTGGAGTAGAGACCGTTGGACTGGGCCAACTTGCTCGCTTTCAACTTTTTTTAAGGAGTTCATGCACTTAAAGAGGCCTTGCATGGGCTAGAAAACCCATGGAGAAATCCATCATTAGGACGACTCATCTCGTCCATTGATGGTCAACACGATCTAACATACGCCATTAAGAGCTAAGCTTTATAAATACCTAGAACCCCTTTTCATTTAGTAGGATCGAGAATTGGATAGAAACATTGTCGTGCTGTCAAAATACTCTTAAAAGAGATCAAACAGAGTTTAGAACAAAAAACATATAGCCTCTCCTCTAGAACAGTGATGTTGATACTATTTGATTCCTCTACTTGTCACTAGTGCGTTCGAGCTCCCTGAGAGTATCTGCTCCTCCTTCCTACCATTTCACTCTTAGTTATCCCTTGTGTGTACTTCTATGTCACTCGTTCGAGGCCACGTGTAGTGCGGACACACGTTGCACGCACGTGACCACTTTGTTCGAATCCACCCGCTACAAAGTTCAATAGGGAAGAGCTTATTACATTTGTCTTGATTATTCTAATTCTTTCATATAAAAGAGAAACTTTTATTTGATAGCCAAAGTAGATAGCCAATAAGTAGCTGTGTTGTCTGCTAGTGAATATTCAAACAACTTTTTTTTTTTTTTTTTTTCAATAATAGAAAGTCATTTATAAGGAGTAATTATTTTATTTCTCCATGGTTTCTAGTACGTAAACGGACCTGGACCGTTAACCTAACGACATGTACTTTATTTATGTAAAGAAGATATTTAGACCGTATATTTTTAAAATAGCTATGTCATATTCTAGTTTTTAAGATAATTCTCCCATAAAAATTTTATTTATTTTTTAACTAGTAAAATATATATATCATTCCACATTCCAAGAGTACTTGTTTATGGTCCCGTGAAGAAGATCAAACGGAAACCTGGTGGAGACAGGGGCTGTGAGTTTAACGTCGGCGACCCACGTCTCTCTAACTGGAATCGGCTACAGACAGGTGAAAGGCACTACTTTCTTTATCGGTAAATCCGCAATTTTCCATTACAAATTAGATTTGTTGCAACTCATTCTTATGCCTTTGATATACTGGCGAGATTCTTACTGGGTAGCTTCAATTTTGCTTTTACTTTCTTGGGTTATATTGACCTATCTCAATTTGTCCCTGTAAGCTGGTGCATATAGTGCACGTTACCTGTTTGATAAAATTTCTTCTTAGCTTCGCGTTGTGATATTTTGGAAATTCTGATGGAGTCCAATTTGCTGTAAATTCACGAAGAAGATAGATGTTCCGATTGTATTAGCAATTTTGCAATTACTTATTACTACTGGACGCATACTGCAATGTGTTTACAAAAATTTAAGATAAGGTTGTGACCAAAATACGAGATCGATATAACTAAATAGAGTGGTCTCGCATTTATACTATGCAGTGAATTGATGGGTATTTGATAGAATGTAATTGCAAAGAGTGTGAAGTCCAAAAAGGAAGATATATGGGAAATGTTAACACATAAAAGAAGAAACCTCTTCACTTTACATCCACTTTTCTTCTTTTTGGTAATTCAGTAATTCCATTTATAGAGAGTATTACAAAGTCTGTATGAAGATGAAAAGATTCTCTGTAATGGGTATCCAGTGATGTAAAATAACTCTTGTATAGCTTGATGAAGGGCTTGGAACAACCTAGGTAAAGCATTCAGTAGTCTGTATAATCATATTTTCCTAGCGAGGACAAAGGGTGTGGTTGGTAAACCTCTGTCGTTCCTTTCCCTGTAGATGAAGCAAAAATTGGCATTAAAGGTGAGCTTTCAAGGCTAATGAAGAGGCCATGGGATTCTGAACCTTAGTGCAGCTAGGGAGTCACCCCAGTTAATGAAATTCCCAGGATATTCCAATTTGCAGGTATCTGTCTCCACACCTTCTTAGTGTAATCACATCCAAAGAACAAGTGTTCATAGAAGTAGGTCAAAAAATGGTTTCTCTTGAATGTAAATGAGTGGTGCAGTATATTAGTGCTATATGTGAGTTTGATTTGCTAGCAAGCCAATTGAGCTTGGTTGGCATTGCCTATTTAAGCTATTTGAGTAGCTTGCATGGTTGAATGCAAATATTTGAGTCGCAGCTTATTCAATGTAAAGCTGAATATCGTGTTTTCCTTCCTTCTTAAATTCCAGTTGCTGGCTTCTGATATCCCCTAATCTCTTGTGTTTATTCTTATAATTGCATGATATTAGGCATAAGTGGTGCATGGTCACATTACGAGTGAATTTCCTGTCGAGAAAGGACACTTCAACGAAGCAGACAGGTTGTCGGAAAACTGTGTTTGTAATGGCTGTGGAAGCCTTGCAAGCAGCTAAGGCATATCGTCTCCTTCTCAAAGCAATCAAGCAACATGTTGGGAAGGAAGAATCGAAAAAGCATTTTATAGAGTACGTGACTCAAGAATTTCGCAGTAACTGCGGCTTGACAGACCCTTCTTCAATTCAGCAGAAAATAAAGCTCGCCAAAGATTATACATTTCTGCTTAATAGCGTTCATCATCACAAGGTTTGTTTTTCTGCAGTCTGTATTATGAATGTTTTTATAGCTAGCTGCAATTAATAAGGAAAATGCCTGAAAGGGTATCTTATTTTTCCTATTTATTCCCTCTTTGGAACATTTAGATAATGCCTAGAACAAGATGGAATGAAACCAAATAGTGCTCTCCATTTCACAGCTTTCAAATTATTATATCTATCATATTCATGCTGTGATTCTATTTCTAAATTTCTCCTTCAAATCATTGATGCCGAATATTCAATCACCTTCAGTTATTTCATGTTGCCAGCCATTGAAGAGAAGTGCTTTTCTTTCTGCTTCAGTTATGAAGTAAAGTTTTGCCCTTTTCAACAAGGACAGGTTAAACCACTCTGGTTTGTAAAACTTTTCAAAAATTTGCACACATCATTCAAGACATGCTTTCTCTATTTTGCTTTGACCCATATACAATTGCCATGGCCTTTGTTTGGCTATCTAGTGCAATGACAAGTAAGACAATCTACAGAATTTTTTATTTTTCCCCTTATCAAAATGAGAGTCCAACTTCTTGAATTGTTGTTGTACTATTATTAGTATCAAAGACATTTTAGGAGAGCTGTATTGTTCTCCATGCACCTTTATTGCTATCTTGAAACCAAGGCATGGATCCTTGCATTTTGACCTGAATTTTGCAATGTTTGTGCAGGATCTACTATATTCCTATAACATTGCAGTGGATAGATCGGACGAAATAACAAGGATCCTGAATAAATCCGCAGCAAGTGTGGGTCTTAAGCTTCCCGATGTTTACCAGCCCTGATGAGGCTAGTTTGTGCAACATCTGTCAACTCTCATGGTCATATGGAGTTGAATATCCGGAAGGTCTGCAGTTTCTGTAGAGATGTGATTGAAGAAGCTTTTTGTTAGTTCGACCTTATGGTGTTAATTGTTTGTACTTGCACCATCAAATAGTTTCAGTTCTGTTTCTCTCCAACCAGAAAGTAATCAAATAAGATTTAGTTAGTTCACTGGGATTAGTACCTCATAAATCATGTTTTTGGTTCAAAATTTTATTTGGTATTTGTGTTTATACTTATATATAGCAATATTGCTATCTAAAAGTTCCTTCCTTCTTTGCCTACTAAATTGCCAGAAATGTTCCGGCAAACGTTGTGGGTTTTACTAACTTTAAGAATTTTCTTGTTAATAATTTCACAAAGATCACACGTTCTAAGTAGGATTGATTCCGCCCCCTATTCTTCTATTATCCTTTTCATTCTTGTTGATACAAGCAAGAGGAAGATGAACTTCATTTAGAGTGAAATACATGTCTACTATTTCTAAAAAAAGAAAAACATAAATATAGATTAGATAAAAATAATTACATAAATAACATCGTTATATTACATTTTGAGTGTGAGATACATAAATTTACATATGTGTTATATAATCAAGGCATAAGCATCTTGGATGAGGGTTACATGTATGTATTTCTTTTGCAAGATGCAATATGTGTGTGTGTATATATGTGATACACATATATTATTTAAATGAGTATCGCATGTTCAACTCGAAATACTAAAAAAATTTTAAATTTTATTTTAGACATGCGATACAATGATACTATTTAGGTAATTATTTTTATTAAATTTGTATTTATGTAATTTTTATTTGGCGGATTGATAATTATGTAATTTCCTTATATGTTTATGAAAAATTGAAAAATGAAAAAGAAAAAAGAGGAAATCCTCAAAGGTTGAGAAATTCATCTGTTCATAGATCTCGATTTCTTCCTCCCCCTCCTCCTTGGCCTTCTTCCCTTTTAATGGGAAATTATGTGGTTTCGTGGTGGTTTTATTATATTAATGATCATTTTAAATGTTTTTTTACTGTGGTTAAATTTTTGTAATTTTTTATAATTATTTTTATATGAGTGGCAGTAATGTCTCGTGATGGGATCTATAAGTTTTTCTCATATAATATACCGAAAAGTATCAATACATTGAGGACATATATATAAATATGTACTTATATTTAAATATTTGAAATGTTCAGGATTTTTAATGTGTTGGAGGGTTTCGACTTTTGAGGGGCGTTTGAACTTTGTTGAAATCTTCTCCTTTTTTTTTTTAATTTAAATTTTTTACTTTTTAAAGTTTTCCCTGTTAAAGCATCCAATCCTGTGCCCTGAGGTATGTAAAAAATCTCATTTTATGAGATTTTATGGGATGAGGGTTCTTATACTTTTTGGGAGGCTATGAAATACAAAGTCTTTTTACGTCTTTATATATATATATATATATATATATATATATATATTATTTTTGTTTGCATTATGGGTTTCATAGAAACTGAAAACAAATTGTATAAAAAATCATAATGATAGAGTACGAAGATACTTTGAAAAAAATAGGTTCTTAAAATGCTAACACAGGATCTAAGAATCCCTTAATAGTATTAAGTGTTAGAAATTCTTAGATTTTACAAAAACAAATCTTCATGTAAAACTAATTTCCAAATCAGTATCTTCTAAACATGATAGAAACAATCAAAATTATAATGGTTTTGATACATACCGTTGTTCATGATTTTGAATTCTAATCAAGAGAAGAAAATCTGTTTCGATTTTGTCTTGATGATTTTCTCCTACTCTACCTTTCTCTTTTCTGTTTCTCTTTTGATGGTGGAGAATGAAAAATTATTCTGTAATGAAAAGTCACGATACTTTTCTTTTAACTGTCATATATAAATAAGGAGAGCGGAGGGATTTGAAACCCTATGACTCAAAATTATCATTATGCCCAAATAATCATCATATTGAACCTTTCATATTAGAGTCATACCATAACTCACATGGGCTATTAATGTTAAAAAAATTTAACAATCTCCCACTTGGCCTATGTTACGACATGATGAATCAATAACCAATAAGAGTGCACCATATTTAGAGTTCATCAAATCAGAATTCTCAATTGAATTAAAATGGTTGGATCATGGCGGTCACATCTTTTAATGACATGATTCCTTCCATATATCACATGATCATTATAATTCATAATAACTTAACTGAAGAACATTGAAACTTTAAATTGTCATTTCCAAATATGCTACTAGTTATCTCATAAACAATAACTGTATACAACCTGATGTAGATGACAAAGAGCAAGCAAAACCATAACTTTAACTGAATTCGTAAGTGTCATAATAATACGAGCAGTACAAACATATGTATATATATTTATACATTAACCATCAAATCTGTGAAGACCTGTCTAAAATGCCATCCGTTCAACATGTCCAGTAAACGTTTTCGATGGCAAACCTTTAGTTAACGGGTCCGCTATCATCAGTTCAGTACTAATATGCTCAATTGACACTCTTTGGTTTTGCACTTCTTCCTTAACAGATAAGTATTTCAAATCCATGTGTTTCACCCTTAGAATACCTATCATTCTTAGAGAAGAAAACAGCTGCAGAATTATCACAATAAATTCTTAACGGCTTATCTATACTGTCGACTAAATCAAGCCTTAAGATAAAATTCCGCAACCACAATGCATGAATAGTGGCCTCAAAGCATGCCACAAATTCAGCCTCCATAGTGGAAGTAGCAATGACAGACTGCTTCCCACTCTTCCATGAAACTGCTCCTCCAGCCAACAGAAACATGTAACCAAATGTAGATTTCCTCGAGTCTACACATCCAGCATAATCTGAATCCGAATAGCCCACTACTTCAAGATGACTTGACCTTTTATAAGTAAGCATATAATCCTTGGTGCCTTGTAAGTACCTAAGTACTTTCTTTGCAGCTTTCCAATGATCTATTCCAGGATTACTTTGATATCGGCCTAACATTCCTACAGCGAAACTAATATCTGGCCGAGTGCATGTCTGAGCATACATCAAGCTTCCAACCAGTGATGCATAGGGAATGGATTCCATTGATTTTCGTTCCAAATCATTCTTTGGACATTGCAATTCACTGAACTTGTCCCCTTTCTGAATTGGAACTATTCCTGCAGAGCAATTTTCCATTCTAAATCTCTCTAATACTTTATTGATATAGCTTTTCTGAGACAATCCTAACAATCCTTGTGATCTATTGCGAAATATCTCTATTCCTATCACATAGGATGCCTCGCCCATATCTTTCATTTCAAAAGTTTCAGAGAGAAATTTCTTTACATCATGTAACAAACCCATGTCATTAGTAGCCAAAAGGATATCATCGACATATAAGACCAATATAATAAACTTGCTCCCACTGACCTTCATATAGATACACCGATCAACGGTGTTCTCTACAAAACCGTATGATGTAATGGTATTATTGAACTTAATATACCATTGTCGGGAAGCTTGTTTTAATCCATATATCGACTTCTTTAACTTACACACCAAATTTTCTTGTCCTGTGGTTATGAAACCTTCAGGTTGGTCCATATAAACTTCCTCTTCTAAGTCACCATTCAAAAAGGCGGTTTTTACATCCATTTGGTGAAGCTCTAAATCATAATGAGCCACCAAAGCCATAATAATTCTTAAGGAGTCCTTCTTAGAAACTGGAGAGAAGGTCTCTTTATAGTCAATGCCATCTTTCTGAGTGTAACCTTTAGCAACAAGTCTGGCCTTGTATCTTTCGATGTTGCCGTTTGAGTCTCGCTTAGTCTTAAAGACCCATTTACAGCCAACTCGTTTTGATCCTTCAGGCAACTCTACTAGCTCCCAGACTTTATTTACATCCATTGATTTCATCTCTTCCTTCATGGCATTGAACCACTTTTCAGAATCACTACATTCCATGGCTTGTCTAAATGAGACTGGATCTTTATCAATGCTTAAGTCAGATTCGTGTTCAAGTGAGTAAACCACATAGTCATTCGATATAGCTGGTCTTTTCTGTCTCATAGACCTCCGTAATGCCATTTCTTGTGGTGTCCCTTGCTCATTTGTGACTTGCACATTGTTGCTTGGTTCACCTCTAATATGTTCACTTTGTGTGTTTTGAACATCAACTTGTCGTTTCAGCTTGTTGCTTGACTGTGATGCAACAAAAGGAACAACAACCTGAGTAGAAACACTGGGTGTAGGGGTCTCTTCTTGAAATTCTCTAATATCCACCTTTCGTGATTCCCCACTCCCACTAAATTGACCATTTTCAATGAACCGAGCAATACCAGACTCAACTATTCTTGTACTGTGGTTAGGACAATAAAATCTGTACCCTTTTGATTTTTCAGGATAGCCAATGAAATAACCACTAATGGTTCTTGCATCAAGCTTTCTTTCATGTGGATTATATATCCTTATTTCTGGACAGCCCCAAACATGAAGGTGCCTTAAACTGGGTTTCCTACCTGTCCATAATTCATAAGGAGTCTTAGAGACTGCCTTACTAGGAACCCTGTTCAGCAGATATGCAGCAGTTTTTAATGCATGCATCCATAAGGATAAAGGTACAGTGCTGTAACTTAACATACTCCTAACCATATCCATAAGTGTACGATTCGCCTTTCAGCCACACCATTTTGTTGTGGTGTACCAGGCATTGTATACTGTGCACATATGCCTCGACTTTCAAGGAATTTTGCAAATGGACCAGGACATTGTCCACTTTCATTGAATTTACCATAATATTCACCACCTCTGTCTGATCTCACTACTTTCACCTTTCTATCTAACTGCCTTTCAACTTCATTAACAAACACCTCTAGGATGTCAACTGATTGTGACTTTTCATGCAGTATAAGTAACAATATCGTGAGTAGTCATCAATAAATGTGATGAAATACTTTTCACCACCCCATGTTGGAATGTCAAAAGGACCACAAATATCAGTGTGTATCAATTCAAGGAGTTCATTACTTCTTGTGGCTGGATTCTTTGATATATGTCTAGTTTGCTTACCTTTTATGCAATCAACACATATATCCCAGTCAGTAAAATCCAATTGAGGCAAGATTTCACCTTTCACCAACCTCATTACCCTTTCTTTGGATATATGACCTAATCTTTGATGCCATAAGAAAGCAGAACAATCATTGTGTGCATTACGTTTGTTACCTATACTATGCTCAACAAGAAACAGAGATTCACATACATAACATCAAGATTAAAACGATATAAATTATCAACTAAAGTACCAGATCCATAATAGTACGAATGTCTATACAATGAAAATACACCGTTTCCAATCTTAAAGTTAAAACCTACTTCATCCAACTTTGCAACAGAAACTAAATTTCTAGCACATTCAGGAACATAGAGACACTTTTCTAGATCCAGGCGACACCCAGTATCCAAAATCAATCTGTACGTCCCAATTCCTTCTATTCGTGCCTTCATTCTGTTTCCCATATAAAGAAACTGTTCAGTTCCTCTTATGGGCTGGATTGAAAGGAATCCCTGCATAATATGTGACACATGAATAGTAGCCCCAGAGTCTAACCACCAAGTATTATTAGGCACTTCAATTACATTTGATTCAAAACATACTGATATACAGTACATACCTTTCTTTTCGAACCAAGCCTTTCTTTTTAGACAATCTTTCTTGAAGTGACCCGTTTTCTTGCAGAAAAAACACTTCTGATCCTTATGGATTTGACCTCCACCAACTTTCATAGAGGCTTTGTCCTTCTTCTTACCCTTCTTGCCTGGTTTAGACTTACTGCTACCAGCATCATTATGAACAGTGAGATGAACAGAGTGATCCTTCATCTTCTTTAATCTCCCTTCTTCCTGAACCAACATGGCCTTTATTTCCTGAAGGTTCCATTTTTCCTTAATGGTGTTGTAATTCACCTGGAACTGACCAAACTCAGGAGGAAGCGAATTGATGATGAATTGAACCAAAAAAGATTCACTCACATCCATACCCATTAACTTCAGTTTTGCTGCTAGATTAGCCATGCATGTCACATGATCATGAATGGGCTGTGACCAATCAAATTTCTTGGTCGTTAGCTCACTCATTAGGCTCCCTACAATAGATTTGTCAGCTATATCTGATTGAGAGTATTCCTTAATTCTCATTATAAATTCCCTTGCATTTTCGTCTTAGGCATCGATGGCTTGACATTTTCAGCTATCGTCATTCGCATCAAGTTCAAACTCAGCCTATTAGACCGTTCCCAAGTCTCATAAAGAGACTTGTCTGACTCAGTACTAGTCTCAGTAATGGCTGCAGGCTTTTCATCAGAAATAATTGCTAGGTCCAAATCCAAAATGCCCAGTTGAAATTGGATCTTTCAGACCATTCCGCATAGTTTAGCCCATTGAACTTGATCATTCCATTGCCCAAAGCGAACAAATTACTAGAAGCTGTAAATGTAATCCAAATATACATATTAATGCTTTGAGTAAACTTAAATGGATTCAAACAAATGATAAACTTTAACTATGTATTTAAGGTCACCTTTGGGTGATACCTTAATGCATAACTTTAATCAATAATGATGCTTAGATAAATATACTTTGATAGATCAATCAATCATACTTAAGTCAATATGTATGTTATCTTTGGATATACAGCCATATTCACCCAGTATATCAATGAATCTCTTTTAGTATCATTAATTATAAGCAATGATCCATCTTTGGATGATCTCCTAGCCTTATGATTAATGATTACAATTGTTCATTTCAAACTTTTATATCATTTTATTAGCATCTAAAGAAGATGAACAATTGAAATTCACAATTAAATATTTAAATCCTTCCAAGCTAGGCCACTTTGGTGACTAACAAGCTTTTGACATTTCATTTACACTAACATAATCTCAACAAACATCAAACTTTTCAATCATTAAGATCATTCAAATTAACAAATATCAATAAACTATCGTTAATGCGGAAAATATCAGAAATATACATATATATATATTTGCAGATATTTGTTTTTATTTTCCATGTTCGTGAAGCATACAAGACCAAACTATGTTTGGAAATAGGAACACATAATTCAACGTTTCGTTAAATGTTCGTACTCGTACACTTCCAATTCCGGTCAAATCCAATTCCAGGATTCAAAATCACGTCATGTTAAATCCCGTTGTCTATATTTCATTTTCGGAAATCAGGAATATTTCATGGAATATTTATATTACGGAAACATATGTTCCTTCATTCATGTTTTATGAAATATTATTTTTTGAAACGGAAAACATGAACATTACATGATATCCTGGTAAATTCCGAAACGGAAAACATGAAAAGCAATAATTTGTTAATGCAAATGTAGGAACATTTCGGAAAATTAAATTGAATAGGTTTTCCATACCCGCTCTGATACCAATTGTTAGAAATTCTTAGATTTTACAAAAACAAATCTTCATGTAAAACTAATTTCCAAATCAGGATCTTCTAAACATGATAGAAACAATCAAAATTATAATGGTTTTGATACATACCGTTGTCCATGATTTTGAATTCCAATCAAGAGAAGAAAATCTGTTTTGATTTTGTCTTGGTGATTTTCTCCCACTCTACTTTTCTCTTTTCTGTTTCTCTTTTGATGGTGGAGAATGAAAAATTATTCTGTAATGAAAAGTGACGATACTTTTCTTTTAATTGTCATATATAAATAAGGAGAGCGGATGGATTTGAAACTCTATGACTCAAAATTACCATTATGCCCAAATGACCATCATATTAAACCTTTCATATTAGAGTCATACCATAAGTCAAATGGGCCATTAATGTTAAAATAATTTAACATTAAGACCCCTGGGTGCTCTTACATAATATAAGATATGAGAGGTGAATTTTGGGATTTTAAGCTGTGATTTTAAAGTTGTGCCATTTTAAAGCTAACCGATTTCACTAGATCTTGAAAATTTAGAAAATTATATATAACTACTTTTATGCTACAGTTTTAAAATAATAGAAACTAATCGAATCCGTTCCCCTCAAAATAATAATATTTATACTACTAAATTATATATTAATCATTAAATTATATGAAAGTTGCTCATTCTACTTACAAATATTTATGAAGTTTGCATTATTTTTGAGCCAATATGCTATTTCGATGGATTAAATCGATGTGGATCTTTTTAAATTTTCATTTTGCTGTAATTTATAAATTTATTATAAGGATAATTAATTTTTTTTTTTAATATCTTAAAACGATATCGTGTTCCGAAATTTGCCTTGGGCCATCTCCAGTTTAACGCCAAGGCCTTTGATCGTGCTCATATATTTGCTGATGCTGATCCTGGTATGTCCTACGAGTCTAAAGGACGAGGCAGTTATATTTTAAAATTTCAACGTGTCACTGCATGAACACATTTGGCACCCAAAACTCCTCAATTTACAACACCTGTATCTCTGAATTACATATAAACTACGAAACCGGCGCTTTAAAGTTTCTCTTCCTCTTACAACGACCAGGTTTTCACAAAATTTGAACACATCTCTCACTGAATTGAAATCACCTAAATTTCATCAAAAAATGGGTTCAGAGACCTTTTTGGAAGTAATCCTTGCGATACTCCTGCCACCGGTCGGTGTATTCCTCCGTTATGGCTGCGGAGTAAGTTTTATGTTATTATTTTATTCATTTAATAATGTCATATTAGTGAGAAATATTTTTATTTATAATGAAAATTCGGTGATTATTGCAGGTTGAGTTTTGGATAGATTTGCTGCTGACGATTTTGGGATATATCCCGGGAATAATATATGCAATTTATGTATTAGTTGGATAGTTATCTCTACTCTGTTATGTATTTTTAATTAGATGTTATGAGCATGTGATGTGCATTTATTTTTTACATCAATGCATTGTTTCTATCTCCTTGTCTCTCTAAATTTTCTTTGGAGTTTGGTTGTGTTCTATTTAATTTATCACTGAAATTTGGATCTTCTGGAGGTAATTTGTGTTAAAAAATAGCATTCCTTTTCCGCAATGTCAAGAGACCGAACTAGATAAATTACCTAGTATTGTTTGGGTGTCAAGAAGTGTCTCAAAGGTTATAACAAAATTCTACTCGTTCAAGTTATCAAAGGTTGCGGTTTTACGTAATGGGTAGTTTTTAAAATAATCAGAATAATTGACTACGCATAATATACACGTGATCAAGCCTTTATCATTACCATAAAATCTTCCTCTTCCACCATTCCCCGTTTCCTTCTCCGCACTTGGTTTTTCCATATAGAAACAACTGTTTCGGAACACTATTCAGACAAAGCAAAATTTGACGTTAATTAAATTTATAAATCGTGGTTTAAGTATATATAATTGGCCAAAAAGATCCAGACCTGAACGACATGACTCCGATGGTTGCCCTGCATGAATGTATGTACTGAGTCTTGCTCCGCGGAATAATCTTCCTCAAACTATTAGTCCCAGTCCTCCAATTTGAGATATGAGAGGAATAGGAAATTATGAAATTTTTAAGATAGGAAAAAAGATTCCATTTACATATCCGCTGGATAATCCCTTAAATTATTAGTTTAAAATGGGGTTGGAGCGCCTTTTATACGGGTACGTGGTAAGTAAACTTTAATAAAATTTTATATATGCTCTGTATGCAAAATAGAAAATGTTTAAAGTTTTACTATATATTTCTTAGTGTTTCTGTTCATACCTATGCCTTGTGATGTGCAATGAAATTTTATTTTATTTTTTCCTTTTCTTCTTCTGGGTAATGACCTTTTCCTCAACTTTCTTTTGTATATTTTTCAGGGATGTAAAACATATTATTATTATTATTACTATTATTATTATTATTATGCGACGCACCAATGAAACAGCTAATCCAAATGGAATAAAATATATGCATATATATATACACACACAATTAAATAATTTATAGAGGGGGAGAAAATAAGAGAAGAGAAACAACAAAGTCTTAATGGCGGAAAAGATGCATCAGACAATAATATATGTATATTTGTAGAAATCAGCACGGTTCGGGTTGGTTTTGGACCGGAACCGAAACCGCCCGAGCCAAGGCGGTTCACTGTTTCACAGAATCGTTGGTTCTGGCGGTTCCGATTATGATTCCATGCGATTTTTTTTTTTTTTTATTATATAAGGCCGGCCCCAAAAACACCCCCAATGCGCCCAACTTCCTCTGCCCACACGTTCTCTCCCTCCCGAAATGATCTTCCAATTCGGGGAGAATTCGCAAAACTCTGTTTCCATCGAGAATTGAATGGAGTTTTCGATATTTCGATCCTAGAATTTAACAGAGACATTACTGTCACCATCTACTGTATGCATGTTTGTTTGTATGTTTTTTTTTAATAATTTAAATATATGACGGGTTTGAACAGCTGGTTCCGAGTCTGGAATAGCGGTTCCAGACCTAATTGAACCGCTGGTTCCGCCATGCCTAACTATTTGGACCCGTCGGTTCTAGAGGGTCCATCGGCGGGTTCTTAGACAGTTTGTAATCGTTCCCGACGAGACGGTTCCAACGTAAGAAATCGCCAGAAACGGTTCGTGGTTCGAAACACACCCGCACCGACGTCTAGATATTTGTCTCCATTCTACTACAGCCCGCAAAACAGATAAACGATTTTTTCATATCCGAAGACCCAATTTTATATAGTTAAAGCTCCTTCTGGACTCGGTGTACCTGTTTTTGAAGCTGATAAATGCCTTAATAAAGGGTCTCGGGGAATTGAAAAGCTTGTAAAATCTTTTGGGGAAAATGGAAAAATACTCATTAATCCTTTGAATTTAAAAAGCCTATCTTTTAACTTTTAGAACTATAAACAATTAACAAATAAGTTTAGTTTGGACATACATACTCATATAAATTTATACAAACTCCATACAAAAAATATATTTAGGAGAGTAAAATTTTTGTTTTATTTTGTTTTTGTTTTTTTTCATAGAAAAGTATAAAATAGATTTATTTATTAATTATTTAAATTTTAAGGGTTAAAAATCACGCTTTTAAAGTTTACATTAGAGCTGTTTTTACATTTTACCAAAATCTTTTTGAAATATTCGTTCATATCTGCAAGTGCATATGCGTCAAGCATCTAATCTAATCATATACTTTATATCCATATTTATATTTATTTAGATATCCTAAAAAAAGCAGTTCTTACTAATAACTATATCTGTAGCACGTCCCGCATCCCGCAGTATTCCTAAATTTTTTGAAAGCAGCAATTCTCACTATAGTTTTCAATTTTATTATCGAAGTTTTCAATTTGTCTAGAGGACGATCGCTGTATAGGGCTACAGTTAAATGGTATGGGAGTGTAATACTGTCATTAGTATTCTACATATGGTAACAAATAATTATCAATTTTATACAAGTAAGCATATGCAATACAATTATTACATGTGATCGATGTAAAGTTTGGGATATAAATTACTTTGCCCTAGGATTGGAGGATTGATAGTTCCATCTCATCCAATAAATTTTTTTTATTTTGCAAGTTTCAAGATATCTTAAATACAATCTTGCTTAGAATACCTTTGATTAGTGGTGTGCAAAAAAACCGATGAAGCCGAAAAATTAAACCGAAATCGGAAAACCAATATAAAAAATATGATTAATCGATCCATTGATTTCGGTTTAGGATTACGGTTTTTATTTTTATTTTTTGTTTTTGGTTATAGTCTTGGTTTGTAACCATAAAAAAAAAATCAACAATTAACGGTTAACTGTTTCAATATTTATAAATATATTATATATAATTTATATATGCATATAATTTATTTTGAATATATATATATATGCATATATATTACATATGTTAATGTTCCTTGAATTTTGATTAAAGTACTATATTCTATCTTATATTTGATGGAGTTAATGTGGTAATTGATTTGATTTGATTTTGTTGTGATGATGATACATCTAAAGGCTTGTTTTTCCTATTTCCTTAATTTGATTTTCTTTTTTCTAGCTCTTGTTATATTATTATTATTATTATTATTATTATTATTATAAGATTTATATTATTATTATTATTATTATTTAAAGAAAAACTCTATGATAAATCTAAAAAATAAGATTTATTGAAATTATCAATTTGATTTGTTAAAACTATTACATTAAATGGTTAAAGACTGCAAACAGAAAAAAATTAACAAAAAAAAAACAATTAGCCGTTACAGCGGTTAACTATTTATAATGGATCGGTTAATGATTGAGATATTAAAAAATTGATTATTACGATTAGTTTAAAAAAATAGGGTGACGAACCGATTAACTGAATGTGAACACTCTTACCTTAGATGTAGTTTTAAGATAAAATGTTCATATTTTTGATACTTTAAATGCAATCTAAGGTAAACTCATGATACCATCTTAGATGTGACCTTAAAACTAGAGCGCTTATGAGATGATCCACCACGATGTCAATGGACAATTTATGGCTTTGGTAATATGCTATTTGTATAAGCTATATTTGGTTTACTAAAATGGAATTGATATTTCAAATTTATTACCTTATAATAGCTATTTTCTTATTCGATTTGTAAAAATTCCATCATAAGGGATGCTCATTCCATATAATTTGGAATTAATAAGGAATCTTCATTCCTTCTTTTTGCTAGAGAATGCCTATTCTTAACTTTTTTTTTGTTTCAAAAATACCCTTAATCATTATATAAAGAAATTGTTATTCATTTTTCAGCTTCATTCTAATGAATTAAACATAACGTAAGTCTTTTACTTTGTATTACTAAAATGGGATACTTAAAATAAAATACTTATAAAAAGATTTAAATAAAACTTATATTCAAAAATAATTTAAATAAAATACTAATGTATGCGTAAAATCAAGATCATTAAATAATAGCTATTAGCAAATATACCATACTTTTAAAATAGGGGAAATTGTAAAAATATCTTCTAAACTTTAAGGATAATGCGGATTAATCCCCAACCTTTTTCATTAAAACAAACGGAAAAGGTACAGATTTACCCCCCTAAATTTTTCATCTATGTGCGGATTGGTTCCCTATACTTTCATCTATGCATATATCTTCCCCCAAACGTAAAATATTTAATTGTCCTTATGGTGCTAATTTTTTTAAGTGGAAGGGGTAAAAAATGATGTAATCTACACTACCCTATAGTCCGTTCACTTAATATGAATAGCTATTCATTCTTTCCTCGTTCGATATAAAGCTAATTTAGGGGGTTCACTTTAAAGGAATGTAAGGCATGTGATGAATTACTATTACGTAAAATGATGAATAGTAATTCAGGTCCCTATCCCATGAATTGCCAATGGTCTATTTTTTAACTTTTTCATAAATATCCCTATTTTGAAAATAACACCTATACAATTATCATTTTTCTGTAATAAATAGATGAGGCATTATAGATATTTTACTTTTTACTCTAATAATTACTTGTTTTACTTTTAACACCAAGTGAATATTGTAATAGTTATTACAACCATATTACATTCTCTTTGAATTGGAATTCCATTCCTCCCTTATTTCATTCAGCGAAGTGAACGGACCATTAAAGTTTAGGGGGTGAATTTGAAATTATCCTTTTAAAATAATTAACATGTGCTTTTTACAGCTGCGAGGGAATGGCATTGGGTAAAGAAATAATAATATTGATATAAATGTTCTCATTTAATATTAATTTAATAAATTTAAACATATAATATTCAATTGGTTTTCAGGTTTATCTACGTATCAATTCTTGAACATATATGTTCCAATATTAGTATTGAGATGTGGACATGTGATGCATTTAATAATGATATGAATGTTCTCTTTTAATATATTATTTAATAAATTTAAGCATAAAATATTCAATTGATTTTCTGGTCTACCTTGTATCAATTTTTGAAGAGATATATATATATATATATATATTCCATCTTTTTATCCTTCCAGTTCTAACATTTTGCAATTAAACAACAGCAATATTGTATGGGCTGAAAAAAAAAAAAAAAAAAAAAAGAAAATAAAAAAGCCATTATCTAAAAAGTAGATAAACCAAAAATTTGCGACGACCAGGACTAACTTGCCCATACTTCCATTTCTAATTCTAAAATCATGAGATTGTGTGTATGATTCTGAGAGTGTTCACTGTCTTAAAATAAAGCATAAGATCCTTTTTAATAATAATAATAATAATATGCAAAAATTGAAATCATGTCTTGTCATGTTCTAAAGGACTGTAAAAGAAAATATTACGTAAACTAGGCTACTTTCTTGAAGTGACATCAACTACTTTCCTATGTCGCCCTTTATTCAATCTTAAATGTATCTAACAAATCAATTTGGTAGAGGGAAAGAAAATGGCATCAGAAGTCCTTTTAGAGCGGAACTGCTTCTCTAAATCCTCAGAAACATTGAAAGCTGCCTGCAACACTTGGGGTGACAACGCCTTCCAAACCGAAGTCCTCCCGGCAAGATGTGTGAATATAGGACTGCCAAAATGCAAAAAACGTCAAACAAAGTCCTCAATAAAATCATTGCATGATGTAGTCATTATTACTACTACTAATACTATTACTAAGAAAGTGGGGATAGAAAGATGTTGTCAAAAGATTGCTGTCTTGTTTCTATCCTCGTCAATTTTATTATCTCATGATACGTGATAAGTGTTGATTGGTAGGGACAGAAATAAGACAACAATTTGAAATAGCAAACTTTTATCCAAAAAGGTAGTTATATCCTAGTAAATGCATATGGATTTTGACCTTATATATAAAATATCTATATGTTAAAAATAAAATCTTATACTCATATAATTACCAATGAAAATTGTAAGGGAAAATTTCTGATAGAACCATGTTGGAAGATTAGGAGAATTTGCAGAAGGAACTTACTTAGGAGTAGTAATGATAGAGAACCACTCCATGCCATCAGGATCTGCAATTTTTGAGACAACATAAAACCTTGGAACTATGAACAAATTTCCAGCCTTGACGGTTGTTTCCAACACCCTCTTTCCATCAACACCAACCACTTGAACACGACCACTGCCCCTAACAATGTAAGTAACCTGTAAGGCAGAGTCACATGAAAATCCAGGAGAGCACATCGCACTTCCATCAAGCCTAACAAGGTCCGCACCCAAACCAACTTCACCAACTAAAGGGAGATTCTGTGTGTTCAACACGACAACCCTTCCACCATTAGGAATGTCAACATCCAATGGAGCTTCCTCACAATTCAATGCCATGCCATCGCGGTGTTCACTCTTTGGCTCAGGCATGTTGAAACCAGCATCCAGCTTGACAATGCAGGCACCAGATTGCTTTCCAACAAGGGATTTGACTGCATTCTCCTCCAAGTCCCATGCCCGGCTGACAAACTCAGTTGAGAATCCAGTGAATATACCGTTCTTACCGGTTAGAAAGAAATCGGTAAACACCCCGGATTTGTGGGCTTTTGACGTATCGCCAAGAAAGAGAACAACTAATTCGGTGTCCTCCTTGTTGTACCACCAGGTAACAACACCAAAGGGAAGAGCAATGGCATCACCTTTCTTGATTGCTATAACCTTCTCTTCTGATTCAGGAAGAACAATTCCAGCAACACCATATCCTATCGAACGCACAAAGTAAATTAGCAGCAAAATAATAAATAATCATTAGGGTCACTGGGGGCAGATTAGCATATATATTAGCAAATATTTCATTGCCCTCCTAAAGAAAATCCATCCCTAATCCATTCTCACCATATCAAACAGAAGAACTAAGCCAAATATTATGTTCAAGTAATAGAAACCACCTAAATAAATTAGCCAAGTTTTTATCGGATCTTTTTCTTGAGATACAAAGGGAAAAATATATTAGACAAAGACAGATTTCTTTCTTTAAGAAGTAAAAGTTCTTATTCACATGATAATAGATAATGCCGATTAGTTTCTCATGGCAAACAAGAATCGAGATAAAAAAAAGGATGAAAAGACAGAAGATTGATTATAGAAGAGTCAATAATTGGTTACCTTGAAGGACATAAGCAACCTTGGCAGAATCAGAATAACGAGGAAGAGCAAAACCATTCTTCTCAAGCGCGAGTTTAGCAGCACCAATGTTGCCATGACTTAACATCGGAAGTTCTGTTGGATTCCATGCAAAATAGGATCCACCATCCCCATTGTACACTTTCTTGGCAAGTTTTGGTGCAAGATCAAGCTCCATTATTTGTTCTGAAAAGGAATTTATAGAATCACACACTTCTACTTTAGAGAAAAAGAATTATAGAAGAGCAAAAGGAGAAGAATAGGAATGAGCAGATTGTACATTGTTATGATGTATTTATATAGGAGTAGGGAGATTGGATTTTAGTCTATCTTTAACTTTAAAATTTCAACAAATCTTATCCTCTGCTTTTTGAATAGAGTAGAATCTTTGCTTTAGCTGAATTATTTGATTTCTTATCATATTAGTTAGATACTATTAACATATAAATCTATTTGAAATCCCCAAGAACTTATTTCTTTTAACTTTCTCATCTTAAAGAGTCCATTTTAATGTATAAATGCATACATATTGATGGGGGGAAAAAAAATAAAGAAGATATATTATCATAGAAGGGATTCCGAGGTGCATTTTTTTTTTTTAACCCAAAAAGGATTTCTAAGATTTCAAATCCAAATTCAATAATAGGCTGCTATGATTGAAATACAATCTGAATTTTAATAGATAAAAAGAAATAAAAAAGATACTTAGTTCTTCTAATTTAATCTGAATTTTATATTAACTTCGTCAAAAGATGTATAAAGATTAAACAATTGACATATTAGCTTTTGATACACCACTATAATGAATTTAATATAATAATTTTATTAATGTATCAAATTTAATAATGTAATCAAATAATAAAGTATTACAAAAATTTAAGGAAAAAGTCAATGTAAGTTAGGTTGTTTCATCCTTTTCCGTTAAGGTTTGGATCTCTCCATTTAGCCTTCCTTTATATTCCATTATTAACAGATGATCCAAATGAATATCTTATGTTCATATAATTATAATGAGTAGTGGTTTGTCATATATATATTTATATTATATATATATATCTTATGTGTTACACAACTACATTATACATCATATACTGTATCTATAACTATACATATATAGTTTGTGAAATCATAATGTCATATATCTATTATATATTACTATTATTAAGCAAATCATTTTCATTGTTGTCAAAAAATCAAAACCTAAATTACAACAATTACTTACTAAATCTTATTTTCTTTTTTATATTTATCTTTTAATAACTAATTCATCCTAAAAACCAACTAACCTCTTTTTAAAAGATTAATCGCTCCCTCTAGAATACTTATATTTCATTTTCTTAAAAAAAAAAAAGCTTATTCTTTTCTTTTCTCTTTAAAAATTCACATTATAATTTAAATTGAAAATAGTAAGAAAAACATATTATATATTAATTTTTTTGGCCATCATTTATTACCTATTAAATAATTGATATTTCAAAGCCTATGTTGTTTTTTTTATACTAAAAGATTTTTCTATTTTATGATAGAAAAATATAAGACGTTTTTACTTAATTTTTTATAATTAATCTTTCATGAGTCGATATTATTAAATATGCACACCTAGGACGGGTGCTACATCCACTTATATATACATATGACAAACCACTACTCATTATAATTATATTAAATATATATAAACTATACTATTACACAAGATATTATGAAGGAATTTGAATATGAATTATAATTATTCATTACAACTAAGTTTTAAAGAAAAAATTTCTATTTCTAAATATAATTTTCTATTGTAAAATTATTGTCACTGATTCTACTTGTAGAGATAGAAGTTATTTTACTAATTTTCTGCTAGAGAATTTCTATCTTTAAAGATCAAAATTTTTTTTAGTGATTAGAAAGCACCATGATAATTTGGTTTCATGCATATTCATTAAGAAAAATCTAATAATGGTGAATTTATGACATTGCCTTGAAACAAAATGTCATTTTCCCTAAAGCAGTTTGCATTAAGCGCTGCATGGGGTTATTGCATTTAATATTATTTGAGTCATGGAAATTTTATATGTTGTGTCATATGACTTCTTGATGGTCCAACTTTGGCCTTCAGTCTATCCAAGCCAAGCCTATTCTCTCACTGGGTAGGACCTAAGTAAATCCATGAAGCCTCAATCAACTTTCCTCCCTACCGACACGAACGCTATCTAGATAGCTTGGATAGGATGCCTCCACTCGGGTACGCTATGTCTTGGTTGAGATCAACTTACGCAGATGAGATCATGGTACCACTATCCCTACTTGCTTACTACTAGCATAACCATCGGGCCTTCCAATTAGCCACTTGTTTGCTCACCTCGAGTGAGATAACTGCCAGGTCAATTGCCTATAAATATAATTGAATCACACCAATCAAGGTAATATCGCATAAAAATCATCTTCTCTAATTGATCTGTGGGTTTTTTTATGATAAACACTAACTTAAGTATTGAAATGGTTACGCTGGGCTCATGCCCGGTGAGCCACTAGCGAATTCTTTATTTTGTAGATCCCATAACACCATGCTTTGAGCCCATCTACAACTAATCCAGCCTTACCAAATTCGAGCAAGCGACATTATTACTATCGTTAAGAATCATTTATCTTAATGCAATAATATCTTAATAACTATATTGATTTGTTTTTGTTATGTATTAAGGAGATTTTTTATATATTCGGTGACCCTTAAGGCTTACATTTAAGTGTGAAATTGTATCTTTTTAATTTCAGTGTCAATTCCAAACATCGTAAGAATTCTATCTTCCATTGACTCAAAATGTGATGTAGCATATGATTTGTGATAAATAAGTTCTCGAAATGATGCTTTGCACAAATACAAACAATGAAGATTTGATGATCTCTAGGCATCTCATATAATTTATTTATGTTCTCAGAGAAGTTCTCTGGATGATTCTATTATTATTATTATTTATGTTTTCTAAAGGTATAACGTCTAATTCTATCATTTAGGATTAAAAAAGTAATTTAGAAGGTGATAAATTTTAGCATAAAGTTTATATGTTGGGGTTGCTGTAAGTGGTCAATCATGTGTAATAGGTGTACTGATCGACTTAAGAGGAGTTCTAAATTGATGACACATATAAGATGTCGTAGAAAGAGGCATCGAAGGAGGAATAAACAAATCCAGTTTATCAAGTGCGCGAGTGTGACAGAAAATCAAATCAAGTAGACTCGATCGTTCTTGACTTATTATTCATAAAATAAGTACTTCGATCTATCTTAGAGATATTTCAGCAGAGTTTCTACGTTGCTTTCAATCTTAGCAATACGCAGAATGTCCCCAAAATAATAAAAGAAGCCTCTTATTTATAGATGTTGGAAGTTGATGTTGGCTTTTAGATCATTCCCAAGATCTAATGGCTGGACCCTTTTTTCCTTTAGTAATGGGTTGGGCTTGAGTTTGAAGAGAGCTTGAGGGTTTTTATAATATAAAAGAGGCCCATTGTTAATATAAGTAAAGCTTAGGACTCATTTTAGTCTATATAAGCCCTATTTTAGTCAAATAAATCTTAACTTAGACCAAAAAGATATTCCAAAGTCTACTTTTCACGTATAAGAAAACTGAATAAAGCCAAGAGTGGAATAAATTAGTCAACGATTTCTGTTTTGAGCCTACCAAGCCAAATCTTCCTACAATATCCCTCATTAGACACGGTCTTTTAAACCCCATAACTAGCTCAAAAATCGGCTTATGGTATTAAATTGGGCTAATAGCCCAATTACCAAAATGGCCCACTACAAAGTCATACCATACTCGTTTAATTTTCTCACGATGATTGCAAATGTATTTAGCTAAAATAATGTGTAAAATCTTCAATGCGTGAGCATGTAACCTTTGATTTCTTTTTCCCCTTCTTTTTCATTGTCCTTTGTGCTTATATTTAAGTGTGATTATATATTTATGGTACACCCATGACAAGGGACCATCCAAAATCTATACCTATGGTACTGACATTTCAGTTACTAGATTTTTTTTTCCCCATCCAATTATTAGTAATAGTTGGTAGTTTTTAAATAACAATGTAATATGTTAATAAAACTTCTGGGATATTTGCCTGCTGTTAATCAATTTAGTTGGGATACATTCCACTATTTAAGATTTTGAAATATGAAAGTGGGGTGATATGAAAGATATAAAGAACGACAATGATGAGGCTCATTGAAACTGATGGACATACGTGTCAAATATGAACATTTTTAACTAAAATATGTGGACGTTTCTTAGACCCAGAAAATAAAAATTTTCGTCAATTTGATCTTCAATGAAAAAAATTATTATCAGATTTTTGTTGATATTTATATTTGTATTGGATCAATATCTACAATCTATCTGTACATAATCATATTGGTTGCGTTTGCTCTATAAGTAAAATTATAAGTTTTTCGTCGGTATTAATTTGTTGACAAACATTAGTTTAAAAACGATATTAGAATGATACCAAAATGATAAAAAAAATATAAAATAGAGCCTCATTAGTCATCTTTACTGCCAACAATCAGTGTCATTAATGAAATACTAAAAATATTATTATATATACATCACACAATCAAGACATAAAACTCAAAATGGAATAAAATGTACGTATGTACAATCCAAAAGAGAGAGAGAGAGAGAGAGAGGAGAAATTAATCTCTTATGGTGCAAAAGTTCAATTGAAGTCATGAGATGAGCCCATTACATATGAGAACCATACATGACACAATAATGGGTTACAAGATGGTTGGTTTTTTGTTTTTTTTTGTGGTTCACAGCTCATATGTTGAGCTGAACTTGCATGTTAGACATAGGTTTGAAAGGAAAAAAAGAGAGAATAAAAGAATCTTATCCTACAAATACATAAAAAAATTAAGAATTAAAAATAACAAATAATAATAATAATAATAGTAACAAGAAATGGAAAAGAAGTGCCACCCCAGATCAGATAATAATGTTGTTCTGAGCAGCCAGCCATCACCTTCTCTTCCTTTTTATGTTATTGCCAACTAGCTATTTGCCACCTTTTTAAAGCCTTCTTCACCTGCACCCCCAACTGTACCTATTCCACAGCCAAGCAAACTGTTTCTGTATCATATCAGTCCACAGCTAACACCAATTCAATGAATATAAATTCAAGCAATAGCCACTCTTTTATATATATATACACCACATATACATATAATTTATCAAGCAATAAAAGAATGCATGTATCTACACGACTATATCTAAACAACAACCCCACTTCATCTATTGTAATTTTTGTCTCTTCATTTTTCAGTTTACTTGAATAATGTATGTTTTTTTTCATTAAGAAATTGTGTAATTTGTGTTGAGCCTCAATATTATAGATTGTTCAATTAACAAAATTCCATCTGCATTGTCAAGGTTTATTTTTTAATTTTTGGGTAACATTGGAACACCCATCTATAAAAAGATTCACTCATGCTGGCTATGACTATGAGCACATGGCATGTGATGGAAAGAAAATCATGGTGTTTCCAGTTGATATTGTTCCCTAATTTGTAAACAAACTCAAAAGACACACTATTTTAGTGGTACTAGCATATTCTATCAATCTAGGTCTAATTTTCAACACAAGATCGCATAAAGAGAAATGAAATGACAAAGAGTTTAAAATTCAAAATATTCCTATTAAATTCAATACAACCACAACCTTTTCATATGCAAACTAACTACAAGGTGTAAATAAGTAGTTCCATGGAGAAATATTTTGTTTATTTCGAGAGAAAAAAGAAAAGAAAAAAGGTCTTAAAAAAATGATATTTCCCTCTAAAAAATAATAACAATAATAATCGTTCAGTATTATATACCTATAATACAAGTAAACTTACAAGTGACCCGGAAGTATTGTAAAATTCTTACATGCATAATCACACAATGGATGAACGATGGAACCAGGTGTTGTTATAGATATATATCAAAATTTTATTTTAGCACACTTGCATGCACTCCATTTAAGACACATTGACCAGGATCTGCATGTTACTAAGCAAAAACCTTAAAAAAATGAGGATGGAGACAATAAATGCATACCAGTGTTAGGAGCAAGAGTTGCTGGTTTAGACATAAGAGCAGGTGGGACCGGTGTTGTGGCTGTGATGGGACCAGCTGCTGTGGTTGGTGGGAAGATGTGGGCGGGTAAGCCCATGGTGTGTGCTTGTGCTTGGTGGTAGTGATGGTAGTAAGGGTACATTGGCATCAATGTGTTTGCACCCATCATAGCTTGCCCTGGGTATACTTGTGTGTAATGCCCATTCATGTAGGTTCCACCTGTGTAGTTCAGCTTCTGTGCGTGTTGTCCATTTAAAAAAAAAAAACACTATATTAGAAAATAAAATTTGTAGTTTGACCAAATAAATAAATAAATAAAGGAAGTGGGGATATCAGATCCAATTAGCTGATAACATGACATCATTGAGAAAAAATGCTTGTTATACACTTATTGTATGGACCAAGGTAACAATAACCAGGTCCATTTTTACAAAATGGAGTTTTTAGCAATTTTTGAAGAACCAAATGGTCACAATCAAATAACAAGTTAAAGAATGTAACTTTTTTTTGGCTGGGGTGCTAAATTCTTCTTTGGGATCCAATTGCCAATTGGACTTACAAAATTTTGACATACAAATATAGAATGAATCACTAGTGCAACATCCTCTTGGACCTAAGATCTCATCTAAGTTTATTTGAACTTATTTATGAAACCTTACTTACATGATTATAGCTCATATCAGCAGCAATATAGGAAGGTGAATACCTGAAAAAACATAATTTAAAGCCCATTAATACTATAACACTGTATATATAGCACTAATCTCTTAGGGATGAAACCCCCCCCCCCCCCCCCCAAAAAAAAAAAAAAAAACATGATGATGGAACATACCCATAAAAAGGAACGGCCTGATGATGCTGGTGATGGTAAGGCATAGGTGGTGTGCTTGCAGGGTAGTACCACTGGACTTGATTTGGTGGTGTAGATGGCAGGGACCTTGGCCCAACAACATTACTGGACCCTTCATTGCATTTAAGATAAATAAATGCTTCAAAGCCCATAAAAAGTAATATTCAGCCTCGTGCTTTTATTTTTCTAATTATAAAAAAATTTGTGCTCTCCTTTTACTTGATCATTACAAATTAACATATTATAATGTTTTACAGAAAAAAAAAATTAATAAATTAAATTAAAATCCATGTACGTCTATGCGCATTGGTAGAGGAAATGCATGTACTAATTTATTTGGACATACCTTGCTGAGGTGGTGGTGGAGGAGTGGAAGTGGACTTGGGGCGACGAGCACCGAGCGAAGCGAGATTGCAATTGGCTCGGCGGCCGTTGATGATAGGGGTGGCATCCTCACAAGCCCTTTTGGCTGCTTCCGGATCCTTAAACGTCACCTGTAGGGGGAAGAAGAAAAAAAAGTACACGATATTAGATCCAGCATTCCTAACATGGTTAAAATTTATCCTAATTAAATAATTATGTCAGATTACCACGATCCAAACTAGTCCTCCTTAAATTAGAAAATTAAAAAAAAGAATAATCATAATAGTTTAAGCAAGAATTATAAAGGAAATTAAATTAAAGAAAATGTATAAATGTACTTACAAAACCATAGCCTTTAGATCTGCCAGTTAATTTGTCAGAGATAATGACAGCCTCCAAGATCTCACCATATTTTTCAAAATGCTCTCTCATGGCTTCCTTTGGAGTTTCCCATGCAAGTCCTCCCACAAACACTTTGGTCAGTGTCGTGTCACCAAACTGACCCATTACATTATTATTATTACTACTACTGCTATTAACATTACTCATCGTCATCATGTACGTATTTCCTTCTCCAACCATGAACCTTGAATTTATGTTTATGTACCTAATAATATGTCTAGGGCTTTATAATAACTGACTTTACTAATAAAATGTTTCGAAGGCTACTATCTTTGGGAAAATGTGTCTTGAAAGAAAACACAGAGAGAGGAGAGAGGAGAGGAGAGAGAAAGAGGGTGTCAAGGGAGTTCTAGGAGGGAAGGTGGAGGGGGATTTAAGGAGAGAGAGGGAGGAGGATGGCGTACGAGTTTGCATAGTGGGAAGGTGGATATAAAATAAAGGGTAAAAAACAGGAGGACAGTGAAGCAGACAGATAGACCTCTTTATTTTTATTTATTTTTAATTAATTTAATTTATTTGTTTCTTATTATTATATATTATGTATGTATATACATATATATTTTTTTTTTCTTTTTTGGCGTAGGACATCATCAACGTGATATCACATACATCCTTACGCAGAATACACGCTTACACGTACACCACGCCCACAGGCCACAAAGTAGAAAGGGCTTTTTATTGTATATTTTTCCTTTTAATCTGATTTATGAATTCATTGTACTGGGAAACGCAAATTCTAGATCGAAAAATTTTGCACTTTTAGCAATATAATCTATAGTCTTTATGGATTTATTTTTTTATTTAATGTTTGACTCTGTTTACTATATAATCTATATCCAATTGCACTATAATTTTGACACGTGGAAAACCATTGGATTTATATTTGCATTGTTTTGCTTCTAGATATCCTATTTTGATGAATTATGTTTGTTGTCTTATCATAATTACAAGAGGTAGGAGATGAATGTATATTAAAAGTGACGAAAAGAAGAATTTCATGCACCTTCTAAGGAAAAAAATGTTTACTTAATATAATTCATTTATTAAAAGAAGAAATATGGTTTTCCAACTTGTGATTCCACGAAAAATCTTCAGAGGTCTATAAAATCAAAATATAAATTATAAAATCATAAATTTCTATAATATATATATATATATATAATGACATTGAAAAATTATATAAATGCTTATCATTATCATTAAAGACTTAGAATATGTGATGAATATAAAAGGAAAAAAAATGAATAAAGAAGATGCTCTTTTCATAATTACTTTTAATTTAAAATATAAGGAAATTATATGGTTTCATTATTAATTTGACGGAACCAGTCTTGACACTATCCAACAGCTCATATAATACTAAATCATGATAGAATCACTAAAATAGTTAATATTTTAATTATTATATTTATTTTAATGATTAGATAATTGACTAGAAAGTCTCGTCGATGAGATTGTAAAAGCTCTCTATGATATAACATGCACAAAAAAGGGTAAATAGAGTTGAAACTTTTTTTGCTACTTTGTTTTAAAAGATTATAAAATGATAAAAAATCAAAACTTTAAACTTATCTTAAATTCTTTATTGATTGGAGGTAGAACTTGAATTGGGTGAAGACTATAAATGTCAAACAAAGAAGAGAGAGAGAAGAAACACAATTGGAAAGTGATGAGAAAGATTTAGTACCGTAATAATTGATAAACTTATAAAAGTATGGTTGTATTGGAGTTTCTCCAGTCCTATCAATGGGACTGTTTAATTAACCATTTAACTATTAAAATAAATGTAATATACAAGTAAATAATTTATAAAGAAGGGTAAAAGTGTCAATTGATATAGAATTAGAGGATTATATAGTCAAAATCTAAAGTATCTTTATGTTTTAATCACATGATAGACACATGACGAAGAATGTAATGTCACAGCAATACACCAACTAGTACGCTACTGGTGTAGAATGATACATTATCGGCACATGTTCTGTGGCTTCGGCAGCGTTGAAGCCAGCTTTGATTTTGCAAATTTATGTTTGAGTCATACAAGTCGCCAGCGTTTGTATGTACACCGCCAGCGTTGGTACTTACACCACTAACGTACAAGCCAGCATAGCAGCGTACGTGCAAAGAAAATCGACTCGAGACAAATTGATTGTCAGCTTTGATGTTTACGCCACCGGCATACGTTCATAAATTGCCAGCATATGTGTTCAGAAGACAAAGGGTTTTCCACGAATTTCTTTATATCCTAGCTTAACGTTCCCTTCTCCAAAGCACTTCTAAACCTAGAAATCCTCTCTTTGAGTGATCATAACATCCAAAGAGATTTAGAAGTCTTGATTAAGGTAATCAAATCACTATTTTTCTTTAGGATTTCCAAGATCTATCATATTCCTTAGAAATTTTATTGGTTTTAAAGGATAAATTGAAGAAAAACTCTATTTTGATTTGGAGATTTGGATTTTGGTGATCAAAGAGGATTGAGAATCAATTCTAGGTAAGTTTGAATATTCTTAATCTTAATGATTACATAAGAAAGTTTCTGTTGATTATTGGTTTGATTTATATTAAATGGAATTCCAGAGTTTGGAAGAATTATTGAGGAGATTTGTGACTTTGGAGAATTTATGTATTTTGAATCAAGGAGAAATGTGTGGATTTATATTTCTATTAAGATTATGGTTTTAAGTAAAGTTTAGATTAGGTTTATGTTATGGAAGTTATATATTGAAAGCTGTTTTGTTTATGTGATCAAGGTTTTGGTGATTTAGAGTTTTGTTCCTTGAAATTGATTCAGGTACGATAATTCTTACTTGTTGTATGTGCGTGTAGGTTTCGAATGGATAAATTGATCTAATTATACTTAGTTTTTAATTATGTTCTGCTTGTTGCTTATGTTTAGCTGCTGCTAGTAAAGACCAGATAAATTGTGATACTAACTCTGGTGCCTTGATGATCTATGTGTAAAGGTGTCTCGAGTGCACTCATACATAGAAATGATTTCGGTAGTTTAGGATTGTGCAATGATGGCACCAGGTGTGTGGGGAGTACCTAACATCTATATGTTTTATATATTACCTATTTTCTATAATGCTTGTTTTTATGGAGTCATAAGTAACTTTAGGTTTAGAACTGGATTGCAGATGGTTCTAGACTGTACTATTTGTGGGCTATTTAAAAATATAATAACATGTATTTGTTGCATTAGAATAGCTTTTATGTGATTATGTATGATGTGTGCTCATGCGCTTATGTTTATGGTTTGGCATACTAGGCAATATTTACTCATTCTTTTATCTTTTTCAAGAACACGTGAAGGTCAAATATATTATGATTTATTTGGATTTGATGTTTTTGTGAGCTACAGAGAGGATGATAGTGGACCAGACTTCTTTACTAATGTTTATATTTGATGGCTTGAAATTAGACCGAGTTAAAGACTATAAGAAGTTTTTATGTTTCATGAATTTTTTAGAATAATTTATGAGACTTCCCTTTATGTTTTAAGTTTTTTTAAAGTTGGCTTTGGTTATGTCAACAAGATTATTCAGGAGTTTATTTTCAATGAGATGTTTTAAACGGGTACCCTTTATATGTGAGTATTGGAGATATATGTTGTTGTTATTATTATTATTATTATTATTATTGTTGTTGTTGTTGTTGTTGTTTATAGATTAGTGTTTCATAGCTTTAGCGTGTCCATCTATGTTAAGGATTATTATTATATTATTATTATTATTGTTGTTGTTGTTGTTGTTGTTGTTGTTGTTGTTGTTGTTTATAGATTAGTGTTTCATAGCTTTAGCGTGTCCATCTATCTTAAGGACATGTGACGGGTTGTAATACCATCAGGTTAGGGCATTACAATAAGTATAGTAGTTGGAATATTAACTATTTTAATTATTCGATTACAATACAATTGGTGTGAGTTGTTGGATAGTGACAATATCGTTCCATCAAAATTAATGATGGAATAATAGAATTTCTCATGGTTGTATTTTCATATTTTAGCCTATTTGGCTAAATAGATATAATTAGTAAATTCGATTAAAAACATAAGATTCTACCAATTTCATGTGTAAACTCGATTAAGATTGCAATATTATGTGAAAATAAACAATTTTATGCATGAGTTAACTTGAAAAGGCCTCTAACATTCAAAAACTTGTAAAAATCATAGGAGCTATGGAAGAAACTTTATTTGTTTCAATTTTTGGACAAAACTTAATAAAACAAATGGATCTAAATATAGGGATTTATTAGTATTGACAATAATTTTTTGATCAAGACTATCAGTCTAAGTCGGTTCCCTTTTAGTCTTGTGACATTTGTATTAGTTTTGTTAGTATGTCGCATATGCTACCTATAACATTGGTATTGATTTTTCTTTGAAGTTTGTGATTGGACCTAAATCTTTTAATGAGTGGTTGAGATTTAGTAATGGTGAGCGGTAGAAACTTGATGGTGCATGAAGAAAAGGCCGTAGAGAAGGAGATGGTTAAGGACTTATCGAGTTGATGATTTTGGGTTTGCTCAAAATGATGTGGGGGAATTTGAAGCTTCATGGTGTTGATGGAGTCGGTGTTCACAGAGTAGGGAATTCCTTGGCTCTTCTCGCAATTGATGATGGGTGAGTTGACTAAAAGGTTGGTAGAAATATGTGTGGATGATAGATATAATTTTTATTTGCTATAATAAATTGCATTTGAAATATATAGGATAGCTTCATACTGTGATTTCTATGTCATGTCTCTTAATTGTGATTTATTTTGTTAACTTTAATATCTCATCTCTTATATGTGATTGTATCAATGTATGTAAAAAATTAAAATGATATAACTTGTATTTGGTTCTCTTTTTTTTTTTTTTAAGACATGTTTCATCCTGAATAAATATTAAAAGTGAAGAAATGAAAAATTCCATGCACTTTAAGGAAATAAAGATTAAGAAATTTAATATATATATTGGAAGAGGAAACTATTTGTTTTAATTTTTAGACAAAACCTCATAAAATAAATTGATCTAACTATTGTGATTTATTCGTGTTGATAGTAATTTTTGGAATGAGCCCCTAAGCCTAAGTCTTACTCTCTTTTAATCCTAAGATGAAATCCATGAAGAAGAGAAAGTTCAAGAGACACACCTGCATAATGGATAAGACCACCAGCCATGTTGAATAAGTGTTGACCATGGCTAAACTTATAAAGAGGATAAAGCAGTGTACATCATCTTAAAACAAGTAAACCCATTGAAATAAGCGAATTTAATAATGTAAAACCCATTGTTGCTGGTACTCATTTGCCGATAGAGTTATGGACCTGCATTCACAGAAACTAGTCAATGGTGTGCTGCGGTTTATTTGGTGCTGCTATTGTAATGCTTACATTAGTTGTGGGTCCATTTTCTAGTTATAAAAGTGTGTAAGTTTAGAAGGTCTTAATTTCCCTTATCTACCGAAAGGAAAGGCTATCTATATGGGATCATATTAGAATGAGGCCTATAGAATCTTTATTATTGATGTGGATAGCCCCAAGTTGGTAGTTGACCTTGACCTAAGAAGAAGGGGTTGACGAAGCATGGAGTGTGGTCGAACTGGTGCTTGATCCCCCCCGCCTCATGAAGGACAATTGGCATGCTAGGAGTGTATAAGATGTCGGGAGAGTGCAACTTGTTATGGAGCTCATGGTACATTGCTATAGGCCTCCCTTTAGGGAGTTGCGAAGTGATACTGTCATGGCCTTCATCCTCACAATGACTAAGGACTTCAAAGAGCTTGAGGTTAGAATCAAGGTCCCTATTAAGTTAGGCACTTATGAGATCTTAGGCTAAGGTCCTAACTAGGTTTAGTTCTTTATGGAGCTATTAGGCCAATGGACCTGATCAAGTTCTTTGTGGGTCATATGGTCCACGTAAGCTTGTGATGGACCAATTAGGTTACAATATGGTACCTACCATTAATAGCCATGATCCAAAAATTTGGGGGAAGAGGCTTTCTTGACTTTAAGAGACCCATCATGGAAAGATTTACCACTGCATGTTATACTTTCTTACGTTCTATGAGGCTTGACCAAGATTATCGATAGACTTTAGAATTGGAATGATTCATTTTTCACTTATCCTTAAATGGCCAAAACTATATTTGGTACTACCTTAAACCCTTTACTGACTTGAACATCACAATATTTATGTTAGGACCACCTTTAACATAACTTTACTCATTTTCATTACTTGTGTATACTGGTTATAATACCCACACAAAAGAAGACTCAATAGGGTAGCTTAAGATTAGTAGACAATGACTATATCCCAACAATTAGATAGTTAATTAATTTATGACAAGGATACATATGTGATCATACTTTGCAATATTTAGTATTAAGATAATTACATCGAAGGACATCAATGCTTGGGGTATATTCAAATAAGGGATGGATATTTTAAATGGTTAAAAATAGACATCAACCTTATGTGAATCGGTATAGACAAAAGAACATTATTATGCCATTATAAAACATGTTGATGTGATATGTATAGATTACGTTGCATCAATATCCATTTATAATACTAAAAAGAACATTTATCGCCACTTTTTAATCACTAAGATTTGATCTCTTATTTGTAATACTTTCTACAACATTTTTTTAAAACTACTAAAAGTGTTCATCTCCCATTTGAATTTATCCTAAAACATTGGTTCTATTCAATAAAATTTTCTTATTTAGTATCTTATCGAAAGCACAAAGATTAAGAGTGACATAGCAATGATATAAAAAAGATAGAAATAAAAGATGAACATTGAAGGCCCTAATTCATGGGTAAAACCACTTTAGTATTAATATTACAAGTAATTGATTACAAATGTTGTATTCCAACATTTACTTTATGTTACATATAATTCATATTTTATATATACCCTATAGGTTATATATATGCATTACATAATTTATACATTATATATTATATTTTATTATAGATTTATATAGTATGTTGTATGTAATCTAAATATTATAAAATGCACAAATAAATAGCTTTTTTGTTTTATGTAACAAATGAAATATAAAATATTTAACTTGTAGATTTTGTATTTGTACAAGATATGTTATAAAAACATAATACACATATATAGCATTAATATTTGTTACATAGGATATGCCATATATAAATAACAATATATATTATATGCTCTATAAGTTATATATATGTATTTATATTATCTGTAGAATCTATAAATGATATATAATCCATAATTTAATACAAATATACAATTCATATATTTATATAATATGTTATATAATTTATACAACTTATTCATTTCATGTAACAATTAAATTATGACAATATATAACTTATAGATTATATTATATACATCTATGATATACATGTTATATATAATTTTACACTTCATATACAATTTTTAAATTATATATGTATTATATAATATATATGCACTTTGTAAATGTTTTATATGTAGTATATATTTTAATATAGATATTTGTATAAAATGTTGTATGTATAATCTTCATATAACACATAAATTATGTATTTATAACCTACAAATTATATATATATATATATATATGTTACATATGTACTATTTTAAGGATTCGAAAAAGTAAGTTTGTGGTAGAAATTTTATTTTATTAAAAAAACTCATGAAATCCCTAAATCCCCGATGGATCAATGCGTTTCATTAAATCGATGAAAGATTATGGTTTTACCTTTTGCGTTCTACATTCGACTGTAAACCGAATCTATAGGTGTTGCAATCTTGTGAGCTCCATCTATGGTATCTACATGAATGATAAAACCAAACAAATTAGGTGTGCCAGTACTCTAGAACGATTCCAGATTTGCACGGGAATTCTTCACAAGAGTTTTCATGTTTTCCCTTTTATAGTGCACATAATTTCTCTATGGGTCTAATGTGACGACTAATGTTGTTAACCCCAGACAGGAGCTATAATGTTCTATTTATGCTAATGATAATATCCTCATGAATAAGAATATTATCATTAATAAGATCCCTAATCCAATTAAGGTTTCTCAAGATACATTCAGTTTTTAATATTCCTATTTAAAATATTGAAGATTATTAATTATTATTTATTTTTCTTAACAAATTAAGATTAATAACTAATTTATATTTCCCGCTGGGCTTATTTGAATTAAACCCATGATGTGTTTGATTCATTCTTTGTGTGTGACCCTATAGATTCACTTAAAGTTGGCAATGGACTCAAAACTCTTTTCAGCCCACAAGATATAAGTGACATCTAGTAAGATGTTATGTCTACCTAAATTAAGTGAAGCATGATGATCTGACTTTACTTATTAGACAATCAATTATTTAGTCCGTTTGTCACTCAATATTTGATGGTTAAACATGTTTAATCACTAATTTTCTGGATTCCGGACTAAATAAACTAAATGTTAGTGATAACACCTTCTCAATTCATTTGGGTGCGACAATGCATTTTTCTCAGTCTCACTCCTCAAGAAAGCCCAAAAGATATTTTTCTCAAATTAATAAGAGAGACAAATTCCTTCACGAACACTTATATCTGTTAACATAATTTATTCCATATCTAATCACAATCTTCTAATCATCCAATTAAAAAAGATAAAGAACTGAGTCAAAACATGGAAATTACTATGTAGGAATCAATAGTGTTATTAGGTTAAAGGACTAAAATAACAATATTAGAAAGATAAGTATTTGTAACAAAGATCCATATGATACTCTTATAGTGCGTCAGTTTAAAACAATGTACTTCAAATCTATGTGTTATCTTGATATCTCATATCCATGATCAACAAAACATGATCATCTATAAGCCAACACACTAGTCTTATTTCATTATCGTTCCATATAATGAATGACTGAGAATAATTTCGACTAGTATTCTTATCATCTTATAGTTTTATTATTAAAGTCATGCTCTTTGATGATAAAAGAAAGAATAAACTATTTAAGGAAAGCTTTTATCATGTTAGAAGACTATCAATAATAATATAATAAATTAAATGGTTTATTAAATAAAGATAAAGGTACAAATGACAATAAATATCCTGATGCCCTAAGGCACATAACTAGAATGTACATATATTTGTTATAGATATATTTATTACATGTCATTTGATATATATTGTGTATATATATGTTATATATATAGCCAATAAATCAAATGTCCATTATTGCATACATTATATATATTTCTTGTGTAGATAGTTTCAACAAGTTGTAATTTAGTTAAGGGAGAAATGATCACGTTATTCATATTTTTTTAATCCCACTAGAGAGAAAATAAAGGAGGAATTTAAAAAGAAAAAAAAGAAAACCGAATTGCTGAGTATAACTATTCCCTTCATAGAGTGAATAGAAAAATTACTCAAAATAAAAATTCCAACATTATATTGCAACTAAACAAGGTCATTTAGTACATTTGGGATATAGTTATCCAACTCTCTCTCTAATATCTCCAAGCAAATGGGCTACTAGATTCCTAAACTATTATATTTTTATTGTACTTGTTCATGCATTTAGCGGAGAATTAGATAATTATCTTTGCAAACATTTTTCTTTAATAGTTTTCAATATAGTTTCTATTGAAGAATTTAATGAATTGGAGAAGATACTTGATATTTATTTTTGGGAAGATAATTGGTAGCAATATATAGATTAAAATTTCTAATTTAAAAGAAGGTTCTCCATGCATAGGAGACATGCTTACCGAATGAGAGTTGAGAGATATGTGTTTAGATATTGAACACCATTAATAAATAGGTTATATTGCGAGTTTGAGATATTCAGACATAAATCCCTTTAAATTTATACAAGAAATAAACACAAGCGTCTTACCTAAATTGCTAACCTTACTCTTAATAAGTAGAATCACCTTATGCTTAGAAAATCATAGTAGCATTGTTTTCAAGATTGCAAGTTCCAATTGCAATCAAGAAGAGAGATTAAATTGATTACTTTTAAAAGCCTCGAACTTTTTGTTCCCTTAAAAGCTCTTATGCATTGAAAAGGTAGGGTGAGAGAAATTCTCATATATCGATTTACTCTTCCACCACTATCAGCTAGAATCCAAACCAAAGCTGATTTTTACAATCTTTTAGAATGAGTAATTATGTAGCCTCTATATAGCAAAAAGTTATTAATGTACTTTTATGTTTATTAAGATATTATATAAGATAAGTAATAGTGATTACAACTCTCATGTGCATTGGTAAATCCGTATTTGAGTAAATGCAATGGAAGAAATAAATTTTTGGATTTTTTGTGTTCATAATATTTTATGGATTATTATATTGGACGAACAAAAAATTGAGTAATATGAATGAATTAAATTATTGGATATGATGTCTTAACAATTAGTTATAAATAGCGTATTGATTAATTTAATTGATATGAGGCGTAATCAAAATAAATAAAGTTTCAATCTATTCAGTTGATACAATACACAATTGAATAAATCAAAGGATTTAAAAAATATTTAATTGATGTTACGCAAAATTGAATAAATGAAAAAGGGTTTTGATAAAACACATGATACAAAAAATTCTCTTGATCAAGGATGTTGCAAATATACTCAATTCTCGTTCTTACAAAATTGTTCATAATGTTAACAAGAATATTTATATCTAACCTTGGCAACTCTACCAGTGTGGCTGAAATAAAAAGAAAAAGCATTCTAATAATTATAAAATAAAAATAGCATATAGCTCCTACACCTACGTGTAAATAATATATGTTATGAACCTAACGGGATAGAAAACCCAATTCTTTTTGTTGCTAGTAAAGTCGAATTTTATTCATTAGAAAAAAATTACCTCATTTGCATGAATTAAGACAAAGACTAAAAAAACAACAAATAAAGAGTTGGGCACAATAATCTAATCGTATAAATAAACATATCTCTTATATAGTCAAAATGTTCTACAAACATAGAAAATTCTACAGTCCCATCATGTTTATTGATGAGACCAACTTAGATTCATACCCAATCATAATTACACTATTTAAATACTTAAATATTGTTTACTATAGTTATTTTAATAGCTAAATAAACACATATAGGATAGCATTGTTTCTAAAAACTCAATTAGTTGGCGAGTACACTAAATCCTATAAAAAAGATTAAAACAAAGTAAATTATATAACAATAAACGCCTAAAAATTCGCTTATTCTAAAAGCTATTGATAAAACCATTTTAGCTTGATCTCCATAATTTTCAAACCACTAAGATTTGTAGACGTGATTTGTGTGGTTAAAATGTAATATAGATAGATCAATGATGATGGAAATGATGGACTACACGAATATTAAATTTGGTATCTAAACTTTGAAATGATCAATTAAATACTCAATCACAACCTTATTTATACCGTTTGCTTTATTTGCTAACGTACAAGATACAATATATTTCTAAAATTTTTGCTATCTCTCTTAACCCATCTACTGTTGACACATTGCTTCTTCTATATTAGCAAAATAAACAAGTGATATTAGGTGAAATAGTAAAATAATCACAAAAGGTATAATTGAATATTAAATTGATCATTTTAAAGTTAAAGTATTCAATTGAAATTTCGTAAAATGTTCAAATACCGAATTTGGCATTTTTCCTTCTAATCATAAAGCTAGATCTTTGCTCGAATTTAGATGGGCTAATATAAAATATGACACCAGAACATTTACAAAAAGTCCAATATGATACATAAAATTTGGTTTTGAACAATTTGGTATTTGAACTTTTATAAAAAGTTCTATCAAGTACTTGAAGTTCAGTTTTGAATAAGTTGGTATTCATAATAAGTTTTTGTGTATATTTTTTGTACTTGATTGAACTTGATTCAAATAGGAAAAAAGTATGTGAAAACCTATTTTATGTACCAAATTGTTCAAAACTAAACTTTAGAATGAAAAATATATACAAAAATCTCTTTTAGGTACCAAATTGTTCAAAACCAATCAAATATCTCATCAATTTTTTTGCAAAAGTTTAAATATAATTTTTGACTTTATATTAGACATTCGAATGACCTGAACAACACCGTTCCCATGACCCTGTTTGGAGATTTTATTATCAAGCTTTTGCTTTGTCTAAAGAAAAATTAATTAATAGCGTAAAAATAAATAGCAAAGTTTGTAACTTTGTGTTATGATAATTAAGAATCGCTTGGTAGTGGATATAATGGCGAAAGCATAGCACAGCATGGCAGTGGGATTTTAAGACCCTGCCTTACTGTCTTCACACTCAACACAATACATTATAGAAAGCATTCTTTGATACTTTGACTGAGAAGCGCAAGTGGATTGTTGGGTATGATCTATTTTGGAAGCAGATTCAAGTATTCAACCATATGACGTGGTTTATAAGATCTTCTCGCATCTTCAATCCACTCTGGATAGCAAAATACGCAGGTCAATGTTTGGCTACTTTTGCAGGCACCTTTATGGAGGAAAATGATTTCTCTTTCCCCCAAAACAGAGCATATGTGCAATTGCACATTTGCAAGTCCAAAAGACGAGTGGTTATGATATTAGGATTAAAACTTTCTTTCTTTCTTCCTTTCTTTTTTCTTTTTAATGGTTAATATTATTAATGGTACCTAAATTTTAATAAGATATGCAATTAGATACTTAAACTTTAAAATTGATCAATTTCGTACATGAATTTTAAAATTGATCAATTTAGTATCTGAAAGAACTTTTCATGCATGCCAACAGTAGCTCTATCGAATTCTTTCAGGTATCAAATTGATCAATTTTAAAGCTTTTTAAGTATTAAATTGATCAATTTCAAAGTTTAGGTAGTAAATTGATTAATTTAAAAAATTTAGGTATCTAATTTAATATTTTACTAAAGTTTAGGTGCTATTTATATCATCATTTATATATATATATATATATATCATAGAGGATGAACTTTGAGGCCAAATTCAAAGAGTAAATTAAATTATTTATTGGTTTGAGAGGAGAAGGACATCATGTAAATAGTACAAATATAGGATCATATCAGGATTAATTCATTTTACAATACCTCAACTTTTTTTATATAATATTTTTGCACTTAAAAAAATGTTGGCCCACAAAAATACTCAAACTTTTTATATCTTACACCCACAATAATTTTTACCAGAATTTGGCCAAAAACCCGGCGATATGCTGAGATGGTAAGGAATATATATTAAAACATTATTTTCTATTTCCAACTTGGTATATTTTTGTCCTTTTTCACCTCTCTCTCTCTCTTTCTCTCTTTGTGCACTCTCCTCCTCCTCCTCCTTCACCTTCCTTCCTACCTTCCATCCTTCCTTCCCCATTTTTTTTAAATCAAAACTAAAAGGATGCAATTTTTATGCAAAAAGATGCAATTCTTCTTCTTCTTCTAAATAAATCCACCAAACCCAATATAAATGAAGCTCCAATTATGATAATCATTTTTAAAGAAATATACCAAAACCCTCGCATAAATTATCATATAAAAACAAAATAGAGCGAACCCCTAACCTCAAATCAGATCTCATCAAATTCCAACCAAGCACCTCCTTTAAAAACACAAATTTATCTTCAAGAAATCAATAAAAGAAAAGCAATTTCCTATACGGAACCCTTATCTCGACACTAAGAGACAAATCGACACTCCAAACATCTTCCAAAATAGCAAAATACTTCCTAAGATCCTCAAACACATACCTAAAAAGCCTTACATTAGCTTCCTTAACTAACCCAAGAAGCTGTCTCTTACAAAGCTCCCTACACTTGTCTTTCAATATCTTTAACGAGGTTGCAAGTCAGGCGCATGGAAAACCATCGAATATGTCTTGCGGGTGTGTTGGAATCGGTCTCCTACCTTAGACTAGAGTTGCAATCGTAGGGATGTTTTTTGAATTATTAAATCTCTAGCATTTGATAAAACTTATGTTTGATGAAATGACACAAATATGGTAGCGATTGTGGTGGAGGAACTAATGGAGTGGGTGCTCGGCGAGAGGAGAAAAAGGATGGTAGAGGAGGAGGAAAGTCATGTGATGTAGTTGTGCATTGCTTCTTTAGTCGAGTTATTTATTCTATGTTTCCAAGTTTATTGGTGTGGTGTTTAGGGTATAGAGATGGTGGCAATGTGGTTAGTAGTGGCCTTAGGTTAAGTTCTATGCACACGGCCAGAGTTGGTGGTTTGGGGTTTTAGTGCTAGAATGAAAGTACGGGGACTGGTGGTAGCTAGTGGCATGTGTGGAGCAAAGTTGGGTGGTAGCACTGAGGGAGGTGATGGATGGTGGTAGGTTAAAGAGAGAGAGAGAGAGAGAGAGAGGTAAGTGAAAAAACAAAAGAAAAGAAAAATATGCCAAGTTGAAAGTAGGTTTCCATCTTCTAGGGCTATGAGTTTTCTACAGGATTTATGGATTTAGGGTTTTAGATTAGTGATAATTTATTGGTGATTTATATTTGCAAATTCTTTTAAGTCTCTCCTGTTAGTATGGTTTGGAAATTGGTCCACTGAGGAAGCAATATAAAGATGCCAAATGTTATTTTAGGAAGTGGGCACATCACAAGTTGACAAATCCCTTAACATATGTTACCTCGTCCTTAGTGTCCTCATTTCACAAGTTATTATTGTAGATAAGCAAATGGGTTAAAATTCCTCTTACAAGTGGATCTCAATGGAAAAAAATATTTTTTTAATATATATACCCCTATCATATTATATTGGGTCTAGCTAAAGGTATCGTGAATATAATATTTAAAAATTTTAGTTTTTTTTTTTGTCAAAATATTTTTTAGGTATAAAATTGTTGTATCGAAAAGTTTTAGATACCTTCAAAGAAATTAACTTGATCATATTATGTCTTCGATGCATTGCTCGGTGTGGCATATTAAATTCAGTGAAATTTTATGTATGTTTACACGATCATTCTGGTGAGTTATTAATTAGCTTATATTTACGAACAATTATAATCGAACTATCGAAATACATTTAACTCTTTTAATCATTTTTAATTATCAGACATGATTGGATGATGACCTTAACATTATCATGGATGGGATATAAAAATTCCTAAATCCATAAAACATTTGTTTAATGATGCCTAATTTCTTTTTATTAATCAATATTATTATTTGTTTATACCACTTTAATAGCATTCATTATCCTCTATAAAAAAATTACTAAAAAAATTTATTCTCTATTTAAATTTGATTCTAAAATTTTATCCTGATTTTCTTCCTATTATCATTTGAATTTGCCGAACATATTTATAGTAAGTGTTTTGAAATTAAAGAACAAGTAAATTATTCATAAAAAAGCAAGCACGTTTCTTAATGGACTTACAAATTTTACAATGTTTGCGCATTTTCAATGGTTGATTGGTTGACGTAGATAAGAGAACTGGGGAAGCACGATATCAGCCAATATCCTAACTGTTCCTATCATAATTTAACAAAGAATATAAGACCTTCTTTAAAATCTCGTAACTCTAATTACTCTCTCTCTTCTTCGCCTCTAGTAAGAAAACCCTTACTACTGTATATTTTGTTTTTATATTTTGCTTTTTTGCAGATTTCACTAATTGTTGGTTTGTGTGCAGCGAGATTAACTCACCACTTCGAGCTGGCTAAACTCTAAGAAATCACACACTTCTTTAGGAAAAATCTCAACACCTTTCTCTGTTTGTTTTCCCTTATTTATATTCTTTGATGGTATAGTTACATCAGTTGTAGATCTGTTAGATCTATTGTATTCTTACTTAGATCTACTACATGCAAGTCTATTATTTTGTTCCATGTACTATTATAATATACATCTAGTATATCTACTGTACAACGAAATCTCTAGTCCATGTTGGAGCTCCTTTAATCCTTGTATTGCGTCTTGTACCAATTTCCTCCTTGTCTTGAAAGACAACCTTGTCCTCAAGGTTGTAATGTTGATAGACCTCTTTAAATGTAGACTAGTCCTCCCATGTTGTGTCATATGGACATAAACCCTTCCACTGCACTAAAACCTAAGGTACAAATTCTGTATTTCAAATAATAGAAAGTGGTGTTGTTATGCCCAAAGAGTACCCTAAATACGATAGTCCACCATGCTAAATATTAAAGTTTAAATATGATAACCTTAGTCATCCCAAAAGATTCGATATCGGGTGTAAGCATACCTTCACGACAATAGAGGACCAAACTTTGAAACAATTATTCAAGAAGATATTCATAATAGCAATAAAGAATGAAAATTGTAACAAATGCATCTTAAATATAAAATATAGGGAGTTTTACAAATATGAAAGAGGCATTCATTTATCAAAATATATTAAGTCCATCATAGCCTAACTTTCATAATAAATATACCAGGAGTTTTACTTAGAAGTCTTAGTCTACTTCTAATCCTTGATTTCTTCCAAAAGCTCTTGAATCTAAAAGATAGTAATTGGAAGAAATAGTCTCGGGGGCTTCAGCCATAAGTACGAGTGCTGCAAAATGTATCTAAGCGGGGGTAAACTCATTTGCTTAATGAGAAATATTTCACAATAAAGTATTCATACAATTAATAATCAAACAAGTTATTTAGACAAGCATATGAAATGTAACAAACACGTGAGCATACAATATATATGATTTTTGAGAATCATAAATTGAATGGATTTACGCCCTCCACTTGGATTTAGGTGTTACAGGCCATATAGACCATTATGCAAATAAGATTTTTGTAGTTTATTCAAGGCACTATTAGCTGCTAAAATGTAATTTGTTTGGTGTCTACTCACCATTAAATTAATTTGGGTGACCATTGCCGTTATGTAGAGTTTTGAGCTCTACGGACCTCACTACTATGCCCTTGTCCTATCAAGTGTATAGTAATGAATGCAATGTGACTTACTACGTGTTTAGGCATGAATCGGTTTAATTAAGTACTCATGGTATAGTATTAAATATTTTAAGGGTGATCATAGAATTTGCAGATATATCATTACTATAATAAATCAAACATCGATTAAGGACAATTCCCACATCAATATAATTAACATTAATTCAATCATATGTATACAACACATGCACTTTCCCTTTTTATCCTTTCCTAATTTTAATGCCACTATTTTACAAGTAAATACATAAGTACGAAATGTAAGAAATAAACTTTCTTGGCCATTGTGGTATTCCACTAGTTAAAATAGTCATCTGGGTAGGAAAAATCACCTCTATGCCACCTAAACAAGAGAAATACCCAATGAGCATTTCATGAAAGTTCTACTTAAACTTACCGATTCTATTTTACTAAGTTCATCAACATTCGGATGGAGTGAAATTCGAACTTAAAATGGTCATAACTTGCTTATTTTAACTTGGAATTTCGCATATTATACGTGTTTTCTACCTACTCAAAAAATCTATCTACTTCTAAGGTTATTTTTATCATAAAAGATCATTTGGGTTACAAAAAGTCATGGTACAGAACTGACACGAAATTCCCAGCCTGTAAAACATACTTTTTCCAAGCTTTATATCAACAAAAAATCCCATAGCAATCATATATATATATATATATAGTTAAAAAAATCCTTTTTATACGTATATAAACTCACATTACATGCATGATTCAAGTGTTGTCCAAACTATGATTTTTTATAAAACAATCTCTTTTTTGGAATTTGAAGGTTGGAGTTTACTTTTTTCCTTTATAAGTTGTTGAAATGAAAACTAAGATTTTTAGTTTATTTTAAATAAGTACTTCTTATAATATAACTACCATTTTCTAGTTCTTAGTTTTTGGAAAAATAAACTTTTATATTGTTGAAAACTTGTTTCTTTAGGTTATTCAACATTATTACTCTTCTACGTGTTTTCTTGACTAGTAAGTTGATTTTTAACTTTAACATAGAAATTTGTCTAGTTCTTAGTGTTTATTAGAGTGTTAATATGGGTTCTTTTAAATAAGTTTTTGAGAAACTTATTTAACAAAGAATTATCAACCTTAAGATTTAATAATAATGATAAGCTTATTTTTAGTGTTTTGAAAAAGAGAGTAAATGAACTACTTACTATGCCTTGGAAAAATTTCATATATGTCACTTAAAAATCTAGGTCGAATTCATTCAAACTCTTAAAAAGGAAACTTTTCCTAAGTGCTAATATTACTTTTGTCAAGAGTTTAATCTTTAATTTTAATAAAAGAAAGGAACTTTTTTTATTTAGGCAACAACATTATTGTTTTGCATGAATATGAGTATACGACCATATTATATAACAATCGAATAATAACTTATATGAAAAATAAAAGATGTAGCAAATTAAATAAGCAAAAGAACATATAAATAAGGTCAAGTGTTGGAAGTCTTAGCTTGTATTAAGGCTTTTGGACTGGAGAAAGACTAGTCCCATAAAAGACAAGAAAAGAAAAGAAACGAAAGGAAAATTTTTTTTATTATTATTTGATAAGTTTAAGTATAAGACTAGAAAGACTAATCTTAAAAAAATTGCATGAGCATAAATAAAAATTATATTAGTAAGTTTATATGCTCTAGAATATATATACATAAATATACTTACTAATATATAAAAGTTAGATTAGGAGCAAATAATAAAACATAATAATATAACAATAATAAAAATAACATTTGAACATTGTTAAATAAGACATAAACATATAGTTGCTTTCATAATACTCATGGATTTAGGAAACATATACTATGATCATGTCATGTTAACATGAACATGAAGAAGATATTAAATTTTTACCTAAGATAAGGAAGTGGTTGGTAGAAGAAAATGGATGATGTTATAGGAAAATAGTAATGGTATGGAAAAAAAGAGACAGTTGGGAAGAAATTTTAGAGAGAATATTTTAGGAGTGATTTGAGAGAGTTTGTTATAGTAAATAAGTGTGTGAAAGAAATTGAGGGAAGGATATTTATAGATAAATGTGGAGCGGATTTAGTGTGAATATAATAAATTAAAAAAAGAAAAAAAAAAATAGAGGTGGAGAGAGGGGATGTCAGCCATGTGTGTAGAGCGGGGAGAAATTGATTTATTTTGTTGTTTTATAATGAAAAGTAATGATTGTAAGGTATGATGTGAATAAAGTTTTATGGGAAATGTAAATTGTAAGAGATAGGTATGGTAGAGTGTAAGAAAAAGTAGTAAGAAAAAGTAAAGGTAGATGAATAATAGTGAATAGTGTGAAATAGTAACATGAATAGTAGACAAGATAAATCAATATCGGTAGTAAAGAAAATACAGGTAAACAAGCTATATCTGATATTTTTAGATACCGAAAAATTCTAAAACTGGTATTTTTGGAATCCTTATATTATTATAAGTTTAACGGTGTTATTAGAATGTTTTTATCATTTGGTGTACTAGGATACAATTTTCGAAATCTGTTTTCCTTCGATTGAAAGAAAAGAATTTTCAACAAATATGATATTTTAAGCTTCACTATATTATTATGATTAACTCAATTTTATTGTTTGAGGGTTTAGAGTGCGAGATTGCTGGATTTAGATTCACTAGGGTTTATTATAGATTTGTTGACTTAAAAGTTTCCGGTTGACTTTCGGTTATAGGATTTAAGCATAAAACGTAACATAAAATCTAGGGGTTTACAGGTGTCAACAATAGACATCCATCCATACTTTCCTCAGGTAATTACAAAGGAGGAATAGAATTTCCATGTGCCTTCTTTAGAACTGAAACATGAAAAACATTATGAATAACATGCATGAGAAGGTAAAATAAGTTCATATGCACATTGTCCAATCTTCTTAGAATTAACAAAAGGCCTATAGAATTTCTTAGACAGCTTATGATCCTTGCGTCCAGTTAATGGTAACTGTTTAAATGGATAGAGTTTAACGTAAACTTTGTCTCCTACATCAAATGATACATCAGTTGGATGTTGATCAACTAATGTCTTCATTCTGTTTTGAGCTTTAATAAGATTCTAATGCAGAAGCTTAAGCAGTTGAGTCTAAAGATCTTTTTCTACTACATCCACAGATGAAGTTCCGCCAATATAATATGGAATTACTGGTGGACTTCTGCCATATACAATTTGAAAGGGGGTAATAATCAGAACCTTCATGATATGAAGTATTATATGCATATTCTTCCCATGCTATAAAATTCACCTACTGGTTAGGATAATCCATAACAAAACAACAAAAATATTGTTAAATCATCCGATTGAGAACCTCGGTTTGTCCGTCTATTTGTGGATGGTAGGATGAGCTCATATATAATATAGTACCACTCAATCTGAATAGTTCTTGAAAAATTTACTCATGAAAATTGAGACTCTATTAGAAACTATTGATTTCGGAAATCCATGTAACTTAATCACCATTGTCATGAACAGATTAGGAACTTGGTGGCTGTAAAATTGGAATCCAAAGGCCCTAAATGACAATATTTGGATAGCCTATCTACACTATAAAAAAAAAAATAGTAAAAACCTTTGAAGTAGGAAGACATGTAACAAAGTCCATAGATATGTCTTCCCAAATCCTATTAGGAATAGGCAAAGGGGATAATAATCCTAAAGGATCTTGTGCCTTATAGTTCACTTGTTAGCATGTAGTACAACTTTTAATAAAATCAATCACTATCTTCTTCATTCCGTGCCAATAAAACTGAGAAACCAGTTTCTCATATGTCTTCATGATACCAAAGTGCCTTGCTATGGGTATAGAATGAAACTTAGTCAACAGTTTAGGTATCAACATAGATTGAGGCACTAAAAAAAGTCTGTCCCTATGAAAGAGTATTCTATTCTTCTGTTCAATCTTCTGTTAAGATGGAGTTTCTTTCTACAATTTGGTAATAACCTCAAAAAGCTGGTAGCTACTGATATTCTTTCTGTAGTTGTGCAAATTCAAATTGAGGGATTGAAAGTGAAAACATGAGTACATCCTTATGTTACCTGGACAAAGCATCAACTACTACATTATCCGCTCCTTTTTTATACAGCACAGTATAATCATACACTAGCAGCTTTGTCATATACTTTTGCTGGTTCGGTGTTTGAATCACTCGTGTAAGTAATTCTTTAAGACTCTAATGATCATTCTTAATGATGAATTTAGTGCCAAAAAATAATGTCTTCATTTTCAAATGGCTTCGACAATAGCATATAACTCTCTCACATATGTTGAAGCTTTAATAAAATGCTTTGGAAGTTTTTTACTAAAATATGCTATTGGATGATTTAATTGGAGCAATACTACCCCTATACCTGATCCTGTAGAATCAAAAGCAACTACAGACTCTTGTTCAAATTTAGATAAAGCTAGTACTGGTGTAGTACTTAATGTTGTTGCTGTTTTAGGCTTTTCAAAAGCCCCTTGAGTTATATCATTTCAATGAAACTGATCTTTCTTCAACAGGTCTGCCAATGGTGCAGCTATGGATGCATAGCTTTACACAAATCTCCTATAATATCCCAATAGACCCAAAAAAACCTCTCAACTGCTTTATAGAAGTGGGTAAAGGCCATTCTTCAATAGCTCTGATATTAGCCAAATCAGGTCGAACTTCATTATGTGATACCACGTGACCCAAGTATTCAATCTTGTCCTTAGCAAATGAACACTTATTTTGTTTCAAAAAGAAATTATTGTCTTGTAATGTTTGAAAAGCAATAGTTAGATGCTCGAAATGGCTTTCAAGTGACTGACTATAGACTAAAATGTCATAAAAAAAGATAATAACAGATTTCCTCAAATATTTTTGAAACATAGTATTCATGATGGCTTGAAAGGTCGAAGGAGCATTACTCAACCCAAAAGGCATGACTAATAATTCATGGTGCGCTTCGTGAGTCCTAAATATTGTTTTTTCTACATCATTTTGTGCCATCCTAATTTAATGGTAACCAACTCTGAGATCTAATTTGAAAAATAAAGTAGCTCCTCTTAATTCATTCAATAACTCATCTACTGTCAAAATTGGAAAGTTGTCCCTAATAGTTACCTGATTTAAAGCTTGTAAATCAATTCAAAATCGCTATGACCCATCCTTTTTCTTAACCAATAAAACTGGTGAAGAAAATGGGCTTGTGCTCCTTTGAATTATCCCTTGAGACAACATATCTTGGGCTTGTTTCTCAATCTTCGATTTCTAGAAATGTGGATATCGATACGCCTTACCTTTATTGATAAGGTATTGGGATACAAATGAATTTGATGCTGTAAATCATGTAATGGCGGTAGTGATGTGGGAGCCTCAAATACTTTATGGACTTTACCCAATAGTGATGTAATAACATCATTGCTGGTGGATTCCTCTACTGAATGATATTCTCTTGTCTGAGCCACAAGATGAAAAAATTGAGCAATAGCATCAGTATTGACTAATCTCTCCAACTGATGATGCGAAATCTATTGCATCTGTTCATTTGCATCCCTTACCAATGTAATTAATTGAACGTTGAAACTAAATTCCATGATTAACTTAGAATAATCAACTGTAGTTAGACCTAACTTATTAAGCCGTTGTACGCCTAACACTACTTCAACCCCTTTAAATAGAAAGAAGATAGGAATCCTCTAAAAAATTCCATTCTTAAATGAAAAGTGGAACTAATTTACAGAGTCCTTCACAAGTCAATGTATTTCCATTTCCAATGATAACTAAAAATTTTGAAGTTGGTCTAATTATCAAATTAAGATATTTGACTATTTTACTTTGTATGAAGTTGGAGTACTTCACTAACAACGACACCCTTTGACCATTAATACTACTAGAAAATTTCAACGTTCTAGGAAATATAGTACCTGTTATGGCATGATAACCGGTAGCTCCATTCTCAATATCCACTTCATTTACAATTTCGTCATTCACTGATTCTTCTTGCTCCATTTCATTCCCCTTTGGTTTTAACAGCAACATAAATTTTGCCTTACATTTATGGTTTCTACTATGTTTCTCATTGTAATGAAAATACAATCCTTCTTCTCTTCAATTGAATTTTTTGAGGTGTCATTTTCTTTATTGGCAATGTAGGATTTGCAGTGTTAGTGTTTGAATGAGAAGAATTTGATAAAAAATGTGGTTTTGAAAATGGAAGGGGTTGTGTGTATGGTTTAGTGTTTAGGTTTTGTGTATGGTTTTGAAATGACTATGGGTTTATGTTTGGTTGTTTGGAAAATGAAAGACTATCAAGAAATTTACTCTCATGCATCTTAGTCGATGCCACTGCTTGCATGAAATCTTTGTGTTTATAAATTTGTATTTCTTATTTAATATGGGTTTTAAGATCTGATATAAAGCAACTGAGAAGAAAAGTCTCTAGTAATCCTACTATTTTAGTTGATAAAGCTTTGAACTTTGATTGGTATTCTTCTACTGATTTAGTTTATGTTAATTTGCATAATATGCCTTCAATGTCTTCATATTCTAATGGTCCAAAACGACGAGAAATTGCTTTCTTAAATTCTTCCCATAAGATCAATTGTTTGTTCAGGTACATCCATTTGTACTAGTCTTTGGCTTTGCCTTCACAAAAGAAGCTATGTAATTCTTTTTTCATTTGTCACTCCATGAAAATCGAAAAATTGATACGATGTAAAGATCCACTTAAGAGAGTCATTGCTATCAAACTTTGGCACTTGTAATTTGATCCCTTTGATCAATTCTTCACAATGATTGCATAGTTTTATAGAAAATGATGAATCACTATTATGAGGAGGTTGAGATGATTGAGAATTTTGATTCTGATTTTTCTCAAATTTGTCCACTCCTGAACTCAATTGTGTCAATGATTCTTGAAAGGCTATTGATGAATCCCTTAAAAATATCTATATCACTATGTTCTTGAGCTCTGGTCGAATGTGCCATGAGATCAATCAGAGCACCAAATTTTTCCTACCCTTAAAACTCACCAATTAACAAAGAATATAAAAGCTTCTTTTAACTCTCATAACCCTAATCGCTATCTCTCTCTTCTTCCCCTCTAGTAAGAAAGCCCTCTCTATTGTATATTCTATTTTTATATTTTGCTTTTTTGAAGATTTCACTAATCGTTATTTTGTTTTACGAGATTAATTCACCACTTCGAGTTGGCTAAACTCCAAGAAGTCACACACTTCTTCAGGGAAAATCTCGTTTCCCATTTCTGTTTGTTTTCGAGTAAATTACACTAGTGAATCATAACATTTGGAGGTAAGTTCATTTTGGATCATAGCATTTGGTAAACTCATTTTTGGTCATAACATGTAAGAGTAAGTTTATTTTGGATCATAATGTTTGGAAAAGTAATTCAATTCAAGTCACGGTAGACACAGTGTCACCTTCTCCTGTTGGCACATGTTACCTCCTATTAACACGTATGATCCTTCTCTTGTTGATATGTGTCCATCGTGACTTGGATTGAATTACTTTTTCAAATATTGTGACCCAAAACGAACTTACCCCCCAAACGTTGCGACCCAAGTTGAACTTTTATGAATGTTGTAACCCAAAATGAACTTGTCCCCATCTACTGTGTAATTTACACATTTTTTTTCCTTATTTATATTCTTTGATGGTCCAGTTACATTAGTTGTATATTTGTCATATATTTTGTATTCTTGCTTAGATCTACTACATACAAGTCTATTATTTTGTTCTATGTACTATTATACATCTAATATATCTATTGTACAATGAAATCTTTAGTCCATGTTGGAGCTCTTTTTATCCTTGCACTACGTCTCATATCACTAACAAACCCTCTTCATAGTTAAATCAGAATTTAGGAAAAGAACATTGAGTTGCAATAAAATTTTTGTTTATTGATCTAGTTTAGTATATCAATTTTTGTCGTGTGTGTTTGTATTATTTGACCTAGTCACATCATATTTTGAAAGACAATAAAGATCATAATATTATTGACTATGCTTTATTGAATACAATATTTAATTGTTCAAACTTTTAAGTTTAAAATTCAATAAACTAGATTAGGTGATATTTAATATTTAAAATTTCAAGTATAAAAGTAATTATACTTAAAGTTCATATCATCTTATTAACACTGTCCTTATTTAAAATATCCAATTAATAAAAAATGATTTATTTGATATCACACAGGCCATAAAAAAGTTGAGTTGTTGAAGAGCTGCTAGAGCTCAATCAATTTAAACTCAAGCTCGATTTATAAATGAGTTGAGTTCTTACTTAAAATAAAACTCATTTATCGAGCAAGTTCAAATTTCTGTTCAGACTCATGGGCCAATTTGTATAAACTTACGAGCTAGCTCATTTAAGATAAGAAGCATGATGATTTGATTTGTGAATTATATATATCATATGATATATAACTTAACACTTAAACTAATTTATATATAATGTATAATTATGCCTTTTTTCATCCCTAATTCATCTTTTTATTTATATATTTATTTATTTTTATGTTATAGGTTTAATTTTATCTCATATTTTAAGGTTACAAACAAATCAAATTACTTTTAATTTATTCAAATTCGACTTGCTTTGAGCCCGATTTATTAATAAGCTTAGTTCGAGTTAACATAAAACTCACTTACCTAGAAAAATTGAATTTAAATCTATAAATCTTACTCTCGACAAAGTTTCTATATAACTTTGATAATTTTTTTAACTAAGTAAAACTGGAGTTTATAAAAGTTTCGGTTTTAATTTACATGTTAGCTTAAACAAGAAAAATAAGGATATCTCCTTTTTGGTTTTGCAAAATCCTTAATGAGGATGTTTTCCTCTGAAATAGTAAAGTAATTTATTTTCTTAAATTATAAATTTCCCTCAAGTTTAGTGACCTTTTTTTCATCTTTATTTGTATCTGTATTGAAACAATATATATAAATATATTTGATTTGCATCTATATTTTATTTATATTTGATATTTTTATGAGAACTATCAATTATTTTTTATTTATATTCATTTCTTGATAAATAATTCATAAAAAAAAGTGTTTGCCATTTATCTCAAAATTATAGGCAGACGAGTTGTTCTGACTGAATAATTCGAGTCGTTCCTACATGATATTGAGCCGAAGCAAATTTGGCGGCATTGCACTTGATGACAACGTGAAACTTTTTCGGCTTTATCATTTTATAATTATAGACTGTAATTATAACATAACCACCTAACAATCAATTTCAAACTTCTTTTAGATTAAATAATTAAATTAAAAAACCAAACCAACACTCCTCATCATTGAAAAAAATTAGGTTGTAACTGAATTGAGTGTCCTGCTGGTGTGGGCTTTTCTCTTACTGTGATAAGATTAGACCTTTGTTAAGATCGAGAACCAATCCGATCCAATCTTACATGGATTTATCAATTCATAGGTGCAACTTTTAGATATGAAACTAGACCTATTGAGGTGTTTCTAGACCCCGGGTCTACGGGGCTAGTCCTCAATCCGTGACCTATGGTATTTTACTTCCATTTTTTTATAATTTAAAATTAAAATTAATTTTAAACTCCAAGCCTAAAGGCATATAATCTTTAGCCCATTTTAGGACATAGTTGTTTTGAAGAAAACCATTTATTGATTCAAAACTTTTTCTTTTTAAAAAGCTTTTATGAAAAGTAACATATTATTAAATATTTGGTTAATTTTATGATAATAGATTTTTTGTTTTGTATAATTTTAAGGCGACTCATATATAATAAGTATAAAAAATTGAAAAATACATATTTTGTAATGACAAACAAATCTTTTTAAACGAAAAGTATAAAAAAAATTAATAATAAATGTTTGGTAGATGGAGCTCGTAAATAGATGGAAAAATAAGTTATGTTTTTATAGTTTGTAATTTATTTTTCCAATGTTTTCCATGATAAGGAAAAATAATTTTCAATAATTATATCATTTTTTTCTTTAAACAAATATGAGAAAATGAAGATATTTTCCTAAAAAACATTTTATTAAAACAAATAGGCCTTATTAAAAAGCTTATCAATGATGTGTATTTATTAATAATTTAATATACAACAAACTTGTAGTATCAATAATGTGGGATTGCAAGATTTTAAGGAAAATTTACAGGCAAGAACTAATCCTACACTCTTCCTCTTGATAGAAGTATATATAAATCAATGGATAAGCATGTAGGACGTATTTATTTGTTATGTTGTTAATATGAACAAATGAAACTTTGCATATACTATTTATTTATGTATTATTCATATAGAAAAAGTTTAAATTTTAAATATCATTTACCTATATCATCCTTTGTTTTTATATTTTTCCCTCATCTTTTTTTTATTTTAAGTGAGGACCTGCCACATAAGATGGCTAATGGGTTGAGATGCACTAATGGTGGATCAATTTAGGTTTTAGATCAAGCCAATCCTTACTAAAATATATGTAGGGTGTTAAAAATGAAATTTCTCTATTTCAAAATAATGTCCAAATTTATACCTTACGAAGTATGTTCTATCACGTAATATACCTACGATATAAGGATTTTGCCTAGGTTCTATGTTCTTGTGTAATATACCTCTAAGTTAATGTGACGAATGGTACTTGAATTTTGACAAAATATATAATTAGGCACATGAACTTTGAAATTGATTGATTTAGTACTTGAAATAACTAAAGTGCACGCCAACATTACCTTCATCAAGTTCTTTGAGATACCAAATTGACAAATTTTATAATTTAGGTACCTAATTACATATTTTACTAAAGTTTAGATACTATTCTTAACATCATCTCTATACCTCCAATCACACATTAGAGTCATCAAAGTATATTTATGACGATTAGGTAGATTTTTATAAGCATTTGTTCATGTGGACCTTAGTATGGGTCGAGATTTAGCCAAACCCAACCTACATCTATAACTAAGAATCAAAACTACATCTATCATACGTGGGCCTGGGCAGGTCTTGAACTTACAGGATCCACGAGCCAAATCATAGACCCATGACCTACTAAACAATCTTTTTTCTAAAGTTAAAACTATTACTAAAAAATTGTAACAAAAGGTTATAAATCTTAAATTTAAAATATAAGTTAGACTTATAATAGTTTTAACCCATTTTCTTAAAGAATTATTAAGGATGTGTATATATTTATACACATTCAACTTTAGTTGTGACATCAATAATATGAGACTACAAAAAACTCTAGAGGCTAAAAAGAAGAACTCAAAGATAAAATGCCAACCTTAAATTGTTAAATAATGAAATTTTCCTTTTTCAATAAAAATTTATATAAACCAAACTAGACATACTTTTAAGATACATCTATTTCTTGTATCATTCAGAATAACACATTAAATGTTATGAAAGTAAAATATTTACTTTTTATACGAAAATAGTTTAAACTTCGAATGTCATTTACTAGTATGTTCTTATCTTTATCTTTCCTTTTCTTTTTAAATTTATTTTCTTTCATCTACAATTGCTTCTTTACTATTATTATATTTTATTATAGGCATGACTCAGTTGGATGTTAAGTGTGGCTTATTGTCCTCTCTATTAAACTATGTTTTTTCTCTAGAGTATTTAAACTCTTGATGTCTCTCTCTTTCGTTTGCCTATTAGACGAGTCTAAAACCTTAGCTTTTACTCTCGTGTTTATGTGTTTAATCTCTTTATAATGCTGCTAATCTCTATTCTATTTTACATATTTTGAAAAGAAGGTGATTATGGCACATTTGAGTCTGCTAAGTGGCTTTAGAGAACATTATTTGAGATGCAATCGATCAATCCCTTTTGTTTTTCCCTTTCTTGTATTTATAGTGAGATGTTTTAGAGATTACAATTTACAACTAGCATCTATTGTTTACAACTGACTTCATTTGTTTTGCTAGTTTTATTTGTTAATATGTTACATTACATACCGTAATTTCTAAACCAACTAGGCATCTGTCTTCCATGTATATTCTTGTGGTTTGTAACGATTGTCACCTTACCTTTAAAAATAACGTTGTCCTCAAGGTTGAAACTAAGATAAAGAGAACAAATAATGTCCAAATCTTTCTAACTAAAGTCTTTTCTGGCACCCTTGGCCATTGAGTTAAATTTTGACACACCTTCTGATCTTGACACATAATAACTTTAGAGTCCACCACACATAGAGGCACTAATAAAGGATGATTGTAGAAAGAATTAGGTGATAGATAAAGTGAGGGCAAAATATCTTATAAGCATGTTTTAGACACAAGACATGAAAAACATTATGAATACGAGAGGAAGGAGGCAACTATAGCTCATAAGTTGATGACCCAATCTTCTTCAAAACTTTAATGGTCCATAATAATGCTTAGTAAGTTTATGAAACCCTCCTGCCAATTACAAAAACCAAATTCTCTTCTTAAAACATAACATTCGAATGATGTTGATTTATTTGCTATTTCATCCAAACTTAAGCTTTAAACAAATAAGCTTTGAAGGTTCGTAACAACTTGATAATTAAATCAAAATCCACTATCTCCAAATTTATTAGGCCTCAAATATACATGGAAATAGTCTATGGTATCCCACCATAAACCAGCTTAAAGGCTGTTGCTTTGGCTCCTTCATGAAATGAAATAATATTATAGGCGAATTAAATCTAAGGTAATATTTTACCTAATCCTCAAGTCTATCCATAAGAAAGCTCCTCAAATATTTTTACAAACTCTATTAAGCACCTTCATTTAGCCATCACTGTAGGGATGGTAAGTACTACCAATGCAAAATTTTTTTCCACTAAACTTGAAAAGCTTTTGCCAAAATTTGTTAACAAAAATAGCATCCTTGTTTGAAACAATAGTTCTTAGAAAACCATGTAATTTAATTACAATGTCCAAAAATAATTGAACCACTTATGTTGCATTGTAGTGAGTTCCCAATGGTCCCAAGTGATAGTACTTGGTAACCTACCAACCACTACTAAAATAACAAAGAAACCTTGAGAAAAAGGTAATGATGTAATAAAATCCATTGAAACTTCTTCCAAATTTGCTTTGGTATAAACAATGGTGCCAGTAACCCTGTAGGACTCTTAGTAGCATACTTAGCTTTTTGACAAACCAAGTAACCTCTAACATATAACTCCACAACTCGTTTCATCCCTTCCCGGTAAAACTAAGCAATTAGATGCTTGTATGTCTTCAAAATACTAAATTGTTCTACAATTGGAATAGAATGAAATTTATGAAGGAGTCCCTAAATCAATCTTGAAGTAGGAACAATGGGTAATTTTTGCCCTAGATATAATAAACTACTCTTCAATTTTAAATTCCACTTCAATTGTTTCCCTTCTCTTAATTGAGAAGGAGCTCAACAAATGCTGGTTGAAGATACTCATTCTTTAAGTCCTCTATAAAAGAAAATATGGCATAGAAATTGCCATATAAGAATATGTATTCTCAGGTTGCTGGGGCATCAGCTACAACATTCTCTTTACCCTGACTTATAGACAATTGTATAATCATACCCTATTATTTTTTTTCAAGTTTTTAAGATACTTGGTTTTGATATAATTGAGAAAGCAATTCTTTCAAACTATGATGATTAGTTATAATAATGAAATTTGATACCAAAAGATATCGTTGCCATTTTTTGATTGCTTTAACCACAACATGTAAATCTTTGACATATGCAAGAACTTTAATCAAATCATTTGGTAGCTTATTACTAAAATAAAAAATAGGTTGATTGTCTTGTAAAAGGACAACACCTATATTAATTCCTGATCCATCAGTTTCAACAACACATTGTCTGTGAAAATCTGGCAAAATTGAAATAAGAATAATAAAAAAGCCATTTTGAAGGATTCAAAAGATTTAGAAGCTCCATCTGACCACTTAAATGAATCCTCATCAATAAATTAGTTAGTAGGTTAGCTAGTAATTGAAGCGTAAACATGAATAAACCTCCTATTATAGCAAATAAACCCAACTACGCTTGCAACTGTGTCATTGATGTTAGAGTGCGCCAAGCTTTAATTGTTTCAACCTTGACTCAATTTTAGTTGAACACCTTCATCTGAGAAATACATGCTAGCTAAATGCATATTTCGATTTTTTAAGAAACATAGTGTTATGTGACAAAATATGTGACACTTTCTCAAAATGTGCTAAATGCAACTCCAAAGTCTTTTTATAATTAAGGTTTAAAAATATGGTATCCTACCCAAGATCCAGTTTAGAAAAGATTGTTACGCCATGTAATTCATCCAGTGACTCCTCTATAGTGGGTATAGAAAATCCATCCTTAATGGTAGTTTGATTAAGAGCTCCATAATCAATGAAAAGGCATCATGATCCATGTTATTTTTTAACTAATAAAATTGGGAATGAAAAAGTGCTAGTACTTTATTGAATCAAGCTTTGCCATAGCATGTCTTTCACTTATCTTTTAACCTCTTCTTTTTAAAAAATCAAGATACATGTAAGGCTTAGCATTGATGACAATACTTCATTAACTAAGTGGATTTTATGTTGAGTTTCTTTCTTTGGAGGCAATGATGAAGTTGACTAAAAAATGTTAGAAAGTTATCCCAACACTTCTTCTATGGAGGTGCTATAGATATTATTCAATGATTGTTCACCTATTTGAGCTAATAATTGGTAGCACCTCAATTGCTGAAGCAAAATGAATTGACTGGCGTTGTAGTAGACCTATTATGAGAAAAATGTCATCATCAAATTAATATAATCAGTGGCGACTAGACTTAACTCTTTAATCCACTGCACCCCTAAGACCATCTCAACAATTCATATATCCCAAATATATAAGGCATCCACAAACAAAAGCCTTGCATACTTACTATAATATTTTTACATTATCATTCACATTATAGCTTATGCCCATTCCTCAACATCACATTAAATCTAGATGATAATGTCACAATAAGACCTAAATGTTTGGCTATTCCACTTTGCAAGAAGTTATGTGCATTGGACAAATCTACTAACACTAATAAACTTCTTGAATCAACTATATCCTTTACAAATTCATCATTTTATGCATGACGTCTAATTACACAAGGCATTTCATTAACTTTTGTTTCCAAAAATTGTGCATTAGAATCATGCATATCATTATCATCCTTATCATCATTTATTTCATCAAAAACTAGCAAGAGAAATTTATCATTATAATTATGATTTTTGTTATATTTCTCATCAAAATTAAAGTATAATCCCTTTTCATATTGGCTTGCATTTCTTCTACAGTTAATTTCTTAATAGTTAAAGAATTACCAGATTGTATATTGAAAGAAACCAACATATTGCCTTTCTTTGTAATATTTGTTTGGGGTTTGGCAAATTGTAATTGAGTAGATTGTGCAAATGAAAAAAAAAATGCCATGAAGGGCTTAATGGTATCAACTTGGTCATTTATTTTATCTTCATGCATATGTGCCAACCAAATAGCATCTATTAAATCCTTTGGTTATGAAATATGAAATTCTCTTATTATTGCATGTTTCAACCCATAAATGAAACAATTCATTAAAAATTATTTTGACAATCCTATTGTCATATGGATAACACTTCAAATTGTGACAAATAGTGCACTATCGTTGATGTTGAGTCAGTTTAGCGATTGTTCTTTGAACATCCTCATACCTAGAGATGAACTAAGTCTTACTGTAGAAGCCTTTGTAAATTTGGTCTAAAAACTAAGTTGCTTATTTAGGCTGCATCCATTTAAATTAATCGAGAGCTTTACCTTTAATGCAAACGACCTAATTGTAATGCGCTGTTCATTTAGAATATCATGAAATGTAAAGAATCAATCAATTTTAAAAAGCTACCCTAATGCATCCATCCGTAGAAATTTCGGAATCTTTAATTTGATTCCCTTAAGTAAATTTTCAGAATTGATGGTACTTCTAGAAGATGATGAATCTTCCTTGTTGTGATTATTATGATTAATACTTGTTAGATTCAAATTTGACTCAATCTTTTCAAGCCTTGCATTTAACTGACTAAGATTCACTTGAATTGATAGTAATGCATTATGCAATGTATCCATATTCACTTACTGATTTTGTGAGTGTGTTTTTACTGCAATTTGTGAATGAAAGAGACTACTAGAATTTTTTATCCCCGCCTATTTTCCTCTTTACTAAACTATGTTGGTTCTCTAGAGTACATAAACATTCAATGTCTCTCCTTTTGTATGAACAAAAGATTCTTAGTCCTCTCTTCACTAGTATAGATGAGCTTGGACCCTATCTCTCACTCTCTATGTTTGCATATTTAATTTCTCTTTATGGTGTTGCTAATTTCTATTCTATTTTGCAGATATTGAAAGGAAGGTCAATATGACACATTTGAGTCCGCTAAGTGACTTTAGAGAACACTATTTAGGTTGTGATTGCTTGATTGCTTTTCTTATATTTATAGTTGATCTTTTGGATATTATAATTTACAACTACCATATTTTGTTTATAATTGAATTTAGTTATTTACTGGTTGTATTTATTGATTTGTTACACTACATACTGTGATCTCCAAACTAGACAAGCTTCTCCCTCTATTTTTATTCTCTTAGTTTATGAGATTGGATCCCCTGAGTCCACATATCTCATCTAAGACCTGACTTGGATTGGTGGACCTAGTTGGTCTTTGCTGGATCTAGAATTATCTTAATGAGATAGATCACTAGTTTGGACTTGTCAGTGGTGGGTCGGGTCACGGGTTAACCCTGAGTCTAACTAGGGTTTACATTTATGTTTCATGATTTTGAATGTTTTTCTCATTTCCTATAATTATCCAATAATAATTAAAAAAAAAGCATCACAAATATTCATTGAGTCAAAATTTGAAATATGATTAAAAATTGATTTCTAACTTATAAGGATCATGTTAGATAATTACCATCTATAATATCAAGTTGATAATTTATATACAATATCTATAAGATGATTAATAGTAGACTTGATTAACATAGTTTTATATACTTCTAATATCATCTTCTAGTTGGAAATGATAAATGATACAAACGCATGTGTTTAAATATTTTGTATAGCATATGAAGAAAAACTACGGTCTACATTACTTTTTATTTTGTTTTACTTGTATGTTGCCAACATAAAAAATTATCATATAATATAGTATGTGTTTGAAGATAAGTAATATGTTGACTTATGTTATAGTATTTTGTCTCGTGTAATGCCTTAAACATAAAGACACTTACAACTTGCCATGTGTCCTATAAAAAATGGGCACGCAAAGGCTCAAAACCTGCTAATAACCACAATAAAAGCCATTTAATATCACCAAAAAACGTATATTAAAGACTCCATGTCCACAAACATGACATAATTTCTCCACTTACAATCACACCAAACACTCTTAATTCTACACAACATTAACAAAGATGGCTCATATATCCATCTAAATGCACACTATTACAAACCAACAAGTGGGTCTATGGCTTATCACATTGTCTGAACACAAGAACAACTATAATATAACATAATAGAAGTCTTAATCTCTTATAGTTTAACAAGCCACTACTAGTTGTCAACTAGGTAATCTTCACCACTAATGTCTTCTGCATAGTCCACTATGACATCATATCAAGCTATGTCAAAAGCTAAAGGAGTTTCACTGTACCTAAAAAAGAAGAAGAGTGAATTGGAGCCAATACGTTATAACAACAAACACATGTGTATAAACAAACAATGGCAAACCCACATGCATCATCATCATATAAATGTAACAAGCAACCATTTAATTATCTGTATCTTTAGTCTAACATCCAATAAAGGGACAACTCAGTATCTGACAAACACATAAATATTTACATATATATATTGGTTATTAGGTCGTGTTCTTTAAAGTCCCATTTTCGTCAAGAATATAGATAAAAACATGATATAATAGGAAAAGTTGTTTATAGGATGTAGACCTCGAAATTTCACATATCAACAATATAGAGAGAAACATGACTTAATAAAGAAGGTTGTGTATAGGTCTTGGACCTCCAAAAATCCTCCACTCATGAAATTTTATGGTTTTTCTTTCCAAAACATATCTTCACTTCTTATATATTGTAAACACTTTCATAAACGCATTCTTAACCTTGAAATCAACCCAACACACACGACATCTATGCTAATGCATCCAAGAATCATGAAGACTTAAAATAGACAAAACTACATTACCTTTTGAATTTCCTTAAGTTTTCCATTCCCAAATTTGCAAATTCCTGCTTTCTAGACGGTTTTCGGAAAAGACCTTTTGTTAAACAAAATGCTTTTGCATAAGATACTATCATTATATCTAGTTTGGCTTGAAAAGAGACGAAAAGAAGTAGTAAGATTTTACTTATCGTGAAGATCTCGAAAAATTCTTAAAGACTTGAAATCTCTCATTTGAAGAAGGGGAAACCATTTTTGTAGGATTTGTATGAATGGGAATAGGTAATTTATCAAGGAAATTATTTAATGGTAGATATATATGTTGGAAAACCAATGTATCTTTTAAATTCCTATATAATTGACCTTTATGCCCCTAGTTAATATTCCTAGAATTACCTTCCTAACCTTGTATATGATTTATTCATTTCAAGTATTTCATTTTGCATATAAAGAAAAACTATTGTGTGCTTTTATTTTTATTGAAATACCTTGGAATATGTTTGATCATCAAGGGTAACATAATAAGTAAACTAAAAGATATCATTTCAATTTATATCTCCATAACCTTTTCCTCTCCCTTTATGTAAATCTTCATTAAAATGTACCTTTAATTTGTTAGTGATTCAAAATAACTCACAATTCCTTTAAATTTAAGATACTCTAAAACCTTTTGAGAATTATGAAGGGAAAAGAGATCTTTGAATTGTTTTTCAACAACTTTATAAAGGATAACTTTATAACACTTCTTGATAGGAATCATTGATAAAGTATTCAAGATATTACAAGTAACAAGTTCATGAAATATATTATCCATTGTTAGAGAATCTTTCGTAGAATGAAGTAAAAAAAACAAGCCATTTGGAGGGAAACCAAGGAATTTGATAGAATTGGCATTAGTTCTTAGAAGTTAAGAGTTTTTGATAATGAGAACTAAATGTCATGAACAAATTGCTAATGGCCTTGTGGCTTAGTGATATCTCCTTAGTCTACCATGTGAGAGGTCTTAAGTTCAAATCCCCTCTTCTATATTGTAATTAAATAACAAAAATTGTCATAAACAAATTACTCATAAAAAATGGATTTGTAATTTTGTTTTCAAGAATTGACTAAAAAAAATAATGATATTAAACGGTAACAAGATGATAAACACTATTAAGATCTATGCGTTAAGGTAAGAAACTTTCTCTTAATCTCCTACAGATCTTTTTGTAGATTGCTATGAAGAATTAAGAATCTATGATGACATATATGATTTTATGAAACAAGATTATATTATTAGAACTTAAGATATATGCAAATTTGAACGAAAATCAAAGAAGAAACCAAAACTATCTCCTATGTTGATCTAAATGTTGAAAATTGTGATTAGTTTTAATATAATAAGGTATAATTTCTTATAAAGTTAGCAAAAAGCAAGTTAACAAATTAATTAAAAAACAAAATGTAAAGATTGGATTTTTGTGGAAAAATTAGAAGTAGAGCTTCAAAGTATGTCAGATTGATACCAAAAGGACCTTGAACCAATTGGTGTAATGGAATGTGATCAAAGAAGACTACTGAGTTACGACAGCCGATTAACGGTCGACTACGAGTTTAACTCAATTTCCCATTTGATAATTTTGAATGTTGATTGGTCTATAAGTGCATGTGATTCTTATAAAATTCAATGGTTCAAAAAATAAAGAAAAATCAAAGTTATAATGCAAAAGAAATAGAAATTTGATAATGTAATTTTTCAACGATTTGTTTCCAATAGGAGGGTGAGGATGGGGGCTATAGAAATGCTGGAAGAAATCATGAAGGTCTCAATGCATTTTGTTTTGAGTCTAAGCCATGGAGTTAAAGCCTTGGTTGATACTAACCCTAAAAGTTTGATGTCAAAGTTGAAACTAATCATACAAGTTAGCTAATTGGGTGAAAGATGGAGAGACTTGGTAATTTCCGTTAGAAGTGTCCATGTTTTCCGCATTTGAACCATTTGAACTGCCTTTATCCCCATGACTACCATCACCACCAACACCATTAGAACCATCATCACTATCATCATCATCACCGCCTCCAAGATCCTCAGTATCAAAATCATGATCCATAACAATACTAGAAACTAGTGAAAGGGGTTCCTTGCAGTCATGCCCACACCCTACTATAGACTTCCAATCCTTTTTAGTGAGGTGACCCCTGGTGAAGTCTTTAGAAGAGACAAATGAGAGGAGAATGCGAATTGCACTCCTTTCCTTTGAATCAACAAAGTAATAAGCCTATTATGGTGCATAATGCCCATGATCCATAGATTAGTAAAAGTGGTGTTGCAATGGGACTAACTTAAGGAACATAATTGAGACACAAATATAAATGAAGGACATAAGGAGCCCAAGGTATTCTTTTATCTTTCAAAGTATCTTCAAGTCTTCAAACCCTATTTTCAACATTAGCCACATTAGAAACATTTTCATAGAATGTGTCCCATGAAAATCAGTCATTAAAGGCCTCCCTTAGCTAGAACATTTATCAAATTACATATATCTTCAAGGGTGATTTAAATCTCTCTCCCATATACATAAGTCCATCACCAATGCCTAATTTTATCATCCAACCTAACGTAATGCCAAGATTGCCAAACTTATTGTTCCAATAAGTCAAATCACAGTACTTAATAGCGTGATAATTGACAATCTTAGGGAAATTTATGGGAGCAAAGATCATTTTTAGCATCAACCCATGCATGTCCTTAAAGTTAAAGTAGTTGATTACCTCATCAGTAAAATATTGCCCAAGATCAATGGGAAGCTTCTCCTATGTGGCAAACCTATTCGAGTGCACCTTTGAAGGAAAAAGATGGGCATCAAATCGAGAGGAGCTTGACTTGTCATTTCTAGCACATTTGGTGCATGCCCCATAAGATCAAAATGATGCCACCGAACAAGGAAGGAAGGTTGAGTGGAGGAAGGGTATAGGTTATGGATTGCAGGTGAATATGTGTAGCTAGATTTTAGAGATGGAGGAGAGAGAAGGATGGTGATGAAGAGGAGATTGGAGATGAAAACAAGGTGGGTTTAGTAGTGAAAGATGTGATTTTGGTGTAGAAGGTGTGAGATTTAAGATGAAAAGAAAGGGGTTTTGGAGAGTGGGGGTCAAATGAAAGTGAGAGGAGTGAAGAATGAGAGAGGAGATAGAAGGTGCAAGGCACGACCCAATTCTAATTCTGAAGAAATTGCATGTAGCTAGAATAGGAGGTTCTCCCCTACTAAAATGTCCGTGTAGTGCTTGACCATCTCTGATAGCATTGTTGATTGTTGTTTAGAATGGTGAGCCAACCTTCTCTTCATTGATTTTACTAGGTTTGTTTTGAGCCCATGCACCCCATTAGGAGTTCCCTTTTGACTTAAACTTATGTATTTTTTAGGAGGCTCAACTATTTCAATTGGATTCAGCCTGTCATGGCCTTATCAAGAGAGCAACATCAGTTGTCAACTAGTTTATTCACAAAAGGTTAGACCTGCCTTTAGAGTTAACCCATTCCTTGAATAAACCACCTTCCTGATGCTACTAGCACTATGCATCCAATTTCAACATTTCCACCTGCCTTCAACTCTAGGACTATGACATTCTTCCCTGCCTCAAGTTTTTACGCCTTTGTCATGAGGCAAATCTGCTGCCACTACCCACTCTTTTAATATCACTAACCCTTCTCTGCCCGTTGTCAACCCTATTTGAGATCATCTCACCAAGACTTTGAGCTTCCATAGGAATCCTCTCGCTCTTACCCATTCCTTTTTCCTTCGAGATTGCCTTTTATTGAGTTTTCTAACCAAAGTGTTTATTTAGTAAATGTTAAAAGACCCTTATTATTCACATTATTTTGATATTATATTCTATAGATTACATGTAAAATGTCAATTGTTTGAAATGTCAATTTCAGAAATAAAGGAAGATATTGAGCCTAACGAAGGCATTTAGATGACTTAGAGGAGATCTTAATAAAGAAATGGCAAAGTGACGACTTATAACATACATGAACTTTCTACACTGCACAAGCACAAGCTGTGCAGAATACTATTATAGAAGGTGAAAAGTGACCAGCAAGCGATTCTAAAGTACATAAGTAAGCTACACAAGTTACACATCATTCTTATGTAGAAGCTAGAAAGTGATCAAAAGCATTTTATATTGTACACAACGACCCTACATGGGCTGATCTCGGGTCGTGCAGACCTAGAAATTTCATCGTTTCGCCAATTTCTATCCTATATAGGCTTGGATCACGGCCGTGTAGGATGGTCGTATAGGAGTTATTTCACCGTTTTCTATAAATAGTGGCCTTTGGTGATCTTTTAGTATGTGCACCATTATTCCTAGGAACCCTAGAGAGAAAATTACGAGCTTCAAGAGAAGAAGTGCAAGGGCATCACTGAAGATCACAAAACTTTGTTTAAGGGAATTATTTTCCATCATGTTTGCTTTCTATTCTTCTAGATTTCATGTTATGATTATAAAATCCATGGAGTACATTTGTTTACCTTAAGTCTTGTGAAACCCTAGATTTATGTGCTAAATCTATTTTTTTCTTTTTTTAACCAGTCATGTGCTAAATCTGTTTGATTAATGAAAGTTTATGTTCCTAAGTCTATTTATGCATCCTTTTATTGTTTTGTGATTAATTTGTGGCCAAAATTGATTGCATGTTTGATTTCTTTTAGATAGAAAGAGATTTCATCTGATAGAATAGATCTACATGAATAAAGAAGTTTGAATGTGGATCTAAACGTAGATTGCATGAACTTTCTACACAAAGATTGAATCTTTGTTAAGAATCTTGAACAATAATGCAATTCTATATATCATTAAGCATGAAAGACATTTTCATTAATCATGCAGGGTTAAAATTCAATTATCTTGAAAGAGAAGTTGATTAAATTAAGAATTCCCGTAGTTCAAGATATAAATGATTCATTAATCAATTCTTTATTATAAGAAATTAGGGTTTGGGACAGATCAAGATAAGGGGTATCATTTTGTGATTGTATTATCTTAAGAAGGCACATAATTAACTATTAGAGTTATTACTTAGATAAGTAGTAGTTATAATATCATCTCAATTATTAGGTTAAATAGTAGAGAAATAGTAATGCTAGTACTTGATATCTAAATCATAAAGGACGACATCCATAGTAGTTCTATTTTGCAATTGATAGGTGTGCTGCTTTAGAGTTTGTTGTAGAATTTCTATTAGGTTTTATCGTTTATTATTTGATATGACTAATACGCTCTCATAATTGCTCAATAAATTTCATTATCATATTCTTACTTTAACCCCCATCTGTAACACAATTGCCCTATAGAAACAATGTCCTCCTTTTGGTGGCCCTTCCTTTTGAGTTTCATCGACACAAGATATATTAACAACAAGATGAGGGTATATTCTTTTTTCAATCACGACTCATGACATAGCTGCCCTCTGACAACAACGTTCTCCCTCTAGTAGCAACTCCTCTCATTGAGCTTCACTTATACTAGTCAACTTGACAGCAAGAACTACCCACTCATTAAGTATACTAGGTAGCACATAGGGGCCATGATGGAGCTAAGAACATTAGCTTTGATATTAATTACCATGGAACAGGAGGTTCTCCCTTTTGGAGTGGCTATGTGGTGCTTAACCATCTTTTATATCATCATTAACTGTTGCTTTGAATGGCGAGCCAGCCTTCTCTTCACTAATTTTCCTAGGTTTGTTCTGAGCCCATTTAACTTCTTATGAGCTCTATTGGCTTTACCACAGTCTTCCCTATGCTTGGGAGGCTTAACTATTCTAATTGGTTTCATTTAGTTGCAGCCTCATCATGAGAGTGGCATCAACTTCCGAATATTTTGTTCACAGGAGGCTAAACCTACTGTCAACATTAAGTCGCTCCCCTAACAAACCACGTTGTTGATGCCACTCATAATACTATGCGCTCAAATGGAACGCTTTCAACAAGCCCGCAACTCTCGAACTAAGACACTTAACATCTAAATCCTACATGGATTGTCTACAGATTTGAGGTGTAGGTATTGGTTTGATACTGCAGGACTGGTGTCTGTATGGTAAGTTATAGTCTTTTTCGCCATAGAATGTTTCAAGGATGTAGATTAAGAGTGTAGCATCCTATGTTTTGCTTGGAACATGCTTGAGGTATCCATATGATGTTATAATGATAGAAGTGCGTCAAAGTTCGACACAGATTAAATATATACACATATAAGGTCTAAAACATCTCAGGATATGATGTTTGTTAGCGGAATTGGGGGTCTAAGTGCACAATTTAAGCATTCTAACTCTTATTGACTGAAATACCTTACAAGTGGGTCTATACCACTATAATGTAGATGCTTAACACACTTATTTTAGTTTCATTCAAGATGTGCCAAAGAGGTGCAAAGTTCCCACCAAATCCAAAGAGAAATAGGGACTGGAATTCACAATCATGCAATTTACCCATATTAAGGAAATTGAACACTTCAAGCTAGTTTTATTTGATGAATAAAACATAATTTAGCACAAAAACAATACAGATGTTACTTTTTAAGGATTGGAGTAGTAAGGTGCTATAGGAAACACAAATAATCCACTTTTCACTTTTTATTGCACAAAATGTATCAAGACTTCATATGAGATTAAATTACATGTCAACAAGTTTCTTGAACCTAAAATCATGGTTAAGATTATATGAGTTGTAAAATTGCTCATGATGCTTGAAAATTACTCCTTTGGTTCCTCAACACTTGGCACTCATTTTGCACTATCATACCCTAATTCTCTATCTAAAGTGCAAAACTGATCCTTACTCAAAGGTTTTGTAAAAATTCTAACAATTTGGTTCTTAGTGTCAACAAATTCTATGTAGATATGGTTCTTTAGAACATGATCTCAAATGAAACGATGTATAGTCTTGACATGCTTAGTCCTCGATTATTGAATTGGATTCTTTGTCAAATTTATAGCACTAGTGTTATCATATCAAATTAGGACATAACCTTATTTTTGTCCATGGTCTAGTAACTATCAATGGCCACATATTTAGCCTCAACGTTTTAGAGTGCAATCAAGTTGTGTTTCTTGGAGTGCTAGGATATTAAGGAGTTCCTAAGGAAGTGACAAGTGTTACTTATGCTTTTCTGATCAACTTTGCACCTAGCAAAGTTGGCATTAGTGTAGCAAGCAAGATTAAAAGAAGTAAATGTTAGGTTCTACAACCCATTTTCAATAGTGCTCACAAGATACTCGAAGATGTGTCTTACTACACTCAAGTGAAATTCCCTCGACAAGATTGAAATCATGCTCATAAACATACCAAGAACATGGTATCGGGTCTAGAGGTGATTAAATGCAACAAGCAACCTATCATGCCTCTATATAACTTTTTACACTCACTTTTACTATTTACATCTTTATCAAGTTTTAAACTTGTGCTTATATTTGTAGACCTAGCTTATAATTATCCATTTTAAATCTTTTCAAGAGTTGTTTAGTATATTTTGATTAATTAATGAATATGCCATTTTAAATTTGTTTTACTTGGAGACTACGAAGTAAGTAAGTTCCTCTGTTATAGTCATTTCATGGACTCAACAAATTCATCTGTAAGATTCATGCTAGTAGCTCCAAACGCAATATTATCCACATAGATTTGCACAATCAATTTGATTTATGATTCTTGATAAACAATGTTGCATCAATTCTTCCTTTAGAAAATCTTTTGTTTATCAAGAAGTTATTAAGCCTTTCACATCAAGCTTTAGAAGCTTGCTTAATTCCGTAAAAAGCTTTGTTTAATTTATAAACATGGTGAGAAATTCATTATCTTCAAAACCTAATGGTTTTTCTATATATACATTTTCTATTAAGCTATTTATGAAAGTACTTTTGACATCCATGTGAAAAATTTTGAAATCTTTGAATGAGACAAATACCAAAAGCATCCTAATGGCTTTGAGCCTAGCTATTGGAGCAAAGATCTCATCAAAATCTATCCATTCTTCTTGATCATATCCTTTAGCCACTAAATGAGCTTTATTCCTAGTTACTATACTAATTTCATCAAGTATGTTTCTATATACCCATTTTGTAATATTCACCAGTCTATCACTAGATCTAGGTATTAAATCCAAACTTCATTTCTAGTGAATTGATTTAGTTCTTCTTGTATTGCTTATATCCAAAACTCATCTTTTAGAGCTTCATCTATATTTTTAGGCTTGGATTGAGATAAGAAAACTAAATTGCTCATATTTCTTAGGGAAGATCTAGTTTACATCCTGTTAGATGGTTTACCTATGATTAGGTCCAATGCTCTAGTATATTTCCACTCCCTAAAAAGGTCTTGACTAGTTGATTAATTTAAGTCATCTTTTTTAGTCTCTTTCCTTATTTCCATTTCATGATCATTATTTTAAAAGGAAAATTCATCAATATTGGTAGACACATCATTCATATCATTAATTAAGCAAACATGAGGCAAAGCATCATAAAAAACAACGTGAATTGATTTTTCAACAGCTGTCACTCTTTTATTGAGAAACTTATAAGTCTTATTAGTGAGAGAATAACCAAGAAAAATACCTTCAAACTTTTTGCATCAAACTTAGCCAATTGATCTTTTCCATTATTCATAATGTAATAAATGAATGAAACTACACCTTTCTAACGCTCACTAAGGGTTTTCTTAAGTATAGGTCTAATAAAGACCCTATTAGACATGTAGCATGCAGTATTGATGGCTTCAAACTAAGTTTTTTTCACATAACATTGTTATAGTCATTTTTATTAAAGTCATATTTTTTTTTCCGCTACTTCATTTTGTCGTAATGCCTCAGGTGTCGAAAAGGTATGTTCAATTCCAATTTTTTACAAAAGTCATCCATTTGAAGATTTTCAAATTCTCCCCATCATCACTTCAGATAGTTAAATATCAAAACCCTTTTCATTTTTCACTTTCTTGTAATATCTAAAAAAAGACACTGTTTGATTCATTGTTAGATGCAAGAAAGAAAATCCATGTGCTAGTAAACTTATCAAACAACCAATGTGTATTTTTTGCCATCCAAACTTAAAGTTTAAGTAGGTCTAAATAAATCCATATGCAATAGTTCTAGTGGCCTAGATGTGAAAATATCATCCTTAGACTTAAAGAAAGTTTTAGTTTACTTTCCTTGTTGGCATGTTTGAAAAAACTTATCTTTTTGAAAATTTACTTTTAGTAAACCCTTGACAAGATCCTTTTTAACAAGTTTTGAGATAATGTCCATGTTAGCATGCCCCATCTTTCTATGTCACAACCAACTACCATTATTTTGAGTGCAAAACATGTTTCACTTGAAGATTTGAACTAATCTAAATTGATTTTATAAATATTTTTTTATCTACACCCTACAAAAAGCTTGGTTATTATTAATTCTTTTAGTAGAACATTTATTGGCAAGAAATGTTAATTTAAAACCATTATTGTACAATTGGCTAACATTAAACAAATTATGCTTTATGTTATCAACTAATAGAATGTTCTTCATAACTAAATCCTTATTACTAGAATATGACATTCACCAAGTACCATTTGTTGTTTTGCTTGAGGATCCCTACAAAACAAAGTATTGCTTCTTTGGTACCCACTTGATTCTGGGTGCTTTACGATTAGTTTTGGCTACATAAACTTGTCCTTGGGACCCAAATAAGCTTGCCTTTTTTATATGCTTTAGTTTACTTTTAATTGAGCAAATATATGCTATATGTCCATATCTACAACAATAATTACATTATTGTTAGTTGCCTTCACAAAATAGTTTTTATGTGATCTATTTGTGTTAGTTCCTTTGAAACCAATTCCTCTTTTGGTCTAAAGTGAGTCTTTGTTATCCTAATATCATGTTAAGATTCTTTTCCCCTTCAACAAACTTTCCTATTGCTTCCTTAGATTCATTTAAGCTAGACTTTAAGATATCATTTTCAATTTTAGGTTCTTCAAGCTCTTTGATATGGCTATCATTACATGTAGCATGCTTTCCATCACCTTTCATTATCTTATTTTCTATTTCTAATAAATCAACTTCAATTCTCATTTTTTTCATTTTGTTCTTTTACATGTCATTTTCAAATTTTAAATACTCATTGTCATTAATCAAATTTTCATTTTCATCTTTTAATTTGTTATATTCATTTTTAAACACATCTAGTTCATTAGCAACATTTGGCATCATTTCTTTCAATGTGTGGTTCTTTTTTCAACTTCATTATTTCTTTGCACAAATCACTATACATTTTTGCAAGATCATCATAAGAGATAGAAGGTGAAGAGCTTTCTCATCATCTAAGACCATAAAGGAAACATCCCCATCCAAGTCACTTGAATTATTATCACTCAAGTGATGATAAGAGCTTCCTTCCCAGTCCTTTTGATGCCAATTGTGCATGGATAATAATGTTGAATGTGCCTTGATTTACGACATTTGTAGCAAGTAAATACATCATTTTTTTTTTCTTTTTGTACCTTGAAGTGCTTCCATTCTCATCCTTTCTTTTTATATTATTGTTGAACTTCATGAATTTCTTGGACTTCTTGGTCATTAATGGAAGCTTGTCCTCATCATCATAGTCGTCATTATCACCTTCATTACTAGATATAGAATTTGTGACTTTCAATGCTATGGCCTTTTTCACTTGATTCCACCATTTCTTCTTGATCATTTTGTGTGTTTTTAATGTCTAAAGGAGATGTTCTTTGCATAGAATGCTTAGATCATATGTTTCTTCAATTGCAGCTCTCTTAGTATCCTAATCTCTTGGCAAGGACTTAAAAATTTTGGTATTCACTTTCGCATTAGTAAAATTCGTTCTAAGAGGGACCAATTGATTTATGATAATGATGAATCTACCATGTGAGGCCCCAGAACTTTCTAATGGCTGAAATTTAGTAATTAATAGATGATAGATGACTTAATGGGTGATCAGATCTTATAATGCCCAACACCTTAAATCCATAAACCCTCAATTATGTTTAACCATATCAAATAATAAAAATAACAAATTTGGAAATTTCAATTGGTGATTTCGAGTATACAGTTGTGATCAGGTTATCTAAATTAGTAGCATGTAGGTTTTCATCTAAAAAAATATTATAGGATGTGTATTAGTATCCAATACACTTTGTTGCCAATTGCATTTCAATTCAAATATATATATTATATGAACTATCCCTTACTTTTCTTCTTTCCTTTCTTTATTTCCTCATTTTCCTTTTCCTTTCCTTAGAAAAGGTTTCCTTTAGAAACTTTCGATTGATGAACACGACGAACCTTAAAAAACTTTCAAAATTCATAACTCTCATAACTGATCTTCGTTTTTTGATGTGTAAGTTGTCTTGTCATCCTAACTCTACACTCTCCGAAACAAGAGTAAACTTGAAGTAGTTCTGTTAATATTTAGTTCTTTGTGACTTCGAACATTAAGTTTATCAATGACTTGTATTATTTAGATCCATTCATAAGATTTTCACATAAAACCTTAGTTTATACTTACTACATTGTACTCCTTAAGCTTAAAGGAATGTTTTCATGTGTATTATATATGAAAACTTCTATTGTTCAGGCCAACCGTCGAATTACCTTGATTAATTTGTTATGTTGCTATAGTGAGTAGGATTTCTAATGATTTACTACTCAATTGCTTGTTGTGTGTATAAAATACTATACGAAGTTGTTTAAAAAGTATCTAGATGTTATAGTGTGATTTAATGTATTACGAAGTCATATCACATGAAAATGAGGAATACAGTACGTAAAAGTTTTGAAATTTGCATGGGGCTGGACAAGCTTGCCAATGTAGGCGTGCTATACCTACGTGCTAGTGGAAACTTCATCTCTACTAGAAGGCTGAGCTGGTCCAAAAATGGACTCTCTAAGTATAAGTGATATGCTATAGAAGTTGGAGTTGAACTAAAAATAAGATTTTGAGACCACTTGATTTATGGGTCAATTTAGGCAAGAAGCCCAAAATAAACTGAAATTGTGATTTAAGATTTGGCATTAAGAATAAGTAATGACAACTAATGCACATGATGCTTTGAAAACAACTTGCTAGAGTACTTGTGTTCTAATGGTGTTTTCCTGCATTATCTGTTTTGGAATGTTATGTACAAGGTGTGATCACCTTAACCTATTAACAACTATCAGGTAATAAGTAAAATTGGACATACATTGCATGATGTTGCATTTTTATTTGCAATCATTGTTCAATGGTGGAATACAGGAAATTTAAGTTATGAATATATTCTTCGTTTAAGTTAAGTCACATCCGGATTAAGCATGTAAGGCCTTTGTGAGGAAAATAAGTTAAGTTAAGTTTAAGTTCTCACTTTGTAAAACAGATTAAAAGATCAAAGGAAGTCATGGACCATGAAGTCATGTCGAACCATCATCTTGAGTCTGATCATAAGCTTTAAGAAACATCAAACCAAGTATGCTTTTAAATACCTAAGGGCTTGTGATAAGTGAATTTAAGTCTAGACAACCTAGATTTAAAGAAACTAAGTATTTCCTAACATTAGGTCAAGGAAGAGTTAAATCTTAGACTTCATGTTGATTACTGGATGATTGTGTATGATGTTTGCATTCCATGTGGCTACTCATGCATAGCATATGTTTGATAACTTGCTTTCCTATGCTTGCTGAGTAGAAAGGAAATTGCACTCCTATCTCAATGAGCTATGGTTTTTGTTCACGCCCCTATAGTGTGACTCATCATGTAGGTACCCAAGATAGGTTTATAACCAACAGCCACACCACTTAGTAAACTTGCTATTTTTGGGTTTCAAAGGAAACTTTTGTAAAAGAGAGTAGCTAGAGTGGTTGCCCTATCTTATTTTCAAGTATTTAAATCTTTTCAAATAGACTGAGTTCTTTTGTTATTTTAGTAAGTTTTGTTAAGTAAGAAAATTGATGTATTGATAAGACGACATATGTGATGCCTTACTTTTGTTTAAGTACTTGATTCAATTTCTAAGTTATGTTGTTAAGACACTTTATGAATGCTTTCATGAATGGCATAAGCATCCATGGTGGGTTTCACAACCAGGATATCCTCTGGAGCATGACAGACTACACATATCATTTATTGATTCTTTTGATTCATATTGAAAATTCCAAACTCTCCGCATAGAAAACTTATTTTAGTATCTTTGAATCTAGAAGTTCCCTCATATGTACATTATAATTGATCACAAATTTGTTTAGCACTATCATAAGTACATATTCTACTAAAGTTATTTTTACATAAAGAACAATGCAAATATTCAATGCTACTTCATTTAGTTGCGCTATTACCCATCCCACCCAAGTGTATATTTTAATACCTTCATCTTCAATTATATTCCATAAGAGTCTATTTTGTGTTTTAAGAAAAATTTTCATCTTACATTCCAATATGGATTATTATTTCCAATTAAAAGTGGTGGTCTATTGATTATTTGATCCTTTAGGTAGCCTAGTCCATTTAATACTATGATTTACTCATAGTATGCGTTTAAGCAATAATTCCTGGAGACTTACTCTGATGCAATTGAAATACAACTACTAAACTCAAGAGAGAGGGGAGAGGGGTAAAGTGAGTTTAGCATTTTTTTGAATCGTTTCTTAGATTAATTGTAAATATCAACGCAAATGCAATGATAACTAATAGTGAATGCAATAATAAAGTGCCAAAATTGTAAAAGAGATAAGGAAAAGAATTCAAAGTTTGGTTTTAGCATAGAGTTTGAAATGCTTCTTAATCTCCATGAACACAACACGCCTCCAGCCGAGGACTTTACCAACTTTATTGACCACATAAAGTTTCACTCACTTGGAGCTATACATAACTCTTGACAAAACTTTACAAATCAATAATCACTAGAGTAATACTCTTTTAGAAGTTGTAATACAGCTCATAAGAGTACTACTCAAGTTATCTCTCTCAAGAAATTGTAAATTAAATTCTAAAGATGAGAGTTTTGATTTCAAGAAAACAAATGTGTTCAATGGCAATAAATAAACTCTATCTACTAGTCTTTTATCTGCCCAAACATAAGTATTTATAAGCTTCTCAATAAATTTGGCCGTTGGTGTTTTTTCCCTAAAAGTAGCCCTTGCATATAATAGTTCAACGACTACTTTTTTGAGTCTTAACATTCGGACACCATGTACTTACCATTTGGACGTCATCTGAGATCCATCGTCTTGAGTTAGCGTCTGCACCACACTTGAAAACAACAAGGGGAAAAATATGTAGTGGTTAGATATTATGCCTTAGCGTCCAGACGTTACCCACAATTTACACATATAGAGTTCTCGGCATAAATTTAGTACGCATAGCATCCGATCCTGGGCCATTGTTGTAAGCCCTCGTTTTCTTAGCAACCTGAATTCGGTTTCGGAAATTGGAACCCAGAAACCGAAACCCTTAAAGAATACTCCTGGACCAGTTAGACCTGGAAACCCTATGTCCGGCAATCCCGAGAACGAAACCCCGGAACAATAGAAATGAGTTAACTCCAGCCCTAAATAATTTATCAAAATATAAAAAGATCAGATTTCAGAACAATTCATTCATTTCGAATCCGATCGGGATCTATTCTCGAAAACCGATCCCAAGACTTGGAAATAGAAAATTAATATATAGGACTCGTTAGAACCGAAATTCAATAAAGAATTTAAAAATATAATTATAATAAATTTTCGGATTATAAAAATTTCAGTTATAGCTTTTTTATCGTATTTACATTACTACTAGTAATTTAATTGTCTAATTAACTTTTTGATTTCTTTTACATTATTCATCAAGTACAGCCACCCATACCTTATTCTTACATCCTTACAACCTATTCTTACATTCTTACATTATCTTCCTTACATTTTCTTTTCCAATACAACTTTTACTACTTACATTACTTATTAAATTTTAATTTTATTACACAAATTAAATCAAAAGAACTCTCTCTCTGTCCCCTCTCCCAAAACTGGCGTGAAGCCCCCTCCATATGCCCACAATTCGTTTTGTTTTTCTTCTATAAAATAATCACAAAAAACCCTAATTATTTTCCTATACAATCTCTCGTTCACCTTTCACTTTTTCACTTTTTCTCATTTCTCACAAATCAAATTTTCGGAAAAGCGATTTTTCTCTGCCTCTTCTCTCCTTTTGCCATGAGCTTCGTCTTCCCCTCACACCACACACACACAATTTTTTTCTTCAAGTTATCTTACTCCAAACACTAAATAGGTAATAGATCTTGACCCTACCACAATAAAAACATGAAATAGCAAGATCATACATGTGTGGTTCCACTAAAAATCCCCATGAGCTTTATGCTAGGAATGAAGAAACACTAAAGCATGATATTCTTGTCATCACAATGTGTAGATGTTGTTATTTAAGTTGATTTACTAGTATTTTGCGATGTTATTGTTATATATTATTCTTATGGAAATTTTGTGCATATATTTTTATTATTACTCTCATCTACATATTGTTTATGTTGCATTTGCATTTATAACATGAGTAGTATAGTAGATCTACTTGTTAGAATACATAAATGCCATAGTTATTTGTCTTACATACATGCAAGATTTGCAATATGATAGATTTAATGAAGGTATTGCCAAAACTTAAGATCTATTTTTTTCTATCAAAAAGTTATTTTTGAAAATTCGGATCTTGTGAAAGAACCATTTAGAAAACCTACTTTTCAACTCCAAAATGAAGATCTTACTTGTAAAATGAAGGGCTTAAGTGATAGGTATCATAAATGAGCGATTTTTATAATTTGATCTTAGTTTTACTAAGAGAAAATTTCAAAACAAGAAAAAGTTTATAAGAGACAAGTTGGGTCTTAAAATGACCACCATTTAAACACCTATTTCCAAATGTCAAAATGAGGATTTTAATAGAAAAATAGAAGCCTTAGGGAATATATGTAATAAAGACTTGATTTTTATAAGAGTAAATGTATTTTATCAAAGTATAAACCTAAAACAAAGGAAAGGTTTTCAAACTTGGATCAAACAGTAATTTCATTTCCTAAAATTGTGTAAAATTCGTTACTAGGCAAAACCCATATTAAACATCTACTTTCCAACTTTTAAATGGAGAATATTATTAAGATAATGAAGGTATTAGGTATATAGGTCATCAAGGCTTGATCCTAGTAAAATTTTGGATGATTTTCAAAGAGATAAAGCTAGTTTTCTCAAACAAGTGTTCTTGACACTGTTGCAAAGTAAAAGTTTTCTAAAAATTCTTTTTACCCAAAAATCATTAAGGAAATATATATAAATAGCTCATATCATGTCATTCATGATAATAACTTGTAGATAATTCATGCACATATAATATACTTAGTAGAAATAATGCAAATTTCACAAAACAATTTCGGAAATGCAAGTTTTAGCTACTAATCAGATCTGATCCGAAATTCTAAGACCTAAATGTTTTCAAAACTTAAGGATAACATCATAAATAGATAGATCTTTTGAAATAGATAGAAATCGATAGCTTATTTGCGAAATTGTGAGTTACAATGACCAAGTTATGGCCATTTTAAATTGAAATTTCCATCTACCACAAAATTACAAACGCAAGAGTTTTTATTTAATAAGTTGGAATTAGTTATGGTATGAAATACTCATTTAGGTATTTCTTTCGTTTAGGTAACTTTGAATTGGAGGGAAAATTCTTGTTTCTAGATCACTGCCATTAGAGACCAGTGTCCATGGCCAAGTGAGTTTACTATCTTTAAATTATATGCTCTTGATTGTGCTTGTAATAATAGTGGGATAAAATAAAATTGAAATACATATGTGAATTTTGTTTGATTGAATTGATGATAAGAATATCGAAGTGGGAATTGTTATAAATATTTGTATGATTTAGTATAGAATTGAAGTGTCTGCAATATCTATGATCGCTTATAATTCACTTAATAATATGCCATTATATTATAATTAAATTGACCATGCATACTATATGTTGAGTCATATTACATTTGTTATTATACCTTTGTGGGAAGAAGGCATAATAGCTAGGCAACGAGTGGGCCAAAAAACTCGAATATTGGCATGGAAAGGCCTAAATTAAAATGGAAGTGGAGTGGGCACTTAAATTAACTACAAAATTAGTGAGTGGGTGGGCACTTGAATAAACCATATAAACGAGAAAAATTAAAATCTATGGCCGTATGAGCCTGAAACACCTAATCCCGAATGGAGGGTGTAAATCCATTCAATATAAGACTCCCGGAAAGTCTTACTTATTGTATGCTCATGTGCTTGTGCATTTCATATGATTGTTAATATAACTTGCTAGCCACATTACATGTTGAAGTATTTAATTTGGAAGTGAAACTCACTAAGCTAGCGTAGCTTATACCCCCTATAGCTTCTTTTTGATGTAGTTCTCATACATATGGTTGCGTTCTCGAACATGGCCAAATCAGGTAATACGAAGTTAGGAGTTTCCTTAGAAGTTTATGATTAGCTTTGTATAGTCTTTCATAGTAAACCTTAAACAATCGGAAGGTTACTAAAAGCTAATATCTGAACTTTTGTTTAGCAGGGGAATGCCCCTTAGTATTTTGTAACTGATCTGAGATATCTGTGGTTGATGTTTTTATGCTTATTTTATCAAGTTGAATTGTCTAGCTCCAACTACATATGTATTCTATTGTCGTAAGGGAACACCTTGCATTCTAATACAAGACTTTTGAATGACCATGGTAGTGATTCCTAAGTCTCATCTAGCATGAGGCGGACTATTACGTTTAGGGTATCCTTTGGGGTGTGACAATTATCACATGATCAATTCTATTCTGATCATGTAATAAGAAGGTGGCATCTGGATGCTATTTCACTAGAACTTTTCCTTAATTACATGTCTAACACTAATTCAATAAAACACTTAACATGGTTGAATACATACTTAATGATGTTGAGAATAGCTATATAAGTTTTGCATGAGTTCACTTGAATTTTTTATAGATATTGCAAAGATTAAAATTTCTAAACAAATTTGTTGTCAAGATATAAATTGATTTTATAATATTTGTCTCGTGAAAATAAAGAGTGGACCCTTTGGTTCAACACCTGAAGTTCATGAGAAGAAATTGATTTAGCATGATAAGTTGCATGGAGTGATTAATGACATTTAAATACTGGTAAATTTCTTATATATTGATAGTTTTATATAAACTATGTTATGTTCCATCTCTTGTTTAAAATATATTAGCGCTTGCCTTCTATTGATTGGGCATAAGGGATATCATGCTTATTGAATCTTCCCTCCAAGTTCTAAGCATGGCATTTATGTTGTTTTACTTATATGTTGCATACCTATAAAAGATATTATGTTTTTCATAGAATATGTTATAGAATAATGTTTTAATATATAACCTTATAGATATATTATTAATAATATATATGAGATTTACTATATCATACATTATATCGTATGTTTTAGATAGTGTTATGTTATACATAAAAAGGAAAATGTCATATTTAGTACATGAACTTTGCACGAATATTTAGTTTAATAACTAAATTTCAAAGCAGTTAGTTTAATATCTAATCAAACTATTTGTGACTATTTTTACTATCTTCTTAACAAAGTTTACTTCATTTGTGGATATAAAAATTGTAGCATATTAATTAATTTTTAATAATACTTCTAACATCGTCAAACACTAACAAACTACTTCTTCCATGTAAGGTTACAGAGCAAATAGTTTTAGTAGGGTAGTAAAAATAGCCACGGAATTTTTGATTTAGTATTAAATTGACCATTTCAAAGTTTGGGTACCAAATTGAATTTTTATGCAAAGTTGAAGTACCAAAGATAACGGTTTAATAGTTCATTGTGTGTCTTTATCTCACATTTGGGATTGCATGCTACTTTGGTCAATTATATAGATGTAACTATATAAGGATTATGTCATAAATGATACATGAACTTTGGTAAAATATACAATTAGATAACTAAATTTTGAAATTGATTAATTTAGTATATGAAAATTTTTTAAATTGATTAATTTAGTATCTAATAGAACTTGACAAATGTATTACTAGTGTGCACGAAAGGTTCTTTCAGTTACTAAATTGATCAATTTCAAAATTCAAGTGTCTAATTGCACATTTAGTTAATGTTCAGGTACTATTTGTGGTATTAACCCAGTTATATGCATGGCAAACTATCCACTATATATAATTTATAATAAACCATTTAATACTCTAGAAATATTATTCTAATTCCGATAAAAACACATAATTGAATCATCGAAAGCATGAGAACTTCTTTAACACTTCAATTTAACAAAACTTTACATGATAATTCTAAAATTGCACAACTCTACATACACATAACTTCTTACTCCATAAATAAATAAATAGAACAGAGAATAATAAGAGATCGCCTAATTCATAATTATTAATTTTGAATCTTCAATATCGATCTTCTTCTTTATTCCCACAATACTTCTTTTAACAAACTCTCACAAAACTTTTTCTAATAATACCACCCTCCTCTCTTTCTATATGGTCTTATAGCTATTTATAGTTTGTGTGAAACATGACAAAGAAGAAAACGGGCATGCTCAAGGTCATGTATCTTTTGTAATTTGATTATTACAAAGAAAAAAAAAAGAAAAAAAATGTCATTTTCAGCACAGGTAACAACATGGTTTAATATCCCAAGTAGTGTTCTTCATATACACTCCTTTATCGCATTCATTTCTTCAAAAATTCAGCTTCGGTGTTTCACTAGGGTTCCAAACTGCTAAGTCTTTAATTCTTAGAATTAAAAATTCTACAATCTTAATTAATCTCAATTGATTTCATCGTTGACGCCAATTATTCTTGAAATTGAAATAATAGCCCATTATATATAGCTTTCATCCAAAATATTTATAAAATTATCAAGAACTACGCCAAAATTAACTTAATAATCAAATACAAATATGAGTTATCGGTATTTTCAGAAAAACTAAATAGAATATACATGTATTAATAAGTCTTGTTTTAAGTTAGTTATGTAATGCGAAGGATTATCCCCAAAACAGGCATACCATGACCATTTTAGTTATGTAATGCGAAGGATTATCCCCAAAACAGGCATACCATGACCATTTTCCTTTTAGTTAGTTGTCACATAGTATTTATTGCTTGAATCATAACTAGATTCTTCAGCTATTTTGTTTTTATCAAACTTATCATTATACTTAACCTATAAAGTACGAACAAAAGATTTCTCAATAAGCAATTGTACAATTTTCAATAGAGCTTCCATTTTAAGTATTTGAGAAATGGATAATCAATAACTATGATATAGTTATTCTAAATTCTCTTGATTGATAAATGGGTACAACCATAACACAATGTAAACTTATTAAACGGATTGAATTTAAAATATGATTAAATAAATGGATCGTATCATACAATTTATACTCGGATATGAAACATATTCAATTAAGATGGATTGCTAGTCCTACCCTAATCTTACATTCTACCTGGAAGAGGGATTATTCTATTTTATTTAAATGAAAAAGCAATAATTATACGATATAAGCTAAAAGAATCGATTGTGGGGAGGGGAGAAGCCATAAGAATCATATAATTCCATGCGTCCATCCTTTCCCTTTTCTCCGATGATAGACAATTTTCTTTTATATACAAATATAGAGAGAGAGAGAGAGAGAGAGAGAGAGAGAAACAAAAGCGTGTGGCGAGAATGCGATTTTAAACATCCATCTTATGCGATAATACATAAATAATTTGAATGACAAACGATCTGATGTAACGAACCGTGGGGAATCGCGTGTCCGAATTCAAGAGATACCGACAGGGGCAACGGCAATGACAGCTAATGCCGTACAAGGATGACGTGGTCCCCCCACGGCTTCGACCAGGTTTAACGACTGTGACGTGAAGCCCTAGGAGAAGCAGTTGTCCATAACGTTGAAGGCCCGTCGTTTTGGACATAACCATAGCCAACTTTAAGAACTAAAATAAGACTAAGTAAATCGTTTTCATCAAACTATAAGCATCGAATGAAATGGAATCGATTTTCGTTTTTTTTTTTCTTTTCTCTTCTCTTGTTCTTATAATATTATAATATGTATAATATTTATTTAAAAAAAAAGATTGTGTTGATCGGCAAATGATTGTAGTTCTAGGGCTTATTTAAATTGTTTAATTTTTATATGTATCGTATTTGTATCAAATTTATTTGTATTATATCTGTATTATATTTATTTGGTCTACTTATAAGTAAAAATATCAATTTTTTATCAGTATCTATTTTTTTAAAAACATATATTTGAAACAATAAAAATATTGTAAGCAGGCTTATAATTTTATATATTATAATTTAATTATTGAATTTGATTCACAGGCTAGGTGACAGAGCCCAGCGAGCCTGGTTCCTTTTTTGGGATGGCTTTGGGAAATTTGACTTGGTGGACTCGAAAAAGGGATTGTTGGACCGGTCCGCCACATCCAACCTTTCTCAAGCAGACTCATGTACACACATGAGATGACTGTTGGCCTTAGCCCATGAGGAGCTCATTCAATATAAATATGAATTGAGCTTACTCTATCTTACCCGTCAATCACTGAGATGATTAGATGGTCGTCATCCACGATAAGTGCTTATAAATATCCAGTCAATCCTCCTCATTTGCAACTTTGAGAGAGAAGAAAAACAGTATTTTATAGAAGAGGCTCTGCTCGGAAAGATTAATCAAGGCAACTCAAGCAAATTTCCATCTCAAGAACTGTATGGTTGACGCGCAATGTCTACTCAAGCTTTCTTACCTGTTATTTGTGCATTCGAGACCCTAAGACTATCTGTTCCTCTTCTCCTGTCATTCTCTCCAAGTCGTCCCGTCAGCAAGTGTCATCTCCTTAGCAGTATTCTAAAGTCACGTGCCATGTGCGGGGTCCACGTAACACATGCATGACCGCTAACAGCAGAACCCTCATCTACAAATATAAAGCAAAAATGATCAGAATATTTCTGAAAATGATTGTCATAATTTGTAAGAGCTTTGAATAAAATTTGTCATGCCTTAAACTTCCATTCCCTTTATGAATCACATCGCTATGCTAAATTTGTATGATTTCATGTATTCTTACGACTAAGGTCATTAGATACACCAACATTTAGTACAAAAACTAATCCTACAAGTTTACTGCGAATTAGCCAAAAATTTTATAATCAAAGACACTATAGCTAAAATATTAAAAGAAAATTTCCCCTTTTTATCTTCTTAAACTTGGATACCGTCTCTCTCTACATATACATAACATATATATATTTACACACACACATACAAATATTTTTGGACTCCATCCCTTGTTTCTAAGAAGTTTGTAAGACTTTACCATTCCTCTAAAATTCAAGACACTTTAGAATTATCTAAGAAGTTAAGAAACCATAAACCCATCCCTCAATCATTTTTAGATTAACTCTTAGTAACCCATGACATTTGCTAATAGTGCAATGAACAAAATAGGAGATCATGAAATCCTCATTTATAGTTTTTAGTAAATATTTTGTGGATTAATAGTAACAAAATGTTGACGGTTGGTAGAAATTGAGGCAAATGAAAGGAATTCTTACAAGATCTTGATGATAAGAGTTTTCCATTATAAAAATTAAAAGTTATAAACAAGTTTCTCATAAGAATAGGATTGGTGATTACGTAGGGGTTGACAATAATAGATTGTGATCTCGGATGGTGATGGGTCAAAAAACACCATTGTTGAGGTAAAATTCTTTAACCCTGTCTTGTTACGATATGTTGGTGGATTATTGTATAGGATTAATATTTTATAATGGGATATATGAATATAGTGAAATAAGATCAAGATACATATAGTTTGAGATCAATGGAAAGTTGGATAAAATTAGAGGTGAAAGTAGAATTATTTAGGTGGTAGATCTAAAGATGAAAACTTGCAAATTGTTTTAGGTTTATAATTGATAATTGATTGTGAAATTGATGAAAGCCAAATTAGAGGATGAATTGCATGATAATTGGATTAAAGATTTGATTTTTAAGTAAAAAATTAGAAGAAAATATCCCAAGAATGGGTTAAATTGGTACTGGAAGGAAATGTGATTGAAGAAGATGGATGGACCTGATCAACCAATTAGGCGGTCAATCATCTCAAAATGATGGTCGCCAATTGATTAACCTAACTAGCCCAGGTCAACCATGATCCAGCCTATCTATATAACCTACATGTGAGTTGTATTATAGTCATTTTTAAAAAAATTTGAAGTATTAACTAAAAATTGAAATTTAATGGGATAAATTTATGATATTGATGATGTAATCTCTTGGTAATTTGTTTCTTATATGAGACTAAGTTATATTATGTAGGATTTGGAGTTTGAAGTTTACACAAAAACTCCATACATGGCAACTATTCTTTATTGCTTGTCCATGATAGGTTTACATTTCTTGTAATAGTTAATATTTGAATTAATTTATATTAATTGCATTGTTTTTATCGGCAAAAATTTGTTACTAATTCAGTTTTATTTCTATTTCTATTAATTGAGGCTGAGATTATTCGATCCACCATGTGGGATCTTTTGGTCCATTGGGTGATGCAAAATCATGAAACATAATATAGGATTATAGCACTTAGAATTAGGGCCCTAGAGGAATGTATCTTATTAAAGTTTAAAGTTCACAAAGTGACTATAAAAATTAGTGAAAGTGATATTGTAAACTTGGATATTGAATGAAAATAACATAAAATAATATATATTATTACAAACTTCAAAGTTTACTAATTAACTTGCTATTTGGTGAAAACTCAAATAAATTTTGAATAATGTTAATTTCCTAAAGATAAATTATTTAATTGTTAAAGATTTATAACATGATATAAATATATATACACTTAACATACACATGAATGTTAGATTCTACACAAAAAATATATATATATATTAATATAATTAAATAGGAATAAAACTAACTAAACACATAAGTAACTAACAATTCATATAGATATATTATAACGTAAATGTAATATCGATAGGATATAATCCATGGCACACGTATGGAGTTTCGGAATGATAAGATAATAAGTACAGCCAATTTACAATTTAGCATATATATTATTATGCAATAATTAAATTAAAGTAACAACTAACAAGAGTAAAAAGTTAGCAAATTTAGATCTAACGCAGAGGATTTCTTTGGGGCATACGAGGAGTGGAGTGTAGCATTAGCAAATGATAAATGTATTAAATTACTATAAGTAATTTGTCACATATATTTGTCATTTGAAACCTAATAACACATTTGGCAATGAGAGAAAAATTTACCGCACAACCTATAAATATGACTAATGCCTGGGACAAACGGAGGAATATAAGAACTCTTAAAAGTTTGACTAGAAAGATGGAAATTAATTAGAAGAGATTCTACCAAAAAAAAAAACATAATATTAAAATCAAGTCCACGATAGGTAAGTTTGTAGAACTCAATTTTGATTGCTTTTTTTTTTTTTTTTGGCTTATTTGTATAACTTAGTTTTTAGAATTGAATTCTAAGAATTTGAACAAGACAAGGATTTATTATTACATAGATAATATTAAAATTAACTTGAAATGAATAGTAAGTCTACTTTCCTATAATTTCTGTTAGAAATAGAAACTTTCCTCAAATGTGTCTGCCTTATCTGAATTTTTTTTTGTAAGTTTACGTATAACAAGAATCATTACTAAAAACATGTCTTAATATACCTGTAGAGACCTCATTTTGACATTTATTTTTTGTCAAAATAAGTACTAAGCTTAGTGTATACATAATTAAATTAATTGAATTTTTGTAAATTATAAATGTTAAAGCTAGGGATGAAAATTAAAAAAAAATAATAAATCAATTTAATAGAAATAAATATAATGGATGTAATATGGATAATTAATATAGTATAATATAATTTCAAAATTCGTAAAAAAAAAAAAGAAAGTTACTGTTCATCGTCTCCTACCTCCGGCCGTCCCATGGGGTGTCTTCAAGTCCATTTTTGACCCGTTTCCAAATCCGTTTTTGCAAAACAAATACATATTTTGAAACTAGACACGGAGTACTTCATTTTGATATATAATTTGCATATTTTCATAAACCATAACTATTTCAAATCCGGACTTGAAGTTTGAAAAAAATTCGTTTTTTACATTTCCGAAAAAGGCTCAAATCTCCAATTTTTTCGCTCAAAACGTGTTTGAACGTTAACATTATAATGTTAATGACAGCTAATGCAATTTACAACTATTTTAGTCCGATTTTTTCGGATAAAAATCAAAATAAGATATGAAACCCTAGATCTATAAATAGAGGAAGAAAAAAAAAACGAAAGAAGAGAAGACAAAAAGCAAAGAAAAGAAAAATAAAAAAATCATTTGATATTCAGGAAGTCGAGAACTTCCATTCCCATAAATCAATTTTGCTAAAACCCATCATTACCGACGTTCTCGGCTAAATTGGAGTTCACCGGAGTTCTTACTTGTCGGCCAAATCTTTGCCGGAGCTCCGTCGGTTTTCCTCCGCGTTTTCGTTTCGCTGCTGCCGATCGTTCGAATTCGATTCTTCCCTTGCATCGTCATCGGTCGTCTTTCTCACGTGCATTTCCTCCTCCTGCGCGAATTCATTCTTCCCCTGCACGCGAATTCAATTCTTCCCTGGTAAGTTCACATTGCATTTCCAATAATAATAATAATAATAACAATAATAATAATAATAATAACAATAATAATAATAATAATAATAACTATAGTATGATATTAAAAATAGGAAATTAAAGAATAAGAAAAATGAAAATAATTAGTATATGATTATATTTTCAAAATTTGTTATGAATATATTGTGTTTTTTTTTTAAAAAAATTTCAAAATATGTAAAATTAGTATTAGTTTGAATCATGATAATATAGTCATTATAATTAATTTTTTTTCTTTTCTTGTCAATAAATGAAATTGTCTTGTTCTAAAAAATATTGAATTGAAATTTAGGGTTTATTTTTTTTCCATGATCGATCTTGCTATGATAGTGTATAATCCTTGCACCTTTTCTTTGTGATATCGTTTTGTAATATTATGATTTTGCCAAATTTTGAATAATGAGATCTTGCAAATATTTGACATAAAAATTGTATTGATAACTTGATGAAAATCTTGATTTGGCTAAAGCTTGTTTATACCATGATTTTGAAATTATTAAAAGAACCTGATTTCGTTATCAATATGCAATGTAATTAGAAACTTTGATATAATGTTAATATCATGTATGAAGTTTACTTACGTTATTGAATATGAGTTCATCTTGTTAACATTGGTATCTTTTATTAATTTTATATATGATGATATATTGATTTAATTAATGTGCTTGACAATTGCCATGATATATAATTTTAATCCATTATTCAAAATTTTTTTTATAACTTAGAAAAGTCAATTTTTATAAAATTGTTAAAACATAACTCAATAGTCCTTTTTGCATTAATATAGTAATGATTTTGTTTTCTTGTGATAAAATTGATTTTTATATATATATATCATGTTAGGTATGTGTTCATAGAATTACATTAAGATCTTGTTATGGATAATATAACTATGATCATGCCCTAATCATGAGGAATATATGAAATTTTTTAGAGTTTTAGGTTTACAATATTTGAAATTGTGTGATCATGTATGATGATAGTCATTAATATTCCTTTTATGCCATAATATAGTGATGACCTTGATTGTAATAATATTGAATTTTATGATTTCACCATATATGAAACCACATTGAAATCTTGCCCTTCATAATGTAGTTTCAATGATATATAAATGTTGATTATGCCATGATATTGCTTTGTTGAAATTAGCTTGTTAAATATTGATATTCCTTATAATATTTTTATTCTTGATGATATGTATGATCAATTGATATGCATGATATGTGGTTATGATTTTTTGTTCAAAATTTTTGTCACCTAGAAAAAATCCGATTTTCCATAAAATTGCTAAAACCTAACTTAATAGATTTAGGGTTCATGTTAAAAAATATAAATATATTTTTCATAAAATTAACAAACTTAATGAACTTAAAGCGAAAAGATTTCGAAAAATTTTAAAATTAACCAACAAACTAAATTTTTCTAAAAGAACTACGTGTGGTCTGATCCAGATTAGAGGGTACGTAGGCACCTAAATGGCGACTTAAAATATGTAAAAAATTATTTTTGTGAATTTGTTTGATTTGTTAGTTTAGTTTAGAATATATGAATATTGATAGAATTTAATAAGATTTGATTAATTTGAATATTTCGAGTTTTTAGATTATATTGATTATTGATGGAATTTGATTAGTATTTTGTGCATATTAGACATATGTTTAGTTAATTAGATCCTGTAAATAGTTTAGATTTTGAAATTAGGGTTTAAAAGAAAGCATTTTAAATTTGGAAAGTTAAAGTGGTAAACGTTTAGGTTTTAATAGGTTAGCTCCCGAACTGAAGTTAATTTCTGGTTCTCCTTTTCAAAAAAACGATTTTTTCGCAGATTAGTAGCAAAGCAAAATCAACCTACCCATTGGTTTTGGTTTACTTTTTTTTTCTTGACTTTAGTCGAGTGGTGACTCCAAAATATTTTAAAAATTAAAAATTTCCTTTAATTCTTAGTCAAGGATTTGTATTGAATGGGTTAGGGTTTAGTACGAATTGGATTAAAGGAAATCGAAAAACCATGCTCGACAGCTTGGCTACTCCATTGGGGACCTTTTTTGAGGGCTAGCCACTTTATGCTTTTCATATACAAATTGCTTTCTTTTAATATCTTATATATTTGTAGATATTTATGCTAACCGTGTGCTTATGTGCAGATATTATCTATATAGAGTTATTGGAGGGGATATTTACTTTTGAGAAAAAAAATGTGTGCTAGATGTGGTCAAACCCGGGCCACCTTAGGTAAACTTAGGACGGGAGGCACCAGTAGGTCTGGGTGTTGTGGTTACCCACCATTCGAGACACGAATTAGCCTCCCACTCCGGTTAATGTGGCCCATGGCCCATTAATTGGGGGACCTTTAGAACCCACCCTTCTTGCATCACTACATGAAGGAGATGATGATCAAGCTTTGTAGCCAATCAAAATGTTTTTCAAAATTGCTTTACAAAACAAAAGCTGAATTTATAGGAGTTAACTTTCCTTGTAATCCGTTATGTAAATGTGTCTTGTAAAATCCTTGTAACCGTTTTTGTCTTTGTATTCAGTTTAGTGTACCATGTAAATGTATATACCGTGTTGTAACACATCTCTTTGTAATAGGTAGAATAAGAAATGGCAGAGTATGTGTATGGTATGGCCCGTCTTTCCCGAGATCCATGTTCATGAGCCTACTAGTCCGATGCCCATTTTGAAGCAAGTGGTTACAAACTTTCAAGCCAGAACAAAGAAGATTATTGAAGACCGTTTGGGACCTATTCTTTCTCTACCAAAGGTCCAGGTCCCCATTCATCTTTTTAGGGCCTTGGTTTACTTATGGAATGTTGATGAGGCCTTTTGCCTTGGTGAGCACACTTTGAGTCCCACTATTGAGGAATACACGAGGCTTCTTCAAGCTCCACCAACTCATGCGGGAATATATGCTCCTCAACTTAGTAAAGGGCCGATCAACTTGTTCAACTCCTTTTTAGGAATTAAGAAGACCGATGTGTCTAAAGCCTCAAGAATTGCAATTTGTCTCCATTCGGCTTTCGATTTATTCAAGTGGTTTGGATCTCCAAATAGTTACAAGGACAATAAGCCTATCTTTGTGGAGGTGTAGTAGCATGGGAGCAAAATCGCATCAACGCCTTTATAGTGCCGTATTCGGTACTATCCTCTTCCCGAATGGGGATCTTTTCATCCACTATCGGGTATTAGAATTAGTGGACCAGTTTTGGTAGGAAAGTCTTATATCGGCCTTGCTCGCTGAACAAAATAGATCTCTCAACCATTTGAAGAAAAGAGGCCATGGGAAGTTCAAGTCTAGTATGGCACTCTTGATAATATGGTTTGCAAGCCACACTAGAGATTATGGGAGCAATTTGAGTCCGGCTTGCCACATTAGAGACAGTTATGATCTTATTTTAAGCTTTAGTGAAAGAGTTCGCATTCAAGATCTTCCAAGGACCGATGAATGGGTGCACTTACTCCAAGATCTAGAAGCTCACAATTTCCTTTGGGTTGCTAAATGGTTCCATTCTCCTACGGCAATAACCGAATGTAGGGAATATGCGGCAATTCCCTTGATTGGTTTGACCGGGTCCACGGGATATTATCCGGCTCGTGTGATAAGACAATATGGAGCACTTCAAGATATAACTAGCAAGCCATCATTAAAGGAGTTTACTATGGAGTATGATGACCCGAGTGTTCCTTTGGCACAAAGAGAGAGAAGGCTAGGGTTGATACAAGCCAAATGGGAGACAAGAGAAATCAAGACGATCTACATGATAGACCCCATTAATACTGAGACGAAGAAATACCGAGCCACTAAAGAATACATCCTCAGCCAAAGGGCAAAAGTGAACGAGTTGGAATTTCAAGCTCCGAGATGATGAAGAAGAGATCGAGAGATGGAAAAGGAAGTTCAAGATTCTCAAGGCAAGGTTCAAGCACTTGAAGCTCAACCAAGGATGGCAAAAAGGACTATTGAGGAGCTGAAGGACCGTTCAGAGTGTCCTAGCAAGATTAGGCGTTTGGTTTAGGATGAATTTTCTTTGTTTAGCTTTTCGGTTTTGTCATGTTTAGGTCATGTATTTGACTCCTTGAGTAAATTCAGCTTTAATGAAATAAAATGGTTTTTTGCTACAAAGTTTCATCATCATCTCAATTTACATGCGCATGCGTTTTTCTTTTCCATATATATTCTTGTCTCTACATGTTCTTGTATATTCTTTGCTACCTTTATTTGTTTTTGTGTATATATTAACCGCTAACCGTTTGCTCATTTTGTTGAGAATCATATATATAATATATACTTTTCTTCACTAAACTATGGAAATTTTGTTTTTGAACATCCAGTTTCTAAAAGATAGCTCCTAAACGGTCAGACCCGGTTCGAAGTCCGATCATCACTAGGTCTAAATCCAGAATGGCTAGCAACAACAACAATAATGCTGGTAATTCCAATGCGATGTCCCAGCAAAGGCTCACTACTTTGGAACAAATGGTATTCTGAATGGCCGAGCAAATGAATCTTCTCACACAAAACCTTAAGGCCCCTCAAGATATTACTGCAGGACATTCTGGGGTAAAGAAAGGGACTGATGGTCAAACTATTGAGGAACAAGTAATTAATCATGAACCACTAGCCATTGTCGAAACCGATTCTTCCGAGTTTAAGAGAGAAATTGAGGCTCAAAATAAAGAAATGGAGAAAAGGCTTCTTTCTCAATTCAATGGAGAAAAGGCTTCTTTCTCAATTCAATGAGAAACTCAAAGTTTTTGAGAAAATGGAAGGGTTTGATCAAACTGGAATCAGAAGCTTTCCTACAATCGAAGCGGGAGCTTTCCCTGAGAAGTTCAAGATTTCCGACTTTGAAAAGTATGATGGTACTGGTTGTCCAAAGTTGCATACTAGGCTCTATGTGAGGAAGATGAGCCGGTACACTCAATATGAGCAATTCATGATCCAAACTTTTCAGGATAGCCTTACCGGTCCAGCTTTAGCATGGTATGCTCATTTGGATCTTGATGAGATTAATACTTGGGACAAATTGGCTAGGGCTTTCTACAATCAATATAAGTTCAATATTGAAGTGGCCCCTTCTATGTGGGATTTAAGTAATATGAGGAAGAAGAAAGATGAGTCCTTTAAGGAATATGCTCAAAGATGGAGATCAATGGCATCTATGGTATCTACCCCTATCCCGGAGAAAGATTTGACATTCACTTTCATCAATACTTTAGAAGAACCGTTCTTTACTCATCTCATTGGACACACTACTGCTAATTTCTCTGAGATAGTATTGGCCGGGTGCAGAATTGAAAGTGCCATTATTACCGGGAGGATCCACGTGGAGAAAAAGGCTACAAATTTCAAGTACTCCAACAATAACAAAGGGAAGGATACCACTGTCAGTGTAGTCAGCTCAACCCCATACACTAAACCTACTCAATCCTACACCTACCAACAAACCCCAAACACTAATCAACCCTTCACCCGGTCACAACAACCACAATCCCAAAACCAACCATTCAATAGACCAGAAGACAGTTCACCAAAATTCCCGTACCCCTTAGCCAAGTTCTAGCCCGGCTTAGAGCTGACAATCTGATCACCTTTGAAACACCTAGAGAAGACTACAAACCCAGATATTATAACCCCGAGCAAAAATGTGATTATCATTTGGGGCAAATAGGTCATTCTACTGACTATTGTTGGAGGCTTCGGAACAAGATTCAAGACCTCATTGATGCTAAATTGGTCCAACTAGATTTCATTGAAACCCCGACCCCTAATGTCAACACCAATCCTCTCCCAAACCATGGGCCCACGATCAACATGATCACGATTGAAGAACCCGAGCCTTTTATCGGAATGATCCAGTCCAATCCAAAGAAGATAGTTATCCAATGTCAAGGAGAGCAGAAAGAAGCCCCATATGAGGTGAAATCGATGAGGTATCAATTCCATGTGCCCATTGCACCGAAAGACTATAAAGCCGCCCCGTTCAACTATCAAGCTGTTAATCAAGTTCCTAGGCCCATGGTCGGAAAACTTGGGAAAGCTTCAGAGCCCGAAAGAGAGAAAACATTGGCAGAGGAATTCTTCCCACTAAGAAAAGATAAGAAAAAGGAGGAGGAATCTGATGAGAAAACAGCTTGACCAAGATTATGAAGATAAGTGATTATAAGATTGCTGATCAACTCGCTAAAGTCCCGGCTCAAATATCCTTAATGGGTTTGTTAATGACTTCTGAAAAACACCGGGAGGCTCTCTTTAAGATACTCCAACAAATCAAGGTTCCCGAAGGTGTTGCTACTGAAACAATGGAACATGTAGTAAATTCAGTATTTGCTTTGGACCAAATCTCTTTCTCACCTGATGAGTTGGGAGCAGAAGGCACTCAACACACAAAGCCCCTATTCATAATGGCCAAATGTAATGGAATGATTGTAGCCCGAGTCCTCATCGAATGGGTCGTCTTTGAATGTTTGTCCATTGGCTACTTTGAACTTACTTGGTATCGATGCATCTAACCTCCGGTCCAGTTCTACTATTGTTAGAGCTTTTGATGGATCCAAGAGAGGCATATCAGGAGAAATAGACTTGGAAGTTACTATTGGCCCACAAGACTTTACTATTCCATTCCAAGTTCTAGACATACCAAGATCATTCAATTTGTTGCTTGGAAGGCCTTGGATTCACTCAGCTGGGGCAATACCGTCTAGTCTGCATCAGATGGTCAAGTTTATAACAAATGGACAAATCGTTACGGTGTAGGAGAACAAGACCATGCTATCTTCAAAGACAGCTATACCCTATATTGGCGAAGAAGGATCCGAAGACTTTGGTTTACAAATCTTTGAAGAAGCCAATATGATTCAAAAAGAGGGACATTTAGGGACATTTGGACTGGGATATGTCCCTACTCCGGTTGAGATAGAAGAGATGAAAAAGAAAGCCCGAAAGAAGAAAGGAGAAGAATGGTATAATACCCCTATGAGTCTCCAGATATCAAAGTCACATTCCCACAACCGGCTCATGTCCAGAAACCAAACATTGCATCAGTTATGGAGCCTTCTTGCAGCTCCCATCCAGTTCGGGAGTTGAATAATTGGTTCACTATCCCCTTAATAACTCTAGGGTTACCTTTGAATCTGATGATAATGGTGAAAGTAAGAGATATCTTGCGTCGATAGATAACGAAAATACTGATATCATTTCTAACCCTAATGAGTTAGTCGTTGAACATGACATTAGTGATCACACTGGGATAGAGAAAAGTTGGCAAAAATATGAACAAGGTAGAATTGAGATCAGTCCTACAGAAGTAGTGAATGTTGGAACTGAAGATGAGCCTAAAAATTTGAAAATAGGCACCACCTTATCCGCTGAGCAACGAGAAAGATTGATAAGATTATTGACTGATTACTTAGACGTGTTTGCATGGTCCTACGAAGATATGCCTGGTTTGGATACCTCTATAGTGGTTCATAAATTACCAACTAAAGCAGATATCAAACCAAAGAAGCAAAAATTAAGACGATTTAGACCAGATATCTTGCTCAAGATTAAAGAAGAAGTAAAGAAATTGTTGGAAGTCGGTTTTATAGAGGTATCCGATTATCCTGAATGGGTGGCTAATGTGGTCCGGTACTTAAAAAGAATGGAAAGGTTAGAGTTTGTGTAGACTTTCGCGATTTAAACCAAGCCACGCCCAAAGATAATTTCCCCTTACCTCACATAGATGTCTTGGTGGATAATACGGCTAGAAACCATCTATTTTCATTCATGGATGGCTTTTCGGGATATAATCAGATTAAAATGGCAGAAGAGGATAAAACTAAGACAACCTTCATTACTACTTGGGGAACATTCTGCTACAAAGTCATGCCTTTCGGCCTTAAAAACGCCGGGGCAACATATCAAAGGGCGATGGTCACCTTGTTTCATGACATGATGCATCAAGAAGTTGAAGTATATGTGGATGATATGATTGCTAAGTCTAAGGAAGATGAGGATCATGTGGAAATATTGAGGAGATTATTTGATAGATTACGGAAATTCCATCTTAAGTTGAATCCGAAAAGTGTACATTTGGGGTGACCTCAGGGAAGTTGTTGGGATTCGTAGTCAGTCAACAAGGAATAGAAGTTGACCCGGATAAAGTTAAAGCCATACTTGAATTACCTCCCCCGAAGACGATCAAAGAGGTCAGGGGCATATTGGGACGCTTGAATTATATTGCTCGGTTTATATCTCAATTAACCGACAAATGTCGCCCTCTATTCAAGTTGTTGAGGAAAAATGCAATTGATTGGATAAAGATTGTCAAGAAGCATTTGAAAATCAAGCAATATCTGATGAATCCACCAGTGTTAGTAGCACCAACACCTGGTCGCCCTCTTTTCCTATATTTGACGGTACTTCCTGAATCAATGGGAGGTATGCTTGGACAGAAAGATGAAGATGGGAAAGAACGGCTATTTACTATTTGAGTAAGAAATTCACTGAAGGAGAACAGAAGTATACTGAAGTGGAAAGAACTGTTGTGCCGTGGTGTGGATCATGCACAGACTGAGACAATATACATTGTATTATTCTATCGAGCTTTATACGAAACATGATCCGTTGAAGTATTTGGCTCAGAAACCAGGGTTGATTGGGAGAATTTCCAAATGGCAGATGTTGTTATCAGAATTTGATATCACTTATGTGAATCAGAACTCAGTTAAAGGTCAAGCACTTGTAGATCACTAGCCGAAAACCCGGTTGAAGATAGTGTGATTGATGGAGAAGCTCAATTCCCGGATGAAGGCATATTGCTGGCAGATTCAGATAAAGAATCAGAACAGTCCACTCCTAAATGGAAGTTGTACTTTGATGGAGCAGCTAATGTATGCGGATGTGGAATTGGGGCAGTCTTAATATCACCAGATGGTAAACAATACCCGCTTCAGCAAGATTGACTTTCCCTTATACTAATAATGTGGCAGAATACGAGGCTTGCATCATGGGCCTCAAGATGGCACTTGACATGGAGATAGATGATCTTGAAGTATATGGAGACTCCTCTCTCATCATCTTTCAAACACGAGGAGAATACAAGACGAAGGATGCAAAATTGGTGCCTTATCATCAATATTTACTAGAATTGGCACAGAAATTCAAAGAAATATCATTCACTTATATGCCAAGAAACCAAACCAGTTCGCGGATGCATTAGCCACATTAGCATCTATGATTCAAATCACTGATGGAGTTGAGATCCAGCCCTTAAAGGTTCGCATTGAGGAAGAACCGCATTTTGCTTGAATACCGAGGAAGTCCCAAGGAAAGATCCCTGGTATGCTAATATCAAAGAATTCCTCCAAGATGGCAAATACCCTGAAAATGCTTCAACTAAGGAGCGAAGAACACTAAGAGCTTAGCAGTTCATTTCATGCTCAGTGGTAATACATTATACAAAAAATCATTTGATACTACTCTCTTGAGATGCGTAGATGAGGCGAGAAGCAGATATGTTGATGAGGGAAGTCCATGAAGGGATATGTGGACCTCACATGAATGGATATATGCTAGCTAAAAAGATTATGAGGATGGGTTATTTCTGGATAACTATGGAATCAGATTGTATTAAACACGTGAGACATTGCCACTTGTGCCAGATATACTCCAACAAGATGAATGCTCCTCCAAAGAATTGCAGTCATTATCTTCACCTTGGCCCTTCTCAATGTGGGGTATGGACATGATAGGACCAATTTCGCCAAAAGCCTCAAATGGTCACCGATTTATATTAGTGGCGATCGACTATTTTACTAAATGGGTTGAAGCATTCTCGTACGCTAATGTTACCAAAGGAGTAGTTGTCAAGTTCATCAAGAGAGATATCATAGCCAGATATGGAGTCCCTGATACAATCATTACAGACAATGGTACCAATTTGAACAACAAATTAATGTCTGAATTGTGCCAAAATTTTGGGATCAAACATCGGAACTCTACCCCATATCGACCTCAATGAATGGGGCAGTTGAAGCGGCCAACAAGAACATCAGGAAAATAATAGAGAAAATGGCTATCACTTACAAAGATTGGCACGAGATGCTACCTTTGCACTCATGGCCTATCGAACATCATCAGAGTATCAACAGGGGCAACCCCTTATTCATTAGTCTATGGTACAGAAGCTGTTTTGCCAGTTGAAGTTGAAATTCCATCACTCAGAATATTAGCAGAAACCGAATTGAATGAAGCTGAATGGGTGAGAAATAGGATTGATCAGTTAAATCTCATTGATGAAAGGAGGATGACCGCCTTATATCATGGTCAGCTTTACCAGCAAAGAATCGCTCGAGCATTCAATAAGAAAGTTCGCCCGAGAAATTTCAAAGAAGGAGACTTAGTCTTGAGAAAAGTACTCCCAATGTTCAAGATCCTAGAGGAAAGTTTACTCCTAATTACGAAGGACCATATGTAGTAAAGAGGTGTTGCCTGGTGGTGCACTAATTTTGACTAGAGTGGATGGTCCAGATTTGAAAGACCCTGTAAATTCTGATGCGGTCAAGTTGTACTACTCTTGAGAAATTAATGAAAATTCTATCAAGTTCAGAAATGTGTTGACTACTTTGTCTATGTGTGATCTAATTTTTGTTATCTATCGACAAAAAGATATCTCTAGCAGTCCCAATCATCAGATCAGTCATTGACCATCCACTTTAATTGATAAGCTTTCTTCATCCTTATATCTCTCAAATTTTTAAAACATGAGTGTACCGTGAGAGAGAGATTTGAGCAATTGATAAAGTTATAAAAACATTTTAATACTTTGAGATTTGATCTTTTCTTAAAGAAATGCCTATTTCAGACCAATAACATAAGAAGTCGATAAGAAGCTGCAAAGTAAGGGAGATACAAAGAACCATCTCCTGTATCGTTCCGACATCAAGACCATCAAAAGAATCCAGTTACCATCAAAAGACAAACAGAGATACTCAATTCAAAGGATAGCCACTGTGAAGAGCTCTAGCCTGACGGAATAAACCTAGTGATGAGCGGACTTCACCAAGTGGTCTGACAAGTTTAGAAGCTTCTATAAGAATCTGGTAAGTTTTGAAAAAAAAAAAAAAAGAGAATAAAATGAATATATTGCTAGAATTAAGTTTTTCAGGAAATTAGCTCTAGAAGCCATGCGAAGCATGAGGAAATCAAGATCTCAGGACATGAGATTTGGGGATCAGAACATGAGACCCAGTTCAAGGAATGCATAACCAAATCAAATGCCAGCTCAAGGAGGCGTTTGAATCAAATCATAGGCCAGCTCAAGAGCCTATCCAAATCAAGTGCCAGCTCAAGGAGCGCGCTTGAATCAAATCTAAATCAAATGCCAGCTCAAGGAGCGCGTTTGAATCAAATCATAGGCCAACTCAAGGAGCGCCATCCAAATCAAGTGCCAGCTCAAGAAGCGCTATCCAAATCAGGTGCCAGCTCAAGGAGCGCGCTTGAATCAAATCAAATGCCAGCTCAAGGAGCGCGTTTGAATCAAATCATAGCCAGCTCAAGGAGCGCCATCCAAATCAGTGCCAGCTCAAGGAGCGTGCTTGAACCAAATCAAATGCCAGCTCAAGAAGCGCGTTTGAACCAAATCATAGGCCAGCTCAAGGAGCGCCATCCAAATCAAGTGACAGCTCAAGAAGTGTGCTTGTATCAAATCTAAATCATAGGCTAGCTCAAGGGGCGCCTATCTAAATCGGGTGCCAGCTCAAAGAGCGCGTTTGTATCAAATATAAGACAAATGTTTGCCCAAGAAGCAACCCAATTCAAGAAGCATTTCAGAACATGAAGCATCTCCGCAGAACATGCGAAACGTTTCAAGAGTTTTTTGAAGCTTAAGGATCGCTAGCTCAGAGGAGCGCCATCCTTCTATTCAAGAACATGAATCGTCTCTTGCACAAGAAGTGATTCAACGAGCATATCAAAACATGAAAAGCTCCCATCCTGCTCAAGAAGTGGGAATTCCAGATAAGGTAAAATCAAAATGAGGTCTATTTTATCTTTGTGATAAGGTTATGACAAATCTCATCACAAAGAGGGGCAGCTGTAGATACCTCATTTTGACATTTATTTTTTGTCAAAATAAGTACTAAGCTTAGTGTACACATAATTAAATTAATTGAATTTTTGCAAATTATAAATGTTAAAGCTAGGGATGAAAATTAAAAAAAAAAATAATAATAATAAATCAATTTAATAGAAATAAATATAATGGATGTAATATGGATAATTAATATAGTATAATATAATTTCAAAATTCATAAAAAAAAAGAAAGTTATTGTTCATCGTCTCCTACCTCCGGTCGCCCGATGGGGTGTTTTCAAGTTCATTTTTGACCCGTTTCCAAATCTGGTTTTTACAAAACAAATACATATTTTGAAACTAGACACGGAGTACTTCATTTTGATATATAATTTGCATATTTTCATAAACCATAACTATTTCAAATCCGGACTTGAAGTTTGAAAAAAATTTGTTTTTTACATTTCCGAAAAAGGCTCAAATCTCCGATTTTTTCGCTCAAAACGTGTTTGAACGTTAACATTATAACGTTAATGACAGCTAATGCAATTTACAACTATTTTAGTCCGATTTTTTCGGATAAAAATCAAAATAAGATATGAAACCCTAGATCTATAAATAGAGGAAGAAAAAAAAAACGAAAGGAGAGAAGACAAAAAGCAAAGAAAAGAAAAATAAAAAAATCATTTGATATTCAGGAAGTCGAGAACTTCCTTTCCCACAAATCAATTTTGCTAAAATCCATCGTTACCGATGTTATCGGCTAAATTGGAGTTCACCGGAGTTCTTACTTGTCGGCCAAATCTTTGCCGGAGCTCCATCGGTTTTCCTCCGCGTTTTCGTTTTCGCCGCTACCGATTGTTCGAATTCGATTCTTCCCTTGCGTCGTCATCGGCCGTCTTTCTCACGCGCATTTCCTCCTCCTGCGCGAATTCATTCTTCCCCTGCACCCGAATTCAATTCTTCCCTGGTACGTTCACATTCCATTTCCAATAATAAATAATATAGTAACTATAGTATGATATTAAAAATAGGAAATTAAAGAATAAGAAAAATAAAAATAATTAGTATATGATTATATTTTCAAAATTTGTTATGAATATATTGTGTTTTTTTTTTAAATTTCAAAATATGTAAAATTAGTATTAGTTTGAATCATGATAATATAGTCAGTATAATTAATTTTTTTCTTTTCTTGTCAATAAATGAAATTGTCTTGTTCTAAAAAATATTGAATTGAAATTTAGGGTTTATTTTTTTTCCATGATCGATCTTGCTATGATAGTGTATAATCCTTGCACCTTTTCTTTTGATATCGTTTTGTAATATTATGATTTTGTCAAATTTTGAATAATGAGATCTTGCAAATATTTGACATAAAAATTGTATTGATAACTTGATGAAAATCTTGATTTGGCTAAAGCTTGTTTATACAATGATTTTGAAATTATTAAAAGAACCTGATTTCGTTATCAATATGCAATGTAATTAGAAACTTTGATATAATGTTAATATCATGTATGAAGTTTACCTACGTTATTGAATATGAGTTCATCTTGTTAACATTAATATCTTTTATCAATTTTATATTATGATGATATTTGATTTAATTAATGTGCTTGACAATTGCCATGATATATAATTTTAATCCATTATTCAAAATTTTTTTATCACTTAGAAAAGTCAATTTTTATAAAATTGTTAAAACATAACTCGATAGTCCTTTTTGCATTAATATAGTAATGATTTTGTTTTCTTGTGATAAAATTGATTTATATATATATATATATATCATGTTAGGTATGTATTCATAGAATTACATTAAGATCTTGTTATGGATAATATAACTATAATCATGCCCTAATCATGAGGAATATATGAAATTTTTTAGAGTTTTAGGTTTACAATATTTGAAATTGTGTGATCATGTATGATGATAGTCATTAATATTCCTTTTATGCCATAATATAGTGATGACCTTGATTGTAATAATATTGAATTTTATGATTTCACCATATATGAAACCACATTGAAATCTTGCCCTTCATAATGTAGTTTCAATAATATATAAATGTTGATTATGCCATGATATTGCTTTGTTGAAATTAGCTTGTTAAATATTGATATTCCTTATAATATTTTTATTCTTGATGATATGTATGATCAATTGATATGCATGATATGTGGTTATGATTTTTTGTTCAAAATTTTTGTCACCTAGAAAAAATCCGATTTTCCATAAAATTGCTAAAACCTAACTTAATAGATTTAGGGTTCATGTTAAAAAATATAAATATATTTTTCATAAAATTAACAAACTTAATGAACTTAAAGAGAAAAGATTTCGAAAAATTTTAAAATTAACCAACAAACTAAATTTTTCTAAAAGAACTACGTGTAGTCTGATCCCGATTAGAGGGTACGTAGCACCTAAATGGGCGACTTAAATATGTAAAAAATTATTTTTGTGAATTTGTTTGATTTGTTAGTTTAGTTTAGAATATATGAATATTGATAGAATTTAATAAGATTTGATTAATTGAATATTTCGAGTTTTTTAGATTATTATGATTATTGATGGAATTTGATTAGTATTTTTGTGCATATTAGACATATGTTTAGTTAATTAGATCCTGGTAAATAGTTTAGATTTTGAAATTAGGGTTTAAAAGAAAGCATTTTAAATTTGGAAAGTTAAAGTGGTAACCATTTAGGTTTTAATAGGTTAACCCACGAACTCAAGTTAATTTCTGGTTCTCGAATTCAAAAAAACGATTTTTTCGCAGATTAGTAGCAAAGCCAAATTCAACCTACCCATTGGTTTTGGTTTATTTTTTTTCTCGACTTTAGTCGACTGGTGACTCCAAAATATTTTAAAAATTAAAAATTTCCTTTAATTCTTAGTCGAGGATTCGTATTGAATGGGTTAGGGTTTAGTACGAATTGGATTAAAGGAAATCGAAAAACCAGGCTCGACAATACCATGTAATTTTGAAAATTTTTTTTATTACAATCAATTCAAACCCCTTTCCCCCTCTTGATTGCTCAGTTGAGACTTACATTATACTTTAAAGTCTCAAGAGCAATGCTATGGCTAAACAATGTCAATACCATGATAAGATCTCTTCAATCTCTTTATTAGCAAGATAGTTTGAGGTCACCATGTTCTTAGAAGCAATATGCTATGCTTGAATAACAACAACTATCATCATAAGATTGCTTCAATTTTCCACAAATGAGATCATTTTAATCCATTTATTTATTTGCAATTTAGCATTGTGTTTACCATGTACAGGGAAGCGATGCTATGACTATGCAGCAACGATTTTTGCAAAAAGATCATTTCAATCTTTTTATTTGCAACAAAATATTGAGCCTTCCACATGCTTAGGAGAAAATACTATGCAGCAATAGCTACCATAACAAGGTTGCCTCAACTAAAATATAACAAACACAAAAATGGTCTTTTGAGACTAAATGCAAGACAAAATGAAATGTAATACAAAGATGCTCTGAATGAGAACAAATAACATTAAATAAGCAGTGAGATAAGTAGCTCCAAAGTTATCACACTTCAATGTTAGAGAAGTGGGACAAGAATAGCCAATTTCATGATGGAGAGACCAACTATTGGACCACACTTTTGATCCTCGTCAATGCTTTATATATGAATTTTGGAAAAGAATTAATGACAACCCACTTCTTTCTAAATTCCAAGTGAAGAAATTTAGACCAACACAAATAGTCAGTCCATTGTAGATTTTCAATCCCTAGGATAGCTTCCCCATTTGGCATTGCAATAGTCATGAAGCTAAAAATTCATTAAATAATATATGAGAAGACCATGCTAAATGATGCAAGGTAAGTAGTGAAAAATGCATTCAACCTACTTTCAATTATCATGTGTGGGCTTATGAATATATTGAGAAACTTGATTGATTATAAAGGAAAAACTAAGGTACATGTTATTGAGATATCATGAGTTGACAATAACTTATCCGTAATAGTTGTTGTTTTCAAAATTTTCAAATGACAAAACTAAACTGACAATGGAAGGATCGACTAAAGTAGAGATTTGCTTGACATTAAGTATGTTAGTATTACTGAGAATATCGCAGATATATTCTGTTAAATTAACAATAAGTATCCTTAGTTTTAGATGTTTTAAAACTATGTAAATAATTTAGAGGTCCCAAATCCTTTAAGGAAAACTAAACTTAAAGATATTAAATAAATTTCAATATTAATCAAGTATCTTGCTTCTTAAGATTATTGCATTAAATTAAAGTAGAGAAGATAAATGACGACCTTAAATATTGTAAGTTAAAAATGAGGGGTCTATATGAGAAGCTTTAAACCTTAAAAAGAAAGGCTCTTTTTTAAAGGTAATGAAATCAGCTCCTTACTATCTATTTAAGACTATTGATAGGCATAACTCGACTAAGGACCCAGTAGGTCCAATGCTAGCAAAATAGGCTGCCAAAGACATCCTCAAGGCCTCTCAGCTGTTCCAAGTCGTCTCAGCCTAAGGATCCCAACTACCCATCAATTTGGAGTCCTTGATGCACTTGAAAACCTAACCAATGATATTCCTCCACCAAGATTCCCCTCTCTTGCTAAGTTCCCCATTAAAAAGCATCTCCTCGGTTCTTCACACTACCTTAGGGGTATACCACACCTCCTCGGTTCTCCACATCTCTAGGAGGATACCTTAAAACTCCCCAAAGGTACATCAAAGAGATCAATTGCCACCCTTATCTAGCAACCCTCTATGGAAAAGCCTATCCACCACATCGAGTCTAGGTTAGCTATCAATTGGAGACCATACCAAGTAAAAGAAAAATATTCTATAAGCCCTATTCTATTATGACCACCATATATAAATAGTGCGATGACTTAAACTAAAGCATTTGGTATGATAAAATTGAATCTCAAACCTTTTTAAGTAAATTCTATTACCCTTGATTCTCTCACAATCCACACTAACTGAAGCATTAGAGTGGTTGTACTAGACAATCTCCCTATGTACCACTAGCAAGTTTTTCTTTAGTCGCAGGCCTATCAAATCTCTAGCGGCAAAATATCACCTACAACAAAGACCATATAGCAACTTACATAAGACATGAAACATGATGTGGATAGCAATTCCATACAAATCTAAGAGGTTAAAAAAGGTTATCAACTCATGATTTTATGTAGAATCATTGGAGAGTATAGAATCAAAACATGTAATAGAAATAGAAATGTAAGTTTTTTTTCCTATGTAAAATGGCTTTGAAAAACTACATATATGCTTACAATAATCATAAAAAACTTGAAATATGTAATAGATATTAAAAAAAAAGGAAAATAAGTTCTCACTTTTATACTAGCTCTTAATACTTAATACAACACGCATGTAAAAGGACAAATAGAATTGAAAATAAATTTTCCCTTGCTATTTTGTTTGAAAAAAAATTATGGATTGAATGAAAATCAAACTTTTCAACTCATCATAAGTTCTTAATTACTAAATAAAATAATTAAGTTATTTTATAAACTCTATAGTTGAGCTCAAACTTGAATGATCATAACTGTAATGTGATAAGAAATATTTAGTACCGTAATAGTTTATGGGTTTATAAAGTACGGTTGTGTGTTTCATATTTTAGCCTATTTAATTCAAATAGATAAATCTGTATACTTCGTTAAAAATGTAAGATTATGCATTGTTTACATACAGACTAAATAAAAATCTTAAGATTTAAAAAGAAAAAACCCATATGTTATGCACGAGTTGACTCCTCCTAAAATCATAAACTTGTAAAATCATATAAGTAAAATTGCGATTTTGATAATTATAAGTTAAATCATAAAGACTTTTTCATCAAGATTTCTTTGTATGAAAGCATTTTGAATATATCTTATTGATAAATAGGCTAAGACGTAGAGATGGCAATGCTAAAAGTTAAGCTTACAAAGGTAGGCTAAATAACAACATTGAATGTGTTTGTAATCAATTCCAAGGCATTAATGAAAGTCCTTCACAACAAGGCATTCCTTGTAGCAAGAGACAGACCATCTAGATTTTGTTTAATGTGTAAGACCCATTTGTAGCCAATCAAGTTCATGGCATGTCTCATTGGAAATCTAGGCATCAAATTGATGATCTATGGTAGCTTGTTACTTTGGATCTTTGTAAGCTTAAGTAAAGCAGGTGTGTTTAAACACATTGTGTATGATATTATAAATGTTTAGGTAGTGGTAAGGAGTTGGTTTTAGAGTAGGTGGCCATTAGGTGATGATATTTAGACGAGGGATGGACGTTAAAAGAGGTAAAGTTTAATAGATTAATAGTTCTATGAGATGATAAAGGAAGGGACTGATGTATATAGGCTGTTATTGGAGATTGGAGTGATGAAATGAGATGGAAATTAGAGAAGCAAGTAATGGCATGTTGAAGGAGATGTTATAAGGTAAGTAAAACCACAAAAGACTCGCTAAACTACGCTGTTGTGTGAATTAGAAGATCACTCGTTACAAGATTTTAATAAAGGCAACAATTTACTCAAAAAAAATAAGAACATGATGGGAAGTATAAAATCTCTAATGGTGATATCTTTTCAATGATAACTCGAATAAAATGTTTTATTTGCTAAAAAGATACATTTAGTAAAGCAAGGTGAAAATTTATCTTTTGTGTAAGAGGGTTGTCAAGCATAGTTAATTGATCAGCCATGAGTTTAGCTTATTGGACATAGGTTATGGCTGTGTCATTTCCATGTTGAAAATTAGCTAGTTGTATTTTAATTGACTTAGCTTGTGTTATAGAGTTAGAAGAATTTGCAATCACAATCTTTTTCCATGATGCATATATTGTATTAGCATTACCAATTTGTTAAAGCAACGGTTCAAAGAGTGAATTCACTATCCTATTAAAGCTTAGTTGATTGTTATGAAACCATATAAGATATTTTAGGTATGGCTTTGTTGTCCCCTTGTGATGCAGCAGGTAAAGAACCATTAATTTGACTTTGCTCCTATAAAATTTAGACTATCAGCATTGGTAAGTTATGGTTTGCCCAAAAGATACTTAGTGGAATTTGATTTTAATGATAATTGCTAGATGACATTTGGAAGGCTTAAAGGAATAGGGTGATAGGTGCAATTGCAGTAGTGGTTTTGGAAATTGTGATGAATGAAAGGGGAAAGAAATAGATTTGTAAGATTAAGAGACTTCAATGCTCTAATGTAAGCTCCGGAAAATTTCAGTAAATAATTTCAAAATAAATATCGAAGATAAACTCTAAAAATGACTCCAAATTAAAACCAAACTTCGACTAGCCTTAAATCACGAACTAATCTAGGAATTTCTTAATCTTGAGAAAATGAGAATCCTTAAAAAATAAAATAAGAACTCAACAGTCTTTAAATCCAAAACCACTACGTATGACAAATTCTATACTTAACTCTGACTTGCAAAAATTGAGTAATATGGAACAAAAAAAAATAATTAAAAAGTAAATAACGATAAAACTTCGGAAATAAAACTCAATTCAAGAATTCCGAAAAACGTTAAGAGATATTAAATACTTACAAAAATAAAATTTAAAATAAATTTCTCAAATTAAATATGTTGTATAAACATAAAAACATAAGTTTCCAAATTGGCAAAGATCTAAACCGGAAAATCACCCGGGAACCCCAAGTGGAATATAGTAGTTAAGTCCGGCAATCTCGCACTCTTAACCCTAGAGGCCGAGGTGTGGTTTAAGTGTGTAGAGTAGCTTGTAGTAATATAAGGTTGCTTAAAAATATTATATTGGTAAATGTTTAACCTATTTCGAACCCATTCGAATACAGACTTTGAAAAGCGTGTCTTGGGGCTCGAGATATAAAAAATATACCATTAATACCGTTAGACTCATATTTTCATAAGGATTTCAAAAATATCGGTTTATAATTTTTCGATAACTAGAAATATCTGCTTTTGTGATTATGTTCGTATTTCTTTACTACCGGTAATTAACTAGTCTTTTGCACTACTCACTACTATTCATTACACAATTTTATTATTCTTGTAAACCCTTATATTTTTAGATAAATATTTTATATATCATGGAAAATTCAGTTTTTCTAAAATTTAGTTCATTTTGGGTTTTTACGGAATCAGTTTCTGTTTAAGATCCGATACTAAAAATAAAATAAATTAATTTAATAATTGTAAAATATTTAAAAAATATTTTTATTTTCATAAAATAACTTTTTATAATTTTTCGGGTTATAAATATATCAATTATAGCTCATATTCGCGTATTGTGATCATTTCGGTAACTTGTTTGATAATTCACTAAAATAAATTAATTATTTATCTTATTTTAATTATGAAAAATCTGCTACAAAAATTTGAAATGAATTTTCTATTTTTCTTATTTTTATTTTATTTATTAAGAAAGTACTCTTACAAACCCATACCTTTAGTACACCTTTCACACATCGCTTCTTTTCACTTCAATCTTTCTACACTTCGTGTATCACTTCATGGCAGAATTTTTTACTTCTTTTGCTGCCTTTTGTCCTTTGAAAAACTCCAAAATTGATTAAAGTAAACCTATTTCAATCCATCTTTATGAAGCAACACATACACATTAATTACACATTACAATTTCAAGTAAAAAACCAACCAAACTCCCTCCCTCTCTCCTCCTCAATTCACGCTAGCTATAGGGAATTAATTGCTGCTATTTCTTTTTTTTTTTTTACTTCATTTAAGTGTCTTTAAACTTCTCCTATCTTTTTATATACGCCCTCTCTCATTCACACATTAACCCTTTGTTATTCTTGCAATTTTTCCTCTCTATTTTCCTCTCTTTCTCTCTTCATTTTCTCTTGTTCTTACAAGAGAAGCTTGCTACCCTTATTCTTTAAATAAGCTCCCACATATATTTCTTGAAGATCCTTAGGTAAAACTCTTATTCCAAGCTTCCATAGATGATATAGGTGAAGTATAGTGAGAGTTTCATGCATCAAATGACCTTCCATAAGCTTAAAAGCTAAGGATGATGATGCCAAAATGAAATACTCATCTTATCCATGATTATTCTCTTGTGATATTATTATTTTCTTGCTAAAAGTGATTATATTTTGTATATCTAACTTTTATGTAACTTTGATTATGTTTATGTTTAGATCTATAAGTTTATAGTTTACTACCATGGATTTCTTTTATATTTATGTTCATAGTAAGTATAGATCTTGGTTTTGAACTCAAATAAAAATGGTGAAATTCGTATCTAGGCAAGACCCACATTTAAAAACCACTTTCCAAGTGATGAGTATATATCATCAAGACTTTATTTTATATGGTTCAAAGGTGATTTTCAAAGATTATTTTTCAAAACAAAATTCTATTTTCGGATCTAGACAAAGGCATAACTTAAAAACATGTTTTTCAACTCAAAAATGAAGTTTTTATTTAAGATATGGAAGGTTCTTAAGATAGGATATGTCAGGGATGAATTTTCATAAGTTTAGATGGACTTTATCAAAAGATATGTCCAAAAACAAATTTTGTAAATTCGGATCTCAACCAAGACCAATTTTGGAAACCCGTTTTTCAACACTAAAATGAAGGATTTGTTTAAAAAATGAAAGGCTTATGGAATAGGTATCAATTGGAGATGTTTTTGATAAGTAAATGGTAGATCTACTAATAGAGATTCTCAAAATAGGAAGAGATTACAAATATAAAATTTGAGTTATATCCTAACCTTGTGAAATTCGGATGGTTTCAAAACCATGTCTTAAAAACCCTTTTATCAACTCCAAAACTTGTGTTTTATATGAAAAATGAAGAGTATAGGTAATAGATATCATCAAGTAATGATTTTTATAAGTTGAAATGGGATTTGTTAAGAAAAATATGTAGAACAAGGAGTAGAAATAAAGTGGAAAAATTTGAGTTGTTTGTTATTTTAAGAAATTCGTAATAATGGAGTAATGGCATGAAAACACTTACTTTTCAAACTCAAAATAGAAGTTTTATTAAAGAAATAAAGTCCTTAGTGGCTAGGTATGATTGAGCCTTAAGTTTCTAAGTATCAAATGAGTTTACTTAAAGGAATCACCACAAAAATAATTTTTACAAAATTCAGATTTTGGGATGAACCATATTAAAAACATGTTTATAAAGTGTAAAATGAAAAATTTTGTTGAAAAATAAAGTCCTTAAGGAATATACATAATGAGGACTTAATTTTAACAAGAATAAATAAATTTTATCAAGGAATTTTTCTAAAAACAAGTGGAAATTGTCAAGAATACAAGACTAGCCCTTTCTAAGTTGATTTTTCATAAAATCTTACAAGGAAAAAAGTTTTTTAAAAATTTCTTTTATTAAATATCATCAAGAACATGTACATATATATCTCATGACATATCATTTATGATAGTAACTTGTTCATATTGCATGAATACTTGCTTTAGATAGTAGAAACTTCATGAACTTTCACAAAATCAATTTTCTAAATTGGATTTCGCTATTGATCTGAACTGATCAGATTTTTTTGAAGCTTAAAGGTTTTCAAAACTTAAATATGATATTAGAATTATATGGATCTTTCGAAGTAGATAGAAATCGGCATATAATTTGCTAAATTTCGAGTTAAAATTACCAAGTTATGGTCGTTTTAAGTTGGAATTCTCGAGTAGGATGAGAATTACGAATTTGATAGTTTGTATGAGATAGAGTGGATTAGTTTTGAGTTGAAATACTCATTTGGGTATTTCTTTCCTTAGGTGACTTTGCTTTCGAGGATTCGTTGCCACCCGACTATTACAATTAAAAGATCGGAGTCCAATGGACATGTGAGTTTTCCTCTTATTTTGTTACCTTATTTGTGCTTATAGCTAGTTGCATTAGAATTACGAAAAATATAAAATTGTGATGAGTTGTAATCTAATCTTAGTTGAATGAATGATAAGTATATCGAGGCGAGACTTGTTGTAAAATCATTGTATGAGCTAGCATAGACTTGAATTGTCTGAAATTCTCTATGATCGCTCTTAACCTACATAATTAACATGCTACGATTATATGAATAAACTGTACATGCATATCACGTATTGAGTCACATTGCATTAGCAAGTATACCTTTGGTGGGATAAAGGTATATTAGCGGAGGCGTGGAAGGCCGTGTTAACATTAAGGATGCGAAATCACTCAAGTTAACGGAAGTGGGGTAGGCACTTGAAACTACCACATAAAACAACAGATGTTGTATAACTAAGAGAAAGAGATCGAGATTATGGTTGCATGACTTATGGACCACCCCACTTAAGATTGGAATTATGGTTGCATGACTTATGGACCACCCTAACCCTAGATACGGAGGGCGTAAATCCGTTCTGTGTATGGTTCCGGTTACCCATACATAATTGTCTGCTCATATGTTTGTTCATGCATAGCATATGTGAATAACTTGCTTGTTATGGTACGAAATTAAGGGAACTCTCACTAAGCTAGTGTAGCTTATACTCCAATAGATGTTTGAATAAATAAGTTAACAGGAGAACACTACCTGGGGACCAAGATGGTTGGAGTCGAATATGACTTCGGCATTCCGGCAGGAAGTAAGAATACTTGAAGGTATTAGCTGGGTCTTATGAATTGTTTTGTAACAGTTTTGTAGTGAAGGCTTGGATGAATTGTAATTGAAGTACAGTGAATCATATTTCCTTTACATTGTTTCTCAAGTTTATCAAAAAAAATCTCCGATGTATCTCCTCCATGTGTTAAACGCCTTATGCATAGTAAAGAAGCCTTCGTATGACTAAGGTGGTCATTCCTAGACTTTAATATTGTGTATGGCGGACTACCACGTTTAGGGTACCCTTCGGGGCGTGACATCCAATATCATGTGTTGGCATCAACTTTTTCGACAACAATAGAGTAGGTAGCGTTCGAACTTAAAAGGGTGGTGCCAAAATGTTGTTGTATGATTCTTGACAATAGATTTAGGTCTCAACAATGGATCCCTCTTACACTTGAGGCTTGTAAAAATGAACACATGAGAGCTTTACTTTACTTTACTTTTCATTTTTTTCCCTTAATGTGGAGGGGGAAGGGGAAGGGGAAGAGGAGGTCAAGGGTAGACTTAGCGTGTATAGTCTAATGTTCGAGTCAATAATGGGATCTAAGATTTAATGATGAGAATCAAGAAAACAACACTTAAATGAGTATAAAGGGTTTTCTTATACTTATCCTTTTTGAAGTGGCAAGCTAGATACATACAATGTGAGGAGGGAAAGTTGCCTTTCCATTAGATGTCGTGCTTGTTCATAGGAATGCGACATAATAGGCATTATAGGGTTTCTGACTCGCTCGAGGCATTAAAAATATTATAGGGTTTTAGGGTTAGGTTTGGATATATAGTAAAAACCTTATAGGTTATAGGGTCAAGTTTTGATCATATAATAAACCCGATGGATACTCGAATACTCGATATTATAAGTTAAAATAATAAGAAAAAACATTTTTGAAGGGGGCAAGGAAAGGAAAGAAGACACAAAAGAGCTATACCTTCCAATGATGTTTTTTTTTTTTTTTTCTTTTATGTCTACTAAACTAGTTATGAAATTTAAAACTTTTTATTAAATTTTGTTCTAAGTTATGTTTGCTAATTAATATTATTTTTTGTCTTCTATATTTTCGTCCCAGTAGGACATTTAATTTAATTGTTTCTTAAGATAGTATATAATGATAAAGGTACTATATTTGTGTGCTTAAATGTTGTATAATGGATGTGATCTACAACATTTTCTATCAAATCCACATATATCTTTTCATTTTTGAATATATAGGAAACTTGTGCCAGAAGTACTGGTTTTTCTTAAATTTATTATTAAAATTTGAAAATAAGTTGAAAAAAAATAAGGTTATAGGATTATAAAGTTAGGTTTCGAGTTCTAAATCAAACATTGTAGGACATTTTGATATAGAATGAAAATGCTATAAGGTTATAGAATCAGGTTTGATAGACCCTATAAGGTAGCAGATCAAGTTTTTGGTTCATTTGATTTGTCCCAAACCCAATGCGGTTACATCCCTAATTATCGATTATTAAAGATCACTGTGTGTGCTTGGCTACAATCATTGGGGTGAAGTTATAGGGTTACTATAGTAACCAGGCCATTACTTTCTTCATTTTCCACCACTTATTGCATATTTCTTTTTCTTCTTTTATGGTTGATGGTATTTAATTGGTGATGAGATGGGCTAGAGCTTTTAAGAGCCAAAGATAAGAACAGGTCATCAACACGATGGAAAATGGTCTTAGTACTTCTTTTTGTTTCATCCATATAAGGGAACTTCTATTCTAGTTAAGTCAATCATGTAAACTAATTAAATAAATATAATAAATTAATATATTATTTTTTCAGTTCACTTTGCTAAATTAATAAAGAATGTAATAAAATTATTATTACTAAGGAATGAAATAAAGTTATAATAAGATTTTTTATTTGGTAATTTTTTTTATTTAAATTAGGTTATTTTAGAAAAAAAATCAATTCTAGCATTGAATTGATATTTATAAATTTAGATATTCGATGGCTATGTAATTTTTTTTTTTTAAACTGGGATTCCTTACAGAACACTATTACAATCTCTAAACAATGTATAACTCTTCATAAGGATAAGACTGTAATAGAATTACTATTACAATAAAATGAATGGGCAGTACGTATTTTACTAATGCGATCACAATTAAGTATAAATCTAAGCCGTTAAATAATCAACACTAGGGTAGGCAAAAAACCAACCGAACCGTAACAGAACCAATCTAAACAAAAAATATGGTTTTCTTTAATGTTTTGGTTTAAAATTTTCAAATCCGAACCAATCCGCAAATTTATGGTTTGGTTTAGAAGATAAATCAAACCAATTCATAAAATCGAACCAAACCGTTTTAGAAAAAATATAATAATATTTTATTGTATGTTCATATGATTTTATTTAATATTTATTATTTGGTGAATATTGATTAAAATCAACTTGTTCATTTTTTATTTTTTTAGACTCATAATATGTATTTTTTTTTTATTGATGATGAACTATTTTTTTTAAAGCTTTTAAATTTATAAAGTATGAAATTTATTTACTCAGTTATGAACTCTTATTATGTATTAAATGTTTAATATATTTTGTCAGCGAATCATTTTATTTAGTGATAGATGGTTTTTTATTTTAGCTAAATTTATTCGTAGATAATGGACTTGATGGTTCTATTAAAAACTATAACTTATGACTTAATATATATTGGTTGGTAAATGTATTTTATTAGTAGATAACTGATTTTATAGAGAATTATATATTAAAAGTATGATGAATTCATAAAGTATTTTGTTGTGGTTTATAATATAAACATGTAAAATTATATAAATATTTAAGTATCTACACACATGTAAAAAAAATACAAAAAAAAATTAGTTAGAATTTTGATTTAATTCATAATCTAAACCAGATCAAACCGTTATTTAATGGTTTAAAAAATTTATAATCCGAATCAAACCGTTACTTAAGGGTTTGGTTTAGGATAGAAAAAAAAAAAAAAAAAAAAAAAACCGATCTATGCCTACCCTAATCAATAGGACCCATTTTTTAAAAATGATGACAACCATAAATTTTTCTATCATATAAATATATAGGTGTGAAATACACTAATTAAGCAGAAAATCAAGCCTAGAGATGTGGTCGACTATTATGCATACAATTACTAAAGTTAAGACCTTAATTGACAGTTGACATTTGATAGAGAGAATGATACTAGTTGTGGACTTTCACTATAGGGATTAATAATTATGTCATATTTCGTTTCACACGTAACCAGCTTCTTAGACTTGGATGGGAGTCCTACTCCAATACTTCATCTACTCGTATAGTTAAATCCGTTTACTATGATGCTAAGACCAGATTGGTTTGAGATCAATAACAAAATCTTCAATATGTCATTAAAAATAATAAAAAAAAATCAATGGTTGGATAATAAATGAAAATATGGAAAATATTTACATCCATTAATTATGTTGTACTTGACATCCAAAATACACAACATGAATGCAAGAAATTCTATGGTTCCGTCATTAATTTTGATGAGACTGGTTCTGTCGGCTATCTAATGGCTCATATCATATTTAATTATGATTGAATCTCTAAAATAATTAATATTTTAATTATTATATTTATTTCAATGGTTAAATGATTAACTAAATAGTCACATCAATAGAAACATAGAATCTCCGATTGTATATATATAAGGTAAAGTCATATCCAACATTTTATTTACGATTCACGCATTTATATCAATGTGTGATGTCTGATATGTATTATGTTGGATTCATATAAGAACTTTTTCATAAAAATTTAACCTAAATAACAGTTGGTATTTTTGTACGGACCGAAACTGGTCAAATCGATCGCATGTGTCTAAAGCTCATCGGACTCAGCATTGCCGGCTTGTGTTTGACATTCACATGGACCCACTATTCCTGTCTGGTCCAGCCATATGCCCCTTCATTGGTTTCAGAAATATTTAACAGAGCAGCTGTGACTCTGGTCATCATATATTTTTATTGTACTTAATGCTTTATAAAAATGTTTTACAGCTCCTTTTAGAGTGTACTTGTTTGAAATTAATGTTCTAGTTGTGTAGACAAATTAATATTCAGACATATGTATATATATAGATGCAATGATAACCAATTTTTTCCGTGTGTTTGAAATCATGAAGTAGATGCAGTTAGTGTGTCCCACAAGCTAATAATATGGTGTAAGCTTGAGCTCGAACTCAATTTGGGTTCATAATTTTAAAATTTATAGCGAACTTGATATGATATTTAACAAGTTTGAACTAGCAACTTTATTAAATTTTTAAATTTGATGTATTTATGATTTTGAAAAAAGAAAAAAAAATCTTAATTATAATAATGTAAATATTTAAATTTAACTAATATTTATGTTTACGTCAAGCTCATTTATTCTTTCAAGTTAATTGTGCTAAACATTATGAAAATTCGGCGTTGCATGGATTAGCTACTTAACTAGTTTGCATTTGAATATGACTCAACTACTGAAGTAATCTATGTTGAAGTCAAGTAGTGGAAGAGTGATTTAAATCATTTATACCCTAGACATATCCATGTGAACAATGGTATTTAAGTCATTTCGTTATAGTGCAATTATGTGATATAAATACCATTTTCACCACATTTAGATCACCATATTATCCATTTATGACTTAGATATAAAAGCCGGCTATTTCCATTTATGCTATAAATTTTTGGAGCAACATTTTGCTATTTTCCTTGGTGGTCCTTCGATTTTTAAATTTTATGTGAGCCTGTAGAATAATAAAATTATTTAATAATTTTAAAAATCAGGGCATCACCTTGCATATATGTCCCCATGATAATTAGAGTGAATTAACTGGTCATTTGACATATGGGCTAAAAGGAAAAGGGAGAGAAAAGATCCTCGGTGCACAGATAATGAAGTTACTAAATGTGCTTTTATTTAAAAAATTTATTAGTTGCGGAGATATGAGTTATTACCTGATATCTTATGTGTTGATGTATATCTAATACACACACACATATATATATAAGAAAAATACTTTTTTGTATCTAAATTTTAACGAAATGATAATTTGATACTTGAACTTTTAAAAAGTTCAATTTTATATCAAACTGAAATTTTTGTATTCTAAACACTATCTCACTCAATCATTGTCTAACATGTGTCAATTATTTCAAGAAACAATAAAAAAAATGGAGTAGAGGAAAAGAGTATGTAAAGTTTAATTAAGTATCAAATTGGACTTTTTAAAAGTTCAGCATCTAATTATCCACTTGTCAAAATTCAATTACCAAAAGGTCTTTTTCCATAGGTCTGTTTGTTTCGTCTTATTTCTATCATTTTAAGATAAATATTTATCAAAAAATAGATACAAAAGAAAAATATACATTTTTACTTATGAATAGATCAAACGGTAAGACATAGATAAAATATGGATACAAATTAGAAAATAAGATAGGGATGAAATCAAACAATCCAACCTAGCTGATTTTATTTTATTTTATTTTTATTTTGTCACTTTTATGGGTGAAAGGAGAAGGATATGGAAATCAAACTCTCTCATCTATCTGTCATCGTAGTGTTATTATCATTGAAGTAATATGGAACTAGGAGCATGGATGGCACACATGATCGTTCCTATATACATGCAATAGTAATAATGAAGATTTAATTAATACAACTTTGTGACCTAAAGTATGGTGATAGGATAACGGAAAAGACATAACAAAAAATTGTAATGAATAAAAACGAGAGGGCACTCCCAGCATACGATACTGTTAAAAGATGCAATATCATTCTCTTTGTTTTTGTCTCTCATAATCATAATGCGCGTTCTCCGTTGATCCAGGTATAAATGTTATTTATCTAAAGGCCGCTCATAGATATATTCTAGGTACATTCAATGCATCTCGACCCATGGTTTCGAGTTGTGAGATATCATTATAAAGTTGGGTCTAATCATAAAATTAGTATTAAGCACTAGGAATCTATCCCCTCATCAATTCGATCACATGAACATCTTTATTATTCTTAATCCATACTGATCACGCACTTTTAACCTTTAATTTTAAGATTCACATTTAAAAAAAAAAAAAAAAAAAAAAACAGAAAAAGAGAGGGAATTCCATAGATCTAAAAATGTAAAACGCATGATTTATGAACCATATGACCCAAACAAAAACTTAGCTCTATTTCTAGGCAATCGAGTTGTTCTTCATTGTTGTTGTTGTTGTTGTAGGAAGATAGGGTTTGTTTGGATGGTTTGTCATCCATCTATATCTTATTTGTATTTTATCTACATTGTATTTGTATCTAATTGTAAGATTGTTTATAAGTAAAAATGTATATTTTATATATGTATTTATTTTTGAAGAATAGTTTAATTGAAACAGACATGAAACAAATGTTAAACTATATTAAACCAATAAATCAAACGTTGACTAATGTTTGAAAGTAAGTCAAATAGAGATGAATGCTTTTAAGTATTGAAAAAGAGGACCAACATAATATAAAGTGGTACAGATAGAGTATTAACTTTTAAGTGATTGAAACAAAAGAAAATGATCAATGTTATCTTTAGAATTACAAATAAAGGATGACCCAACTTCACACAAATGTACCACCTCAACATATTTTTTAATTGTAAAAATAATAAACACTTATTTGCACCACGTTATATATCACTAATTCTTTTTCTTAACCATTTAATAATCTTTTATTTAACTGATCTTTAAACTTGATCTCCTCCAATATAATTTTTCCGTTATTATTACTACTAGTGATCACAAACTACTATATTTCATGCATGCATATGATTTTCCAAGATGCTTTTCATAAAGGAGTTGAATCTGGATATGTTGGACTGTAAAGAAAGGTGGTTGTTGGCTTGATGGAGACGAGTTGACCGTCATATTGCAAGAAGAATAAAGGATCGGATGCATGTCAATGTGTTCCTAGAAACCTCTGCCATATGTTGACACCTACATTGGCTATTTGATTAATCTAACATTTGAGGTTGTACTGAATTAAGGCGTAGATTAAGGGAGCCTAAAGAGCCGGCATGAATGTTTCGGTGAAATGTGTGCGCCCAAACGTTTTATTTTTATCGAATTTTCGCGAAGATTTCTAGCCATTTGTCAAAGGAAAGATATTGTCAACATAGTGGGAACATTTAGTGAAAGACATATCTAATATTTTTCAAAAAAACTTACAAAACTACTATTACTTTATCACATGTTGAAAATAGAACACAAGAATTTACACAGATATCATATTTCTAACATGCAATATAGCGACTTACTCGGGCAAACTTGTGAAAATAAGTGTATTGTATAACTAACATGCAATATAAGTCTAACTGTATATCACATATTGGTCATGCTATACACATTTAATAATTACATGAGTGTCGTATGTTGAATATGCAACATTTATGTAATTTAAAAAAAAAAATTATATCGCACTTCCAAGATGCAATACAACGATACTATTCATGTAATTTTTTTTCACAATTTGGTTTTGTGTAATTTTTGTAAAAAAACTATATTACACATGTACTATTCTCCGATGTATTCATTAGAAGATTAATTTTAATATCACTAGATTAGGGTAAAATTCGTAAATGATATTGTACATTGATGACTTCTTTCTTTATTTCTTATGTGAGAGATCTTAGGTTTGAATCCTCCTTTCCGTTATAATTGGCCAATAAAATTTATCAGAATGAAACTCATATCTATCATCATTTTAGAAAAATTTACTAAAACATTAATTATACAAAAATAATTACAATATATTGCTATATTGCATTTAATATATGCGACACAACAATTACAATACATTATTATATTGCATGTATGTATGTATTTTTTTTTTGTTCCATTAATATTTGTATAATTTTTTTTATTGCTTTGAGGAATGAGAAATTATCTTTCTAAATTATAAGGAAAACCATGAGGGTTTGTTTGCTCTATTATGTTGCACTAAGCTCTTAGCATTTTGTTTAATTTTGTTTAGACCGTTGAGGCACTAAACTCTTTTGCTTTCTACCATTTCATGTCTTTAAGTGCTTCTTCATGGTCATTAAGTTCACATATTGCCACATTAAATCTCTAATATCTATTCGAAAGTAGCCTAATGCCTTTGATTGGAAAATTATCTTCTTTTTTATTTTGCCAGTCTTCTATTGTTTCTTCTTTAGGAAAGTTGTTTCTTGGTTCTTGTAAGGATCTACTTGTTCTTTGTATATTCTTCCAATCCTATTGCTCATCATCATTAAAGTGACAAAAGTAGAAATAGTCATTTCTTATTTGTGAATGATATACTTTGTAGGCTTTTAAAAATGAACTCTAACATGTGGAGATGCCTAAATTTATCTTCTTGTCAAGTCTATCACACTTAACCTATAGAATATGAGTAAAACACCCATATCCAAACACTTCAAGAAAATTCTTTTGCAAGTTTTTACCCATATGAAGCCTCAAAAGGAGTCTTATCTTTCAAGGCTTGATTGGAGTCAATTTTTTAATGAACTATTATATGTTAACTAATTTTATCTAAAATCTCTTAAGCAACACCTTTTCATGTAATGCAACACACATTCACTCATCTCTATTACTGTAAGGACCCGACCTCCTTAATCCCATTGGTTAAGCATGCCACATCCTCCAGCCACGCATGCTACTTAAATACTACACATAAGGTCATCTAAAAAAGAAGATATTTATATGGATTGTCTGTTTAACCTGCTTTAAAATACAAAACTTTAACAAAAGCTACTCATCATTGAGTAGATACTTTGATATAATAATATATAAATACCAATAAGTTGGTATCATGAAGTTACAAACCACATATTATATAAAATACAGGAAAACTATAATACTCTATATTACAAAATTAGGGTCACAAGTCATATCTATACTATTACATTATTAAAAAAAAACAAACTTGATTTGGTCTCTCTTGCAAATAAAATAACAAGGTCGGTCCAGGAGTCCTAACCATTGCACTCATTCAAAAAGTCCTCAAAGTCCGTACCATAGCCTAAGGAATCATAAAACTCATCTTCATCAATATCTGAAATAGATAAAAGTGATCTGGAGGCTCAGTACACAGTAACAAAACAAATATGATATGGCATTCACTCCTAAACTAATGCAAGGCAAGAATCATAAATTATTTCTCCTTATTTAAGTCAACAAAACAATACTGGAGTATTCAAACTCGATTTCAATCTTAGAAAGTAATTTACTATCCCTAACCCACTACTGCAGTAGTGAGGGAGCGCACCGATAGCCCCCACATGCGACTACCCTAGGGTATGAATCTGGGGTTTCAAAGTAACCGCAGCTACTCAATGGGTTGATATAAGCAGTCCAATACTTAAATCACTGATATAACCTCATAAAGAAAAAATAATTTCATCTAGGGTTTACAACCGTTACTCAACTTTACTTAACTTAATCCATAATATCACTTAGTACAATTGTCCCCATAAAACGTAAACTAAATCATATTATATCCTTTGAAGAGTAAGCAAACATTGCACCGATTCCATATACCCTATCAATTACCCGCAAAGCCACCTATTGGAAGCCATTGCATCATGATGAGTGACCTAAGTGCCTAAACTATCATGTCCGCTCAAACAAGGTTACTGCTCCCCTAACTAGATCTAACGGCACAAGCACAAGCAACAATCATTAGTTATTAAGCCGAGTTTAAGTTTTAGTCCATTTAGAATGTATATCCTAGTATCCAACGTGCAAGTTGCTGCGTACCTTAATAATTAGGTTTATTAGACAAAAGACCAATATCCGAACTCAGTTAAGTACGAGAATCATCAAAAGAATCATTTCATATAAAATATTATTAAGTCACAATAATGTACTAAATTATTAAATACTCATTAAATTTAGACAAAACTCAAATCATTACGCAACACATTATTCATACAAATACAAATATTCATATCATATTTCATTAATCATTCCATTATTATTAATTTATTTATTTATTATTATTTTTTCTGTAAACAGTACCAGAGGGTAGGTCACGCCAATTACAGAGGTTGTGATATGAATCACGAGCACCATCACGGGCGTGATATATGCCGTGATGACAATTATGCCTGTATTTAGCTTTGTAAAAGAATTTCTAAAAACCACATAAGGAGAGCATGTGATCTGTTACGGTCGTAATCTAGGTTTCGTCCATTAAGAAAAAGAAGTCAAAAGGAATCATGGGCTTGGATATGGCCCCAATCAAGCATTAAAATTTTATCCTGAGAGAATAACGGCCGTAACCCAAGCTGTATCAAGCTTTATAGAACATTAGAGGAGATCATGGGCCAAGTCACGGTAGTGATTAATAGGGAAATTTTTATCCAAGAAGATAACGACCTTGATTATGCCCATTATGAACACGGCATTCACCTTATGATACTTGTTTCAATTTTTTCAAAGTTCTATCTCTTTTAACTCTTTACTAACTTCTTGTACGCTCGTAAAAACATATCAAAACCAACTTATTAATACAATATCAAACGCCATCAATTTCTCTTGCACTATTATGTTTATTTCTCATGAGTAAGTACACAAACTTAATCTAGAACATAAATCTATCATTCATGCATATAAAGCTCTATCATCACTCTAATCACTCAAATCTTACTTGTCTATTACTATCAACATCAATACATGCATCTATTCATCATAAAATTCATATATCATTTTATCAACACCTAGGGTACATGTGTCTATGTATATATTTATCCTAATTTACATGCTAAAAAATCATTAATTTGTCTAAAACATCAAAATTCTACTCTTATTTAGCTTTAACACCAATCAAAATCATAATTAAATAAAATAATAGGAAATCAACTTTACTCACTTGTATGACTATTTGAACCAGCTAGACTTCTCTTGCTGCTTATATCGACTTGATTACTTGTTCCTTGTCTTGATTCTTGACTTGGAATCTTATAGAAATGAAGTTTAAAGAGAATTTGGAATTTGTTGTGCTTAGAAGGATGGAGGAGATAGAAGAGAGAGAGAGAGAGGACAATTTTGGTCTATTTTGGATTGATATTTTGTTTTGTATTTCTTGACTTTTTAGGCAATTTGAAACCTTATAGAAGATGCAGGAAAATGGGATTTAGGCTTTGGGTATATGTGTAGGCTTAGTTTTGTTAATTTTGTTAAGCTTAGGCTTAGCTTTTGGACTTAATTTCTGCTATGCCATGCATTAAATACACATACATATTAATTTAATACAATTCTACCAACAATATATTACTAAAATTTTACTAACACAAATATATTTCAATTACAAAAATTTCTCATACTAAGAATTTATCATACCATTAAATTAAATTATACTAACGTAACTATAGCAATTTAAATCACAAATCATCCATTAAACATATATAGGCAATTTAATTTAGCATATCAAATTTTAGGTTATTTCAATTACTAGCTAATTTCTCTTTTCACTAATTCCTTTAGTTTTGAGTAATGTTCAATGCTAGTTTCTTTATAGAATAAATTAAAATTTTTAAGTTATACTCCTTACCATTATCAAAACTTAGAAATGAATCTAGTAGCTACTTTGATTTTCCACCATTTTCTTAAAGTTGAAAAATACTACAACCTTTTCTTACTTGCATTGAAGGAAACAATTCAACACATTGTAAAAATTATAGGCAACCTTCTAATGATAGTGTTCTTTGAGGCCCTGCCACTTTTGTATGAATTAATTATGACATTCTAGAGGTCTTCTAGGTTGATTTAGGCAATGACATCATATTAAATTCACCAATATTACATGCATTATGGTTTGACAAATGATCAACCAATACTAAAAACCTTTTGTCAATTCCTTTATTATTTTCATTGTTCTTTATAAATGACAATAACTACTTGTGTTAAATTTCCATAATGCTAACTTCGTCCTTTGAAGTTGTCTGTTGTTCCCCTATTGGATCAAATGTGAAGCTTTTTCTTCTCGGTTTAACCTTGAAACCTCCTAATTTGTAGTATTGTAGATAAGGTAGCACCTATCTTTAAACGATGCTTCAAATTCTTTTTCCATCATACTTAGAAAAATTTTGCTCAATTTTAGGTTAATAAAGATCAGATGAAATTGTCTTTATACATATGCTCGTTGTAATCACAATGATTCATTTTCCTTTTACAAGAATGAGTTGTCATCATCAATTACATTTTTGTGATTCTAATGGGCTTTAAATCCTTAAAGAGAACTCTATACTAAGTCATGTGTACAACTATTGTTAGTTTATCAACATTCTACATAGCTCACAGTTGCAAAACATGTACCACAAATGTCTAATCTTCTTCATCTTGATTGGTGAGTTAGGCATCTAAGTCGTCTTCTTGAAATTTTCTTCTTTAAATCATGGTTTCATGTCAAAACTAGTTACTCTTACTACACTTCACATCTAGTTCTTCAAACATCTAAATGGTATATAACTTGCTTTGCTATATTGTTAATACGATGGATGGATTTTTTTTTTCTTTCGAAATTGGTCATTTGCAATATATTGATAGGAGATTTTTTACAAAGGCCTATTAGGCCAAAATCCCATGCTAAACGGCCTTCCAAGCCCACTAACAACCTTTAAGAGGCCCATCTCATGAAGCCTTTAAGGGAACACAATGCCCTGACCTCACCACAAAGCTCCATGATAACCCCAACTCCCTCATGCAACCAAAGATCCATACCTCAATTGCAACTCCTTAGATGGAGGCACATGGTAATAATATCAAGCTAGTCATGACCCCCGGGCTTAAAGGGCCTATGACAATCCAACATATGTATCTCCCTGATTATTTGCACCAAACTAGTCGCCCTTTATACTTGACATATTTGTATCCTGGCATTGGTACATTTTTGTTCCATGCCCAGCATAATTTTGCTATGCGGATCAGGCTAGTTAACAGATTTAGGGAATCCACCATGTGGAAAGAAAATATCTTGTGGTCCCGTGAGTTCCATTGTGACCATCTCATTTGAAGAATCTTAACATAAGAGGTAAAAAGAGATTCATTATGGACTTTAGTGCTATTTTAATTATTTTCTCTCTTAGCACTCTCAAGAACTTACAGCTAACTTAAATATTAGAGTAGCCACGCTGCTACCTCTACATAATACTACTCGAGTTTGACAAATTTTGAATGAAAGGTCGAATGCAGGAGGATTCTTCCATTAAATAGAAATTCTTTACACTCTATTTTATGTTAGAAAATATACCAACTAAATACAAATATTCTACCTAATAATTACAAATATTCTAATATAAGTAATAGTATGTATACACATAATTATGGTAGAATTAATCCCACAATTCTATAATTTGCAACCATAATCTCTACCCTTGATATCTGCCCTCAAATTGATGCTGGACAATCAAGAAGCATCAATTTGTCAACAAGAAAGTTGTGTTGATGTCGAGAAAGAGCCTTAATAAACACATCAGCAATTTGAAGATCAATGGTGATATGTGAAAGAGAGATGACATGAGCATCATATGCTTCATGAATAGAGTGACAATCAAATTCAATATGTTTGGTACACTGGTTAATAAAGTCATATTTTACTCAACTTTTCACTGAACAAATCATATTTAACTATTATAATTTTATATAATTATAATGGAAATGGTACTTAAGTGTGTTTATTGCGTTATTTTAGGTCATTGAGGACTTAATCAAAAAATACAAGCAATTGGGAGAAGATTTTGTAAATTTGGAAAAAAATCAATGTAGGCCGGCCATTTAGAAAAGTACACTGCCAACCTTGAAATGAAGCGAAGGCAGTCTTCAATCAACAATTCAAAGCCTCCAGTGCTCAACAATAAACTTCATTAGCCTTTGTAATTTTTCAATGAACGCCAACAAAATGAAGTCCTACACCATTAGCATTATACCGATGTTGCTTGTGCACAGAATTGAAATTTTAAGCACCAGTTCAAACACTACCAGCGTACAAAACAAAACAAGCCAGCTTTGCATATTTTGAACATATGTCAACTACTGGGAGAATCAACATCGCCAGAGCTGATGCCATCATACATTCATATTTGCTCTCGAAAATGTGAATGTCATTCATACACCGACTAGATCTAATTCTACACCGCCAATATAGGCTGCCAGCCTATCTTCCTGCGACCTTTTATGTATAAATTCCTTTTGTTATATCTTTAGTTGAATAGAAAACCCTAGGCACGAATTTGGATATCTTTTTCCTCTGCTCCTTGATAGAATTAGGGCTTAATACACTAATAAACTTTTCTTTTTTATTTGAATAAGGATTCCACATTGGGATTAAGTGGAAAACATCATTTATATACGGATTGTGGCATGTAATTCCTAATCAAGGTGATTTGATTCCTTTTGTTTTAATTCATATATTGGATTTTATTTAAAGTTTTCTCCTATGTGATTTGATTAGGGTTTTTAGTTGTTGATCTAGATTTTGGATTGTGGTTTATTTGTTATTGATTGATTCCCTATTTGTATTTGAATTGTTAATGTTAATTCACTAAGCATGTGTTTTGGATTGAATTTGGAATTCATGTTAGATTAGGATTTCAATTGGAAAATTCTTTTTTGATCAATTTTGTGATTAGTTAATTAGATTCAAAATCACATAGGGATATGGGTTTGATTTCGATTAGGATTTGGTAAAATTATACGAATTATTCAATTGATCACTTTCTTAGGAATAGGGAACATTGATTGATTAATTTATAATTTCTCAGTTTGGAAAAAGGGGGTTTTATCTTTGTTTAATTGATTGATAATACTAACCCATTAGTAATTTGGATTTGCAAGCATTTCTTGGTCAAAAGCAGACGTTCAATTTATTTTCAAATCTAATTGGCTCTAAAGCTAATTCTATTTGAGGTGTGGAAATCCAAGATTTTTTTGTAGTTTAGTTCTATAAAAAAAATCCAAAAAGAGAAAAAAATTTGATTCCCTAGCTATGATTTGGACTAATACAGTTGATGCCTAGTCCTCACTCTCTATGGATACGATAAGGTACTCACCAAAATATTATTACTGCACACCACTCAGTATACTGGCCTGTTAAATATCTACTTGATTAAAGGAATTTGAAAAGAGACTAAAAAGAGTTTTAAAAGGACATAGAGAAAAAACGTGATCACTAGTGAAATACTAGATTAGCAGCAATTTGAATAGCACTAGAATTATCTGCATGGAGAGGAGTAGGATCAATCTAGTGAAAACCAAGCTCTCCTAATAAACCACAAAACCAAATAATTTTAGAACATGCAGAGGACATGGCACGATATTTTTATTCAGTAGAGGACTTAAACACTTGATCTTGCTTCTTACTTGTCCAAGAATTGAGATAATTACCAAGAAACATGCACCAACTAATAATTAAACATCTGGTATCTGCACAACCAACCCAATCAACATCACTATATGCCATCAAATGAAGGGGAGAGTTCGTAGAAAGATAGACGATGGGCAAAAGTGCCTTGTAAATAGCAAATAATTCAACGAACAGTAGCTAAATGAGGATGTGTCGGTTCTCTCATAAACTAACTAAGTTCAGGCTTCCCACTAGTTGCCTATACAAACAATCACCATCATCACGATGATATTTACCATTCACTTCCATAAGAGTATCAATAATACAACAATCTTGAAGGCCAACTAAAGAAATTAACTCATGGATGTTTTTATTTGAGGTTGACGACACCTCATGGCCTAAGAAATAATTTAAAGAACCTAAGTCCTTCATATAAAGAATGGTGAAGATGCACTTGAAGCTAATTAATCAATTCAGAGTTTGTCCCTATGATAACAATATCATCAATAGAGAGGGGAACGAATCGATTGTTTGGTTTTTTTTTTTTTCTTCCAAAACCAAACCATTAAAGAACAATTTGGTTTAGATTAGAAATTTTTTAAACTATTAAATAACGGTTTTGGTTTAGTTAAGATTACTGATTAAATCAAAACTCTAATAAAAAACCTAATTCTAATATTTTACATTTTTGTAGATATTCAAATATTGAAATCACTCTACAATGTTCATATTGCAAATCTCAACAAAATATTTATAAATCCATCGTATTCTTTGGCAAAAAAAAATCCATCATATTCATAATGCATAATTCTCCATAAAATCACATTATCACTAAGATAGTACACCCATTGACTAATACATAGTAAAATATAATATATAGTCCATAAACAATTATTTAGTCAACCGCCTATTAACAAATTTGGCAAAAAAAAAAAAAAATCTACCAACAAAAGTCATCTATAAATAAAAGTGATTTGTTAACAAAATGTACAATGAAAAATTAATACATAATAAGATATATAACTAAATAAAAATCCATACTCCACATAATTTGAACAATTAATAAAAAAACAATAGTAAGTTATCAACGAAGGAATATATTTTGAACCCAAAAAAAATTAAAAAAAAACAAACAAGTTTTTATTAACTAATATTCATCATATGATAAATATCATAATAAAATTATAAGAACATATGCCTTTGTTCAATCATTATAACAAAATTTATAATTACAAGTAAAATATTTTTATATTTGTTTAAAATGGTTTGGTTTGGTTTAACGGATTATTTCAGTTTACCCTTTCAAATCAATCATAAATTTACGGATTGATTCAGATTAAGAATTTTCTAAACCAAATTGTGTAATTAAAAAGCCATATTTTCAGTTCGATTTGGTTTGCTTCAGTCGGTTTTTTTGCCGACTCTAAATCATCAACATATACCAAAGGTAAAACAATTCCCTTATCAATCTTGTGAAGAAATAAAGAGGAATCATAGAAACTTTGGACAAAATGAAAAGCTAAGAACTGTGGAGCATAACTTATTAAACCAAGCACATGGAGCCTGTTTTAAACCATAAAGTAACTTTTTTAGCTTACAAACATTCATAGAAGGTGTGCAAAATAACCTTGATGGTGGAGTCATATAAATCTCTTCTTTAAGATCTCCATGCAAAAAGGCATTCTTAATATCCATCTGTCTCAATGGCTAGCCCTTAGATGCTACAATAGCTAAAAAAAGTCAAACTATTGTCATCTTTGGCATAGGTGCAAAGGTCTGCTAATAGTCCACTCCATACTCTTGTTGATTACCAAGAGTCACTAACCTTGCTTTATATCTTTCAAATGAGCCAATAGATTGTAGCTCAATGGAATAAACCCATTTACAACCAATACACTAGTGGGACAAGGAACAATATCCTAAGTATGATTTTCTTGAAGAGTTTAAAGCTCTTCTTGCATAACTTTCACCCAACTTGCATATTAGTTGCCTAAGAATAGGATGTAGGAATAGTAGTGTTAGATAAAGTGGTAGAGAAACCATACTAATCAAGAGGACGATTGATATGGAGAGATCTTCGAAGAGCTATTTGGGCCGGAACTAGATCAGGGTTAGGGTCAAGAAGGTCTTATGATGATGAAGCGTGTTGTTGCTGATAGACAAACCCAAGTTTAAAGCGCTCAACTAATGCAGAGATATCATCAAAGCTAAGCAAAATGACACCTTTGGGTAGAGAAACATGTTGCTGAAAGTAATACTCATGTTAAAAGAAAATCACATTTCTAGTTATATGTAAATGATTAACAGCAACATCATAACATAAAAAATCCTTCATGAGTAGTACTATAACCCATAAAAGCACACCATACAAATTAAGCTGTCAACTTATGACGCTCATGAGGAGGCAAGTGAATAAAACAAACACATCCGAATGTGTGCAGTGAGTGATAATCAGGAAGCAAGCCAAAGTGATGATAATAAGGGAAATCAAAATTCAATTGTTGAGAAGGTAGTCGATTAATTAAACAAATTGTAGTGGGCAAAATTTCCACCCAAAATTTATATGGGACTGAACACTCCAAAAGTAATTTCGAAACCATATCCAATAAGTGACGATTTCTAAGTTCAATTACCCCATTCTACTGAGGAGTAAAGGGCACAATCATTGAGAGATAATACCTTTCTATTGTAAAAAGGATCAAATTCATGTGATGTATATTTTGTTACCATTATCAGATCATAAAACCTCGGTGCAAGCGGAAAATTGTGTCTCACTATAAGCCACAAATTTCTTAAATACAATGAACACTTTAGCTTTAGTATGCAATAAATATATTCATGTGAAACGGCTATAGTCATCAATCAATGTTACAAAATATTTATATTGTGCAAGTGAAATGACAAAAGTAATACCCCAAACATCACTAGGAATAATCTCCAAGCATGTATTGGCATGGACACCATGAGTAGGAAATGTCAAAATATTACTTTTTCCTAATTTGCATGTAGGATAATCAGAAGCAATACACTGATCTTTGCTACCAAGAAAAGAACGCTTCAATAAATTAGATAAAATCACATTATTTGGATGACTCAATTATCTATGCCATACTTTAGCCTTATTGTCAACAATGATAGAAGCTAAAGACAAAGTTCTAGGAATTACAAAATTGCAATGGAAATAATCTACCCACTTTAGGCCCCTTCGTGATCACCTTCATCGATACTTGATGTTGCACAAGACATCTATCACGAGAAAAATGGACATTACAATTATTATCTGCCATTTGACCAATCGAAATTAAACTAGTAGATGACCTTAGAGAGACAAACACATGAGAAAACGAAGGTCTAAATCACCCATGGCTGTAATAGGAAGGTTACTACCATTAGCAACATGAATATGTTGTGTATCAATATACTCCCGTAGAGTATGTAATGATGCAAGGGATCCAGTCATATGATTAAAGGCTTTGGAATCAAAAAAATAAGGAAAAGAAACAATTTTACCTTGACCTTGAAGTCCAAAGGCAACGAATGATGAAAAAATCATTGTTAAACCATTTATGGAGTAAGAGTAAGCCGATTGGTGCTGGTGGTTGTAGGTGTAGATGTAAAATAAAAAGTATTAAAGTCTTAAACAATAGCTTGAAAAGCTTAGGCTCGTCAATTCTCAGTATGTATAGGACACTCCTTAATGATGTGGCCATTTTGCTTGTAGTAATTGCAAAGTTTCTTCCCATAATTGCAAGCAAGATGCCTAAATTCATTGCAATTATAGCATTGCACATGTCCCTTTCTTCGATTCCTCCATTGAGTAGTATTGGCAACATTGACAACTTCAGATGTCTCTTTGGACACACCTATTGTAGTCCGGGTAGCCATTCGTTGTTCTTCATGCAACAAGACACCAATACATACATCTAAAGAAAGAACCAAGTCTCTATTTAACAATGTAGCCCTCATCGCTTCAAATTCAGGTCTTAGTTTTATCAAAAATTGGTCATGCCTACTATCTTCATGAACTACTTGAAGACCGACTAAGGCTTCCCATGGGACTTTAAAATAAATTATACCAAAATATTTGCTCCATAAATTAAGAAATCTAGAATAGTATTACTCAACAAAGAGATCACCTTGAATGTAGCTATTAATATCAAGTTTTAGCTAAAATCTTCTTGCTATATTATCTTAATGATACATGCACTCCAAATAATCTCACATCTCTTTTGTTGTACCAAATGAGCATAAATTGTTTACCATGTAAGCTTCAATAAATGTTAAAATCTAGGAAATAATTCTAGCATCCTTTGCATCCCATTGTCTACGTTCTTTAGCATCTACAGGTGTTGTAGATGACCCTTCTATATGACTTCAATTCTCTTTCCCTTTCAAAAACATTCTAAATTGAAATTCCCATGCTGTATAGTTTTTTTCGATAAATTTGATAGGCAAGGTTTCTATAGATTTTTTCCAAACGAGTTTTCCATAGACATTCTTCAAAAAAATCAAGAGCAAAAAAATCTAAATTCAAAGGTTGTCAACCACAATATGATGACATGAATGAATATCTTGAAATGAAATCGTTGATTAGAAATTGATAAAAAAAAAAAACTAAAAAACATTCAAAGATCCAGCTTTGATTCCATGCAAATTTTGAATGAAAGGTTGAATGCCTCCCTCAAGAGGGCTCTTTCCATTAAATAGAAATTTCGTACACTATATTTTAAGTAAGAAGATATACCTTATTAAGTATAAATATTCTACCTACTAATTGCAAATGTTCTCATATAAGTAACAGTATATATAAGCATAATTAAGGTAGAATAAATTCCATAATTTCAACCATAATTCTATAATTAACAACCATAATCTCTGCCCTTGATAAAGTTTCTATGTTTGCAGGTCTACAATGGTTTTGTACCTCAAAACTCTACCAACAATTCAACATTTGCAACATGTGGCATCCATAGGAAACACTATTCGACAACACTATTTATTTTCTTCTTGTTACCTTGATAACACAATTATTAGGCTAACATATCTGCTACACATGGCAAAATTGGCCTAAGGAAGGGACTAGTTAGAGAGAAGAAATCAAGTCGTTGTAACACCTACTGACATTACAACCACGGTAGTATAATAGCAACAAGCAACACTCCAGTGGAGGTTAAACCCATCAACCCAAGGGATATACTAGACCTAGAGCATTTGTGTTAATAGTTAGCACACCAAAACCTAGAGTGTGAAAACACCAATGCTGAACTCTACCAAAGAGTTATAGATTTCAAAGAAACAAAGAATGTGTGCATCAATGAATGGAATGACAAGTCTTCGACCCCACAACCATGGGGGTCACCAAGGAGATCACTCAGGCAGGTTAAGAGACAATCTCTAACTTCACCTTAGACCCAAGTCTTCTCCAGTAGTCATTCAATGACCTCCAAGCTCATCTCACACGACTACAAAAGGGTTACCGATTCACCAAACTGAACTACGGCCACCTCGAGCATCTCTTGAAGACCTTATGCTTCACGACACTTGGGGAGGACCATAAACATTGAAACGACAATCGACATAAGTTGCTTCACACATGCCTAAGCTCTGTGAGAGTTCATGAGGGCAACACGCATCGAGACCTAGTAGACGTAGACGTGATACCCCCAACTATCTTGGTAGAGGTTAAACAAATGATGAAGAAACTCACCACTTTAAAGGACAACCTACAAAACTCCCTAATATCGAAGGAAATGACAATTAAGTCACTTTTCACGACATTTGTATAATTCTTAGTGCTCCCCACTGGGACTAGAAACTCACTTTTGGAAAATTATGATAGAATGACTGAACCTAAGGACCATCTCACCCAGTATTAGTCCACCATGATTCTCCACAGTTTTTTAGATGTTATATGGCGCAAGACCCTCCTAACAACCCTTCGAAGAGCTGCTAAGATCTAGTTCAATAAACTTCCTAAAAGGACTATTGCATCCTTTGAACAATTTAGTGAATTGTTCACAACCCACTTCATGTCTAGTAAACTATCAAAGAAGAACATTTCCTATTTATACACAATCAAACAAAGGCCAAATAAACCTCTACAAGACTATTTTGCTTGATTTAACAAGGCATGTCTCGAGATCCTAAACCGCAACCAAGGAATATCTTGAGAAGCTATAAAATAAGGAGTGCTCACTAAGAGGCTTTTCTTTAACTCCATTCTAAATTCCAACTCACCATGCTTGATTAGGTGAGCGAGAAAGAACAAAAATACATTAGATAAGAAGACACCAAGAACGCTAGAAAGGAAACTGAGGTCAGGTCCAAGCCTGCCCAAAAAGACCATTGTTGTCTTAGGAACAAGGGATACTCTAAGGACCGGTGCAACACTATTCAAAATCGAGCAACCACACCAATGGTCGATCCGTGGGTAGAGGAAGCAATACCCGCTATACAGTGAATTTACCCCACTAATAAAGCCTTACGACAATGTATTTCTCGAAGTTAAGGGATAAGGGATCATCCCCTTACCACTACCTATGAGGCTAAATATGAGGTGAAAGACTTGAAAGAATATTGTAAGTACCACTGAGAGCATAAACATGACACACAAGACTGTTGGTAACTGAAGAACACCATTGAGGACGCTGTACGATGCAAATATCTAAAGCACTACATCCATTATGGCTATATGTAGTCAGAAGGGCTTATTTAGAGAAGTTGCACTGATAACCTCGATGAAGGAAGGAAGCCTGCAAAAGACTAGCGAGGCTAGCACCAAACTAGAAGGGATAGAGAATATCCCAAAGAAATCAACACCATCATAGAGGACTAACCCCCTCTCTAAGCTAAAGGGGAATGGACAAGGTAATGCGCCATGAATCAAAAAGGAGCAAGGTGGACACTTCCATATCATTCTTCAACACTGACCTCGACGACATCTAATCTCTACACCAAGACACCTTGGTAATCTTAGCTCAAATTTTGGGATGGAAAGTTAGGAGGGTGATGAGAGACACTGGTAGTAGTGTCAATATTTTGTTCAACCATGCATATGAAAAAATGAAGCACAAGCTAAGAGCTAAATTAAGGTCATACGACCATGACTGTATGGTTTTGATAATAAACCAATCAGAATCCAAGGAATCATCACTCTTCCTCTCAAACTTGACGACGAAGAACACTTCATGACACACCATGTTGAGTTCTTTGTGGTTAACTACCGCCCCTCGAATAATGTGGTCCTCAGCGAGTAACTCAATCAATCTTTGGGATAGTGGTGTCATAACCCCACCTTAAGGTAAAGTTCCCAACCCTAACTAGAGTAAGAGTGCGTAAAGGCAATCGGGAACAATTGCACAAGCAATACCTTGAGGCTCTAAAGGAAGATTATGTTTGTGTGGTGGATTCAAACCTTGAGAATAAACTCAAGGGCAAAAACGGCCCAAACAAGCAAATAGAGGAGGTTGCACTAGATGATAATCCTAAGCACATGACCAAGGTAGGGACATTGATGCCAGTCGAGCTCAAAGAATGACTACTCATGTTTTTGCAAGCAAACAACGATGTCTTTGCATGGTCCCCACCTGACATGCCTAGCATTAGTCTAGACATGATTACTCAATAGTTAAGAGTAAACAATTCCTAGAAACCAATTTTCCAAAAAGTTAATCAGTTTGTAGTCGAAAGGTAGGCAACAATCAAAGAAGAAGTTTAGAAGCTCCTTCAAGTTGGCTTTATTAGAGAAGAGAAGACTCTATGTAGCAGCCAATGTGGTCTTAGTTAAGAAAGCCAGCGGGAAATGGCTCATGTGTGTTGATTACACCGATCTAAATAAGACGTGCTAAAGGATTGTTTCCCTTTACCCCAGATAGATTAGCTCGTCAGCAGCAACTCGAGATAGAAGCTGCTTAACCTCATGGATGCTTTTTTTAGATATAATCAAATCAAGATGGACCCTAGCGATGAGATACATACCTCATTTGTCACCACCTTCGAAACCTACTACTACAAGTTGAAGAATGCAAGCACCACCTTCTAAAGATAGGTAACCTAGGTTTTCATACTAGAGATAAAGAGGACCATGGAAGTGTATGTTGACAACATGATTGTCAAAAGTAAGGAAGCCATCGACCACCTCTAAGACTTGCAAGAGACATTTGACAGACTCCGCTTCTATAATATGTTATATATGTTATATATGTGTTATATGACAAATACATATAGATTATGTTATATTGGTCCTATATGATATACATTATATATAATTCATAATTTTTGTGCACTCTAGAAGTTACATGTAAGTATTATATGTAATCGACCCACTTTATAAATTTTCTATATGTAGTTTATTTTAATATAGATATTTATACAATGTGTTAGATGCATAATTTTAATATGATATAGATTACATATTCATTATCTATAGATTTTATTTTATATGTTTGTTATATATATATATATATACATACACATATAATTGATAGAAATATCTAATTTAGTTGCTATATCATATATATGTTATATATATGTACATATGCTATGTAGATAGCAAAAAATCAACTTCATATTAATATATACATTATATATATTTCATTTGTTAAATGAGATTTATATTTTACATATGCTATATGCATATTGTATATAATTTATAATATGTCACACATATATATAGGGAGAGGGAATAAAAAACCATCTAACTTGTGAGAATAACTATCTCCTCCATAAGGGGAATTAAAAAATCACTTAAAATGAAAGTTTCCAATTTATTTTACAAGTAAACAAGATAATAGGATGTATTTTATGAAAAGTATTATAGTATGTTCCTTCTCTACAGGTGAAGATGGGTTGTGAGTAAAATAAGAATGCAAAATAATAAAATATAATAATTTCACATTTAATAGTTTCATAGGGTATCTCTTTGGGTCCTAAACTCAAACTTAAACATGCTTAAATTTACCTCATTTTTAGTTTAATCTTTATATTATATCAATTTTAAATATTCAAGCATTTTTATAATCGTATTGTATTGTGTCTAGATTCAACAAGAATCAACAAATAGATGTTGTTGATGGATATTATAGAGTGCTTGTTCAAAAGAGAAAGAAATTAACGGTCTTCACTGTTTACATACGGGAAAAAATTAGGGGGGAAAAAAAAAAGATGAAATATTGTTTTATTTCATCGAAAAGTTTCCTAGAGTACCAGTACACATTTTTCTATTAATAAATTAAAAATGATAGACAAAAGAAAGCGGTAAGCGGATGGACAGAAGAACAAGGGAGTAACGAAAACAGAAACAGCTGGTTGGAAGTGGCAGTCAAAGCTTGTCGTTGACTGCTTCAGAAATTGAGATTCCATTATTCCACACCACCACCACCACCACCACAATCCACAATCCGCATTACACTACACGAGACCAGACCAGACCATGATCATCCTCATTTCCCATTTTCCATGCTGGCCTCCCTGACTTTTTCCATGGATTACCACAGAGCAGAGCTTTCCACACTCCTCGATAACCGCGCGTCGTCTCCACTGTATAGGTTTTATTTATATCGATTAACATAAACCCTCCGCCTACTATACTACTCTTATTATACACGAGTTCCATTCATATCTAAGGTTTTTATACAAAATAATTACTAATATACCTTTTGGATGAAATTAATTACTAATTTCCAGTTGAAAAATCATGTTTAAGAAACAGGATATACAAATTTATACAAAAATCGCATGAAAAAATCGTGATTTAATGTATGACTACAGTCACAATATCGCGATATAAGTATTTTGTACGGATATCGCAATTATTGCTCCGTACATCAAATATATATCGCGGTTTATAATCGCGATATGCACATATATATCATGTTTTGAAGACACGATACACGTGTATTTACTGTTCATCGTATATCCTATGATAAAAATGCGATTTTAGTGTGGCAAATTGGTAATTGTTTTATTTTGATCTTATTTAAGGAATTAATTTCAATTAGTATCCTAAACAAGAAATTAATTATATAATACATTCTTTTAGGTTTTGTTGGAATGGTTTGTTTTTTATCTGTATCCATTTTTGTATCTATTTAACTATGTGTCTTATCTATATCCGATTTATTTGATCTTTTTATGAGTAAAATTATTTTTTAATCATTTGTACCTAATTTATATCTTATCTATATCTGATTTGTTTCTTACCAAACAAACCCCTAATATAATCATTCACTTTTTCCATTTTCATATTATCCAATAGTATCTTTATTAACTATATTTAACATGTAGGTATTACAGCAATCTTAATTAAAAGTTGAATATCTTTTCTTTTTTTTTTAATTATACTTAATTATCATTTCAATGACCTTTATTATCTTAGAAATTTGTCGTATTTAAGGATGCCCTACCTTTTATTGTTAAGGAGAAGTACAGCATTTCCCAAGGTTCAGTAAAGAAAAAATAATTAAAAAAAAGGTAATGTGATCCCAAACGTTTGTTTTATTTAACTAAATAAATATGGACCATGGGTAAGCTGGGTGTACGTTAATATCCTTATTAATTACATTCAGTCACATATAAAAAACAGTTCATATAAGTATGATTTATACTTTTTATCTTCAAATATAATAATACAAGACATATATATTACACCATTTAAAAAGAAAAAAAATAATGGCAAAAAAAAAGAGAAAAAAAATTCTATTATGTAGTATGCGATAGTTGGACAGTGGATGAAACACATGCTTACTACTCCTAGGAAAAAATGTTACCAAAATATATATTGTATAAAAAAATTATTAAAAAAAAGTCTATTTTTAAAATTGCATTTTAAATATGTTATTTGCTTTATTTATGAAGAAGTCGCCCTTGATAACTAAGACTAGCAAAACTTATATCATACCAAATTCATAGGAGTAATATGCCATTTTTCAAAAGCATAAAGAATTTGCATTTAATAACTGTGGCTTTCCAATAATATTCATTAAAAATACATATTTTACATATGTCATTTTAAAATAGTAATTTGGTAATTAATAATTATCTAACTTTACTTAAATGATTATTTTATTCCGTTGATAACTATGGACATTTCAATACACATACTGTGAGATAGGTAAAGTTTTAAGTGTATTAAAAAAATTTTAGAAAAATAAAAATCACATTAGGGTTCATAGTTTCGAACAAATTTTGACATTAATAATATCCAGTCTTGAGTCTTGACAGGGCGCGTGACGGGGAGGACGAGTTAGTGGGAATGGAAAAGAACATGAACATAGGCCACGTGAGGATACGCAGATGTCCTGAATCTTTATTTACCCTCTTTCTGGACAGTAACGTGGCCAGCTGTATGTATTAAAAAATTTAAAAAAAAAAAAGGGAAGTGATTTTGGAAGACAACCCAAAAATTAATTTAAAGTGAAAATGAAAAAAAAAATAAAAACCCGACCAATAAAGATAAAA